>CAUJNA010000358.1:50000-177500 GCA_963377175.1 Effrenium voratum | reverse complement strand
TGTGAGGGTTTGTTGTGCGTGCTGGCTTGTGAGTGTGTTGGTGTGTTTGTGTCTTTTCGTTTGTTCGTCTGTCTGTCTCCGTCTCTGCCGCTGCCTGTGTCGCTTTTTGTTTTGGCCAGTTCCTTTGTGTGTGTGTGTGTGTGTTCTCGTGCAGTTGAGTCCCTCTAAGTGTCTGCGTATGTCTTTGTGTGTAACTTTGTCCGTGTCTCTGTGTGTGTGTATGTGTTGTTTGTGGGTGGATGGGCGAACGTGTGAATGGGTGGGTGGGTGGGTGGGTGGGTGGGTGGGTGGGTGGGTGGGTGGGTGGGTGGGTGGGTGGGTGGGTGGGTGGGTGGGTGGGTGGGTGGGTGGGTGGGTGGGTGGGTGGGTGCATGGGTGCATGGGTGCATGGGTGCATGGGTGCAATGGCCCGAGTTGCATTGGGGTGCTTGGTGCATGGGGCATGGGTTGCATGGGTGCATGGGTGGCATGGGTGCCATGGGTGCCTTGGGTGCATGGGTGCATGGGTGCATGGGTTGCATGGGTGCATGGTAGTGCATGGGTGCATGGGTGCATGGGTGCATGGGTGCATGGGTGCATGGGTGCATGGGTGCATGGGTGCATGGGTGCATGGGTGCATGGGTGCATGGGTGCATGGGTGCAATGGGTGCAATGGGTGCATGGGTGCATGGGTGCATGGGTGCATGGGTGCATTTGTGCATGGGTGCATGGGTGCATGGGTGCATGGGTACATGGGTGCATGGGTGCATGGGTGCATGGGTGCATGGGTGCATGTGTGGTGTAGGGGGTGTGTGTTTGTGTGTGTGTGTGTGTCTGTGCTTGTTTGTTGGTTTGTTTGTTTGTTTGTGCGTGTCTGTGTTTCTGCTCGTGTTGGGTGCAGGTGGTGTAGGTGGTTAGGTGGTGTAGTTAGTGTAAGTGGGGCAGGTGGACGTGCACAGGGCCTCCATGCTTCAACACGGCGCATACCAACTTTAAGGAGTCAGCTGACCTAGTTGCCCGTTGGAAGGGGTGGTGCTTTTGCGCACGGGTGGCAAGCCAACTCTTGGAGGCTTGAACCCTCATGTGTGCATGCGTGTGTGTGTGGGGTGTGTGTGTGGGGTGTGTGTGTGGGGTGTGTGTGTGGGGTGTGTGTGTGTGGGGTGTGTGTGTGTGTTGTGTGTGTTGTGTGTTGTGTGTTGTGTGTTGTGTGTTGTGTGTTGTGTGTTGTGTGGTGTGTGTTGTGTGTTGTGTGTTGTGTGTTGTGTGTTGTGTGTTGTGTGTGTGTGTGAGTGTGTGTGTGTGTGTGTGTGTGTGTGTGTGTGTGTGTGTGTGTGTGTGTGTGTGTGTGTGTGTGTGTGTGTGTGTGTGTTGGTGTGTGTGTTTGTGTGTGTGTGTGTGTGTGTGTGTGTGTGTGTGTGTGTGTGTGTGTGTGTGTGTGTGTGTGTGTGTGTGTGTGTGTGTGTGTGTGTGTGTGTGTGTGTGTGTGTGTGTGTGTGTGTGTGTGTGTGTGTGTGTGTGTGGGGTTGTGTGTGTGTGTGTGTGTGTGTGTGTGTGTGTGTGTGTGTGTGTGTGTGCAGCCAGGCAATGGCATTTGCGTTGTTGGGGCATCAAAACTTGCCACATGTGGTGTGTGGTGTGTGGTGTGTGGGTGTGTTGTGTGTTGTGTGTTGTGTGTTGTGTGTTGTGTGTTGTGTGTTGTGTGTTGTGTGTTGTGTGTTGTGTGTTGTGTGTTGTGTGTTGTGTGTTGTGTGTTGTGTGTTGTGTGTTGTGTGTTGTGTGTTGTGGGGTGTGTGTTGTGTGTTGTGTGTTGTGTGTTGTGTGTTGTGTGTTGTGTGTTGTGTGTTGTGTGTTGTGTGTTGTGTGTTGTGTGTTGTGTGTTGTGTGTTGTGTGTTGTGTGTTGTGTGTTGTGTGGTGTGTTGTGTGTTGTGTGTTGTGTGTTGTGTGTTGTGTGTTGTGTGTTGTGTGTTGTGTGTTGTGTGTAGTGTGTTGTGTGTTGTGTGTTGTGTGTTGTGTGTTGTGTGTTGTGTGTTGTGTGTTGTGTGTTGTGTGTTGTGTGTTGTGTGTTGTGTGTTGTGTGTTGTGTGTTGTGTGTTGTGTGTTGTGTGTGTGTTGTGTGTTGTGTGTTGTGTGTGTGTGTGTGGTGTGTGTGTGTCGTGTGTGTCGTGTGTGTCGTGTGTGTCGTGTGTGTCGTGTGTGTCGTGTGTGTCGTGTGTGTCGTGTGTGTCGTGTGTGTCGTGTGTGTCGTGTGTGTCGTGTGTGTCGTGTGTGTCGTGTGTGTCGTGTGTGTCGTGTGTGTCGTGTGTGTCGGGTGTGTCGTGTGTGTCGTGTGTGTCGTGTGTGTCGTGTGTGTCGTGTGTGTCGTGTGTGTCGTGTGTGTCGTGTGTGTCGTGTGTGTCGTGTGTGTCGTGTGTGTCGTCTGTGTCGTCTGTGTCGTCTGTGTCGTCTGTGTCGTCTGTGTCGTCTGTGTCGTCTGTGTCGTCTGTGTAGTCTGTGTCGTCTGTGTCGTCTGTGTCGTCTGTGTCGTCTGTGTCGTCTGTGTCGTCTGTGTCGTCTGTGTCGTCTGTGTCGTCTGTGTCGTCTGTGTCGTCTGTGTCGTCTGTGTCGTCTGTGTCGCCTGTGTCGTTCGTGCGTTTCTGTGTCGTCTGTGTCGTCTGTGTCGTCTGTGTCGTCTGTGTCGTCTGTGTCGTCTTGTGTCGTCTGTGTGTTCTGTGTCGTCTGTGTCGTCTGTTGTCGTCTGTGTCGTCTGTGTCGTCTGTGTTCGTCTGTGTGCTGTGGTCGTCTGGGGTCGTCTGTGGTCGTCTTGTGTCTGTTGTCGTCTGTGTCGTTCTGTGTCGTCTGTGTCGTCTGTGTGTCTGTGTCGTCTGTGTCGTCTGTGTCGTGCTGTGTGTCTGTGTCGTCTGTGTAGTTCTGTTTCTTTGGCGGTCTGAGTCGTCTGTGTGTCGTCTGTGTGTCGTCTCTGTGTCGTCTCTGTGTCGTCTGTGTGTCGTCTGTGTGTCGTCTGTGTGTCGTCTGTGTGTCGTCTGTGTGTCGTCTGTGTGTCGTCTGTGTGTCGTCTGTGTGTCGTCTGTGTGTCGTCTGTGTGTCGTCTGTGTGTCGTCTGTGTCGTCTGTGTCTGTGTCGTGTCTGTGTCTTTGTCTGTGTCTGATGTGTGTGTCTGTTGTCTGCGCTGCGTCTGCGTCTGACGTATGCGTCTGCGTCGTGCGTAGGCTATGTGTGCTTGTTGTGTTTGTTGGGAATTTTGTTTGTGTGGCTGCGTCTTGCGTCTGCGTGCGTCGGCGTCTGCGGTCTTGCGTCTGGTCTGCGTCTGCGTCTGCGTCTGCGTCTGCGTCTGAGTCTGCGTCTGCGTCTGCGTCTGCGTCTGCGTCTGTCTGCGCGTCTGTGGTCTGTGTCTGTGCACTGTGTCTGTGTCTGTGTCTGTGTCTGTGTCTTGTGTCTGTGTCTGTGTCTGTTTGTTTGTCTGTGTTCTGTGTGGGTGTCTGGTGTGTGTGTCTGTGTGTGTGTGTGTGTGTCTGTGTGTGTGTGTGTGTGTCTGTGTGTGTGTCTGGGTGTGTGTGTCTGTGTGTGTGTGTCTGTGTGTGTGTGTGTCTGTGTGTGTGTCTGTGTGTGTGTGTGTCTGTGTGTGTGTGTCTGTGTGTGTGTGTCTGTGTGTGTGTCTGTGTGTGTGTATGTGTGTGTGTGTCTGTGTGTGTGTGTGTCTGTGTGTGTCTGTGTGTGTGTGTCTGTGTGTGTGTGTGTCTGTGCGTGTGTCTGTGTGTGTGTCTGTGTGTGTGTGTGTGTCTGTGTGAGTGTGTCTGTGTGTGTGTGTCTGTGTGTGTGTGTCTGTGTGTGTGTGTGTCTGTGTGTGTGTCTGTCTCTGTGTGTCATTGTGTGTCTCTGTGTGTCTCGGTGTGTCTCTGCGTGTCTCCGTGTGTGGTGTCTTCTGTGTGTGTCTCTGTGTGATGTCTCTGTGTGTGTCTCTGTGTGTGTCTCTGTGTGTGTTCTGTGTGTCTCTGTGTGTCTCTGTGTGTCTCTGTGTGTTCTGTGTGTCTCCTGTGTGTCTTGTGTGTTCTCTGTGTGTCTCGGTGTGTCTCTGTGTGTCTCTGTGTGTCTCTTGTGTCTCTCTGTGTCTCTCTGTGTGTCTCTGTGTGTCTCTGTGTCTCTGTGTCTTCTGTGTGTCTCTGTGTGTCTCTGTGTGTCTCTCTGTGTCTCTCTGTGTCTCTCTGTGTCTCTCTGTGTCTCTCTGTGTCTCTCCTGTGTCTCTCTGTGTCTCTCTGTGTCTCTCTGTGTCTCTCTGTGTCTCTGTGTCTCTCTGTGTCTCTCTGTGTTTTTTCTGTGTGTCTCTGTGTCTCTCTGTGTCTCTCTGTGTGTCTCTGTGTCTCTCTGCGTCTCTCTGTGTCTCTCTGTGTCTCTCTGTGTGTCTATCTGTGTCTCTCTGTGTCTCTCTGTGTTCTCTGTTTCTCTGTGTACCTTCGGTGTCTCTCTGTGTTCTCTGTCTCTCTGTCTCTCTGGTCTCTCTGTCTATCTGTGTCTGTCTCTGTGTCGTGTCTCTGTGTCTGTCTCTGTGTCTGTCTCTGGTCTTGTCTGTCTCTGTGTCTGTCTCTGTGTCTTGTTCTCTGTGTCGGTCTCTGTGTCTCTGTCTCTGTGTCTGTCGCTGTGTCTGTCTTCTGTGTCTGTCGCTGTGTCTGATCTCTGTGTCTGTCTCTTGTGTCGTGTCTCTGTGTCTGTCTCTGTGTGTGTGTGTGTCTCTGTGTGTGTGTGTCTCTGTGTGTGTGTGTCTCTGTGTGTGTCTCTGTGTGTGTCTCTGTGTGTGTGTCTCTGTGTGTGTCTCTGTGTGTGTCTCTGTGTATGTCTCTGTGTGTGTCTCTGTGTGTCTCTGTGTGTGTCTGTGTGTCTGTGTGTGTGTGTGTGTGTGTGTGTGTGTGTGTGTGTGTGTGTGTGTCTGTGTGTGTGTGTCTGTGTGTCTGTGTGTCTGTGTGTCTGTGTGTCTGTGTGTCTGTGTGTCTGTGTGTCTGTGTGTCTGTGTGTCTGTGTTTCTGTGTGTCTGTGTGTCTGTGTGTCTGTGTGTCTGTGTGTCTGTGTGTCTGTGTGTCTGTGTCGTGTGTCGTGTGTCGTGGGTCGTGTGTCGTGTGTCGTGTGTCGTGTGTCGTGTGTCGTGTGTCGTGTGTCGTGTGTCGTGTGTCGTGTGTCGTGTGTCGTGTGTCGTGTGTCGTGTGTCGTGTGTCGTGTGGCGTGTGTCGTGTGTCGTGTGTCGTGTGTCGTGTGTCGTGTGTGTGTGTCGTGTGTGTGTGTGTGTGTGTGTGTGTGTGTGTGTGTGTGTGTGTGTGTTGTGTGTGTGTGTGTGTGTGTGTGTGTGTGTGTGTGTGTGTGTGTGTGTGTGTGTGTGGTGTGTGGTGTGTGTGTGTGTGTGTGGTGTGTGGTGTGTGTGTGTGTGGTGTGTGGTGTGTGTGTGTGTGGTGTGTGGTGTGTGTGTGTGTGTGTGTGTGGTGTGTGGTGTGTGGTGTGTGGTGTGTGGTGTGTGGTGTGTGGTGTGTGGTGTGTGGTGTGTGGTGTGTGGTGTGTGGTGTGTGGTGTGTGGTGTGTGGTGTGTGGTGTGTGGTGTGTGGTGTGTGGTGTGTGGTGTGTGGTGTGTGGTGTGTGGTGTGTGGTGTGTGGTGTGTGGTGTGTGGTGTGTGGGTGGGTGTGTCTGTGTGTGTGGGTGTGTGTGTAAGCCGTGTGTGTAATGCACGTGCACACACACAAACATACATACATATGCAATGTATATTATATGTGTACACAAAATATCCTGTTTGACACGCACATTACTGCACGCACGTTCTTCTACATCCAATTGGAGCGCTAGTAGCGAGCAATGAGATTGCTGGACCGTTGCCTCCAACTCACAGAAGCAATGTGGTGGACTGGAGAAGGCAAGCATGAGGCAACATGTTGGGAGCAGCCGGAAAGACTTCTAGGTGACCTACCAGACACCACCAGACACAACGGTTGCCCGATATTTTTGCTTGTTGTTGTAAGCCCCGAGGAAAAGGCTTGGGTCTTCAAACATTTTCTATGGGCCGCGTGAGGCCCAAAACCTCGCGGCGGTGTGCCTGAAGCGAGAAGCATACAAGGAGGCGAAGCATTCCGGCCGCTGATTCCCACGTCGTGCATGCAAGGCATTGGAGAACGCGACTTGCTTACTCCAGGAATTCCTGGACCTGTTAAAAAAAAAGGAGTGGCCAATCCACGAATGTGAGCTAGGATCACTAGCTCCCACGTGCACCTGCTCACTCAAGACAAGAAGCACATGGTGGAATCCCTGGCGACATTCGCATCACTTTGTGCACTTCCCCTTTGCGAGGTTGGCTGCTCCAAAGGCTGAAGTCTTTCTGGCCTAAGGCTTTTAAAGCCTTAAAGGGCGGTGCTGTTATCATGAGGTGTACAAGGAAGTTGTGGTTAATTCACTTGGGAAATCGTTCCTGGAGAATCTAATGCATTGCTACGCCAAGACCTGTCTTACACCTGCACGTCTGTTTTCTTTTTTGGTTGTTTGTTTGTTTGTTTGTTTGTTTGTTTTTGTTTTTTCCCGGGGGGAGGGCAACTACCATGTTCATTTTTTTTGGGGGGGGCGGGTAAATTACCCAGGTGTGTTTGGGGGGGGACAAAAAGGTGGGGGGGTGGGACAAAAAGGTAATCTTCTGGATTTGGTTTGTCGTTGTTGTTTTTTTTGGGGGCGGGCCGGCAAACTACCAGTGCACTTGGCCAGTTGTTTTTTGGAGGGGGAACTACCATGCTTGCTTGGGTGCTTTTGTGGCCCACGTCAGGCCATCGACTGGGCCAATGCTGCCCTAAGCATGGACGGCAAAGCTCCCAAGGCATGGACAGAGCCCGCCGCAGCTTGGAATTTGTTTAACCCCGTAAATTAGGTAACCCCCAATCCAAAGCACCAACTCCCTGGTTCTTGTAGAGGGCAATTGGGAAACCCTCTAAACCTCAAAACCGCTTGGAGGGAAGCTGGACGAAGTGAAGGCCGCTTTCAAAGGGGGCGGCCGAGGATTTCCGTTGCCGATAGAAGATCCATGCGTTTCATCGATGTTGGGCCTGTCAGCTTCCAGCTTTGGGAGAGTATCCTGTGGGTTTCAAAGGCTCGGTTGTTCAAAGCCAACCTTTGTAGCCTGTTGGTTTCTTTGTTTTGGTCCGCTTTAAGAAAAGGCTTTTGAAGCTACGAAACACAAAAACCAAAAAGGGGTCCAAATGCACAGCTCAGCGCTGCACACTTTTTCTTGAGCCAACGTGTGACGGGTCGAGTGGGTTTACTTCACAATCCACACTCCCCCTGCTGCATTTTGCAGCATCTAACGTGATCCCGTGGCCCACTCTACGAAATGGGCTAGTCGAGAGTCCACTTCTTGGGACCTCGCGGTTCTCACCGCCCAGCGAACGAAGTCTGGGTGTTCGCAGGCGATCTGAAAGTAGGTCTTGCCCTTGTGCTTGCTGATCTCCAGGATGGTGTCCCCCTCCTGGATCGGGACGGGGTTTCCCAAATGAACCAACCCCGCTGCACTCGCCCTTCGCATCGCACTTGACGATGATCCTCCTTCTTGACTTCCCTGGCCAGAGCCGCTGCCAGGTTCCGAGGCATCTCCATGAGGCCACATAGCCAGCGGCATAGGCGGAATGGGCTCCAGAGCCGGGAGTCTGAATTCTCCTGGCCCTTTGAACCCACCTCCTCGTTCTACCTCTTCCCTCCGTTCCAGGAAGTAGTGCCTCCTCCAAGACTGCTCCGCCATGTTCTTGAAGTACCTCCTCCGGGCAGGGTCCTCGAGAGCCCCCACCGGTATCAAGACATCTTGCAAGCGGCCATGGGCTCCGATAGTCCTACAAGCTACTTCCCTCCCGTGGAGCCTCTCCAGGCTACTGGTGAAACGCCTGGGTCCAGGCTGACTGTCCTGTCTGTCCGAGTCCTGTCCGATTGTGGGGCCGCATCCCACCTGGTCTCTTTCAGTGGGCCCTTCGGCCTCTTCTTGCGGATCTTGATTCTTCATTTCTTGTTTAGAGCTCCCCGGAAAACCCCGTTTAGTCTCTTGCGAGCTGCCCCTAGCCCTTTCCAGGGACGTCTCTTGATGGGAGCCCTTCTCTTCTACCTCAGGGTCTTGATCTTGAATTTTCCCTTCTTCTGACTCTAGCTCCAATTTGACCTGAGAGGCCCGCCTGCCAGAGGAACAACACCTCAAAAGTTCCCAAAATCCAATCGCCATAAGAGCCGTGGCGATCATCATCCATACCAACAGCGAATCCTCCTCCAGCATATCCTGGCCTTGAGCTCCCGCTCCGTTGATCATGCCGAAGAACACCATCAGGACTATTGCTCCCTTCGTGAGGCCCCCGATGATTGCTCCGGACTCCACTCCACTGGGCCTCCATGTCCTCTTGGTGTTCCTGGGTCTCTTCTGATCTCCACCAGCCGTTGCGCTCGCCGCCCTGATTGTTGATCCCGACGAGGCCGCAGTTGCCGATGATGCCGACGGCCCAGAGGTTCCCGACTCTCCGGCTCCATCTTCATCCATCTCGTCCTGCCTCTCCTGGTCCGTGAGGGGTCGACCTGACTGAAGCACCACAATCCGCCTCCTCGGCCTCACCCAGAATCGCGAACTTCCAACCCAGCCTTCTCGTAGCCAAACGTCCCGTCTCCAGTTGTCTTCAACGATCTGGGTCCATACCCCACGTCGAACCTCCTCGCGATGATCCACCGGGTTGATGAACGTTCTCTCCTGTCCTCAAAGTCCTCCAGAAATAGGCCGGCCGGCAGATCTCTACGCTCGGGCTGATAGGATCGAATCCTCTCCACCTCGTGCACCCTCGTAGCCACCACCAAACCGTCTTCCCGGAATTCCACCTCCCAGTGATCTTCTCGCTCCTCCTCCATTGATGGATACCACCCATGTCCCGGCAACCCTCCACTCGCACCGTCGAGTAGCCGCGGTGGTTGTTCCCCAGATGACAGAATACAAACTTCCGGAGCTCGCAGCGCTTGTAGACGGGGCCGAACCTGCCTTGGTTGCTCCGACATCCTTACCACAGCCGTCTCCTGCCGCAGTGGCATCCAGAACGTCGTTGCCCCTCTCCATGCTCCGCGAAACCTGAAGTTATCCTCAGTCCACTGGTCATTGATGAGCCTTCTCCCCATGTTGACGTCCTCATACACCACGCTTGTCTGCCGCCTCTGTTCCAACCTCTCCAGCGAAACTCCCGGTGGCAAGTCTAGTGCTTGAGGCTGATAATCTCGATGCCGAGGCAACATATGGCACCCGCGTCAAAACGACCATTGCTTCCCCGGTCTGGACGTCCCAGAAGTCCTCCGGCTCCTCCTCAACCGATAGGTTCTCCACCCTTTTTAACAGCTCCGCCCCGCCTCCATCCAAGGGCCATGGCTGACGATTCACAAAACCCTCAGCTCCTACTGGGCAGCCCTCAGGGCAGTGGTTGAACCTTGAAGGGGGAAAAACACCTTCACCGGATGCCCAATCCTTTGACCCGGCCCCAAAAACTCGACCCAACTTGGCCGTTCTTGCGCCTGGTTCATGTTCCCTAGGCATCTTGTTCGAGAGCCCAGGTTCATGGTCCCTTGAGCTCTCCACTGGGGGGCCTGGTTCAGGGACCCTAGGCCTTTCCCCTGCCCCTGGTTCATTTTCCCTAGGGGATTTTCTTCCTCCTTTTGTGATCTTCTTAAGACAATGGCCCCGAGTGATCAGGGTGGCCACATAAGCTACACCTACTCCTAGAGCTGCTAGGCAGAGGGTCTTAGCCTCCTTTTCCTGGCAGTTCTCCGGGGTCCAACTTGCCACCTTGCCCATGATCAGGCCCAGTCCTGCCAATTTCAGCTTGTTCACGTTCTCAGTCGACCGCCATTCCGTTGATGACGCCTCCACCTTCTCCACGTCCACCTTGACCATCCCGGCTAGCTCGTAGAACTTGGGCCACTGAGCCTTGGCCGTCATGGCTTTCGTGAGATGGTCCGCAACCAGTCGCGTGCCCGGTAGATGCCGCACGGCCCATCGTCCTCCTTTCACCTTTTCTCGAAGCACTTCGGCACGTAGGCGAAGATGACGGGTACGCCATGGCCCGTCAGCACTCCCAATAATCGTAATAGCGCTCGAGTTGTCTCCGTACACCACGAAGTCACCGCCTCCGCCAATACTTGAGTCTTGACCGGCTTGAGCCCTTTTTCGATCATCGTCGCAATGAACACCCGCTCCTTCACGATCTTCCGCCAGTAGCTGCTTCTTCTCATGTTCCTCTCCCAAAGGAGCATCCACGTCCTGAACCTCCCCTTCGTAGAGTCTCTCTCCATGTTGAACTAGGTCACTGTAGACCAAGTCCTGCTGCTGGGCCACATCGACAAGAAGGTCGTCCCAAGCCCCATTTTCCAGGATGCCCAACACCACCGCTACCGACTGGCCCATCGTCATGGCCTCCAAGTAGCCGACCAACTCAGCTTCCGCCGTACTCAGTGTGGTGAACGCCTGCCTCACAGAAAGCCACTGCACCAATGACCCCCCATAGCACGCCATCACCCCTTGGTGACTCCGACCTCCTCCAGGTGCGTAAGCGTAGAGCTCGACGCGGTTCATGGCATGGGCAAAAGGCAACGCCCCATCAACGCCCCGACCTCCGACACACCTCTCGTAGCTCAGTCCTAGTGACTGCGTACCCAGCAGATAGCCCACCATCTCCTCCGCCGCCTTTACCACCAGCTGAGGACACTTGGTGATGTGCTGCGCCATCCAGGCCACCCCGAAGGAAATGTCTGGCCTTGTCCTAACCGAAAGCCACAGAAGCTCTCCCACCAAGCCTTGCGCCTTCTTGACATCATCTGCATTCACATCGACGCCTTCCGGCACCTCCGGCTTGGAAAGCGGGACTGGCCTAGGTTGCTGAACTCCATGTCGATGTGCAAGCTCCCCAATGTAGGAAGGCTGTCCTAGGAGTAGTCCCCGCTCACCCCATCGGAGCTCGAAGCCGCAGAACTTAATCCACTTCTCCAAGCAAACCCACTCCGGCTGGCTACAGGACCATTCCTTGGCAATGCGGTCCAAACATCCTTGAACTACACTGTCAGGTCCGCAAACCATCATGTCGTCCACATAGACCACCACGTGGCCCACGACTTTGCCACTCTTGCCGTCGTTCCTCTTTTCCACCACCGACCACAGATTTGACTCCGAGGTTGATGTCAGCGAGTAGTGGGCACCACCATCGCTCCAATTGAAGTTCTTCAGGGATGCGTCCCGGAAAGCCGCCCAGTCAGCCGGAGAGCTATCCAGTCCATACATTGCTCCCTTTACCCACCACCTTTCCTTTGGGCCACACAGCCCCGCTTGCAGGAGAATCTGCGGAGGTCGCGTAATCAACGTCCTTCTCGTCTCCTTTCGTGGTGCTAGGAGGAACGCGCCCTTCACGTCCACCGCCGCAATTCCCCACTTCTCGTGCGCTGCCTTCCGAAGGACACACCTGATTGCCGTTCCGTCCACGCCCGAAGCGTAATTGTCCTTCTTATCTACGGGCGTCTGCTCCTTTTCGCCATTCATAGCCGTGAGCATATTCCCGCAGATAACCACTCGAGCTCGATGCCGACCATGAGGTGCCTTGATCGTGGTGACCAGCTTGGCCGGGGCGTATTCCGCGTCCTCGATGCCCGGGATATTGGCCAGGTCGTCTTCATTTACCTTCTCCACAACCCCTGACGTCTCGGTGATCGCTTGGTACTCCTCTTCCATAGCCGGCTTCCACTTTTCCAAGTCCTGTCGAACTGCGCTCAGTGGGACCGTGTACGTCTGCAGCACCTTCTCAATCTCCCCCGGACCAGCCGCCTGCATGGAGCACAACCGATTGATGCCCTCCACCTCCTGATCCCTAAGGAATTCAAGCTCTTCTTCCGCCTGCGACAGCTCTTTGGAGAGGTAGTCCATGACAATGGCCTGCGCTGCACCTCCTTCCTCATGCAGAGAAATCCGTTTCAGCTCCTCTCCGTAATGCCTCCTGCACTTCCAATATCTTTCTCCCAGAGCTTCCCGATACTCCTCCACGTTCCAGTCCAGCGGCCATGACGACCTCCAGATTGACGTTTCCAGCTTCCACCCACCAGGTAGCGCTTCATGAACTTTTTCATCACCATCTCCGTACTCCCCCCCCGCTCGCAGAAGTCGTAGAGCGGTCTGCTCCACCATCTGCATTTCCGAGGCGAGGAGCTCCCCCAGGCTCGAGGCTTTGCTTCCCTCGACATCTCTTCCACGGTTTACCAGGGTTCGGGTCGATGGTGAGCTCGTACATGGCCCGGTCAGCAAGTGGTTCTGGCAAAATCGCCGCCCGCGCATGTTGAACATTACCTTCTGCGGTCTGGACCACCCAGCCCCACATCATAGTTGGACTGGGTCCTAGCAACCTCACTTGCTTGAAGGGTGCCGCCAAACCACCACTCTTGTGCCAGCGCTTCGTCTTGACCATCACCTGCGCATAGTAGGGCAGCATCGGCATTGGCGTGATCCCCAGGCTCTTGAGTTGGTCCTGCATTCGTTCCAGCGCCACGTGTCTTATTGCCGTCGGCCACAAGCGAACAGGCGCCCCGGATGCTTTGAGAGTTACTCGCAGCCTTCTCTTCAGCTGGCAGATCTCGCCTTCCACTCGCCCATTTGCAGCGTGGTCATCCCCACCAGTGAGCGTGAGGATCATGTTGCGTTCAGCACACCACTGACGAACCGGTTTCGCGAGGAATTCCTTGGCTCTGTCGCAGTGCATGCGGTAGAGGGGTATGCCCATGCTCCGATATTTGGAAAACAGGAGCCCAAGAGCCAACAGCACGTCCTTGGTCTTGCGAGATTCCAGAAGCTCCACCGCCGTGACGTTCTGCACCTGGTACCCTCGTAGCGCGTCCTTCATGTCGTCCCGCACTTTGACGTTGACCGCTTCTGCCACCGCATCACTGACCCGAGGCTCCTCATCATCGCATTCCAGCCCTTCTAGAGCCTCATCCTCGGCAGCATGGTATCCAGGATCTGCCGAGTCCCCCGGCTCTCCTTGATGCTCACGCTCGCCTCGTAGCTCTTCTTCTTCTTCTTCTCCATCTGCTTCTCCAGGTCCCGGGGTCACCTCCTTCACAGGAATAGCCACCGTGGCCACCAAAGCGTACTTCACCTTTTTTCCCGTGCCCACATCGCTTCCTGCGACAAAAGGGCCCGTGATGTCAACGTTGAGCACATAGGCCGACACCGCCGCCTTCAACCTTCGATGGGGTCGGTCCACTCCTGCTTCTTGGAGACACATCCGGCATCTCCGGTCAAATGGCACATGTCCACGATGAACGTGTTGCTTCCACTGCTCCAAGCTCATCGCCTTTTTTACCTTTACATGGTTCATCTGGCTGATGTTCCGAAGATAGACCTGCAACGAAGCCTTGATCGCCGCCACCATCCCCGGTGCCCAAGCAGCCCACTCCCGAGATTGCCGAAGTCGCCCCTCCAGATCTTCTTCTAATTCCTCCCTTCCCTCACCCTTCATCCCCGCCAAGTCCTCCATGCCCGGCAGGTTCGTGAGCAAGGTAGTGGGCTTCCTCCTTTGGTGTCCGCAAGCTCCCTGATCCAAATCCACCATCTTCATGTTCCTCACCCGTCCGAACTCAATGATCTCCGGGAAATTCCAGAACGAGGGGATGGATCCCGCCCTCGGTTCCTTAACATACTTCATGGGGTCCATCGGGCTCTCTTGCAAAAACCCGATGTCAGGCATCCACGGAGGCTTGTTCTCCATCGCCTTGAGCCACAGCCCGACCTGCTTGAAGAACAGCGCCGTGTCTCCATCGACCTTCTGTTGGTTCTCTGCACTGATTCCCGGGAGGCCGAACCGAAGATCGTCACGTCCGCGTAGAGGAGGAGGCCCTGGCTGGATGTGCCGTAATCGTGAGACTGTTCGGCACGGAGGTCCTCCGATCACTGCCTTGATCAGACCCATCTCCGCTAGTTTCCACAGATAGCCCCACAGGGCCGGGTTGTGCAGATCCTGCCGCGAATCCTCTTGCACGTCCACCGTGATGACCTCGAAGCCTTCCAGGCCCGTCTTTCTCCACTGCCTTCCATCCTTGCCCGAGAACAAGTGGATCACTACTCCCCGGCCAGACTCCCAACGTCGTCGAAGTCTCCGGTTGAATGGACACCTGCCATTTGTCTCGCCCTCGTCCGTGACCCGCATCATGTAGGCCAACACCCGCTTTGGTAGCTCCGGAAACCTCGACCTCCACCATTCTTCATCGTTGGTTGCCCATTCCGATGCTCCGGCCGAGTCCAAGAAGTCCAGGAGCTTCATCGCTGCCTTCCGTTCCATAACTGGACAGCCCGATCTCAACCAGCAGTCCAATCGTCCCAGCCGGCGGTGCTCAATACGGCATCCCTTGGCTGTCCAATTGATCACGAAACCAGCCTCCACCAACGTCCTCAATGGCACTATTGGCTCCACCGGTTCCTTCGTCAGCAGGGCGATCGTGTCCTTGTGCTTATACATCACCGCCGTGCCACACGCCAACTCCACTTCGCACTCCACCAGCCCGTTTAACTCCTCCGGGCGCGCCTGACGAAGCGGATGCGTAGCCCCACCATCGAGCAACGCCAACTCCTGATCCGCGTCTGCTTCACCATAACAGATCTGCTTCACCTTGAACTTGGCCGCTCTCATCGTTTTGAGGAGGCCCGTCACTTCCTTAATCAAGTCCTCCCCCGAACCTGCTGCTGTGCTGCCGTTGACCGTTGGTTTAGTAGCCCCCCCCGATGCCTTGGCGCCTCCTGTGACCGTCTCCTTGGGAGGTTCCGGGACACCGCTCGTGGCTTCTCTGAGGCCTTCCGCAGCCTTCTTTCCGTCTTCCTCTCTTCCTTTAACCATCTTGGACGCCGCAACCTTGGGTGCCGCAGGATCCTTCACCTTGATGGGGCAGTCCTTTTTCGCATGCCCGACCCCCGAGCACTGAAAGCAGCGGTTCGTCTTCGTGATGCCCTCCCATGAGTGCGCAAAACTACAGCCGCTGCCTCGTCTGCAACCTTCCTCAGTACCCCAGAACCGACAAGGCATACTCGAAGTCTTTTTCTTGTCGAAGCCCCCGGGTTTGCCGTCCTGGTACTTCTGATCCGCAAACGCCTTGAGCACCGGGTTCGCTGGTGCATTGGCATTGGGAGCCGGAGGTGGACTTGCCGTAGGAGTTTTAGCCGATGACGCCAAAGCCAGCTCTTCCGACTCTGCCTGCAGAAACTCCGCGTAGAGCTTTATGTACTCCAGATCCGGCCTTACGTCAACCATCAATTCCTGTCTGACCGATGCAATCCTGAAGCCAACCTGGCCGTTGCCCTTGCTGATGACCTCTCCGACCTTGTTGAGAACCGCCATGAGAACCAGGCCATCTGGCAGCGCCAGACCCAGCTCCTCCGCTCTGCTCAACCATCTCCTCCACTGCCTCAGCGTTTGCAGCGCCTCCGCATTGGACGTTCCAATCTTGTGGTCCGCCAGGTTCTTCAAAAGGGTCCCACGTTCCGATTGGCCACCTGGTTGGTAGATCTGGTACAGGCGAAACATCACGTTGATCGATGACATTCTCCTTGACGATATGATATCCCGACGTATCCCGTCGGGCACGGCCGCCAAGAGCATAGAGACGCCCCTCTGCTCCACCCGGAAGTTGTGCTCCGCACCCAAATCCAATTCAGGTAGTAGCCGAATCTTCTCCAGGGGAGTTGCCACCAACCATCTCGCGTAGGCCTGTTCCGCTTGCTCCACTACCTTTCTCCACCAGGTCCTTGCCGATCCAGCGATGTCCGACATCAGGGGGTTGATCACCGTCACCCAATCACCAAACTGCAATGACGCCATGTCGCCCCCAGGAGGTGGTAACGCCGGGAGCTCTAAGTTCCTCAACGCCTCCGTCATGTTGGCTGCCGTCCGCAAAGCACTGTCCTCTGGTGGCATCCCTCTCGGTGGAGGGGGTGGTGGTGGCGGAGGAGGAATCGGGTCGCTCTGAGCCGTGCGGAAGGACGCTTCGTCACTGTAGCTCCCCCCAGCTTGGTTCAGTCTATTCAGCTCCAGCTGAAATGCTTCCTCGGCTTCCTTCATGATCCTCCGCCTGAGGCCATCCACATCCACTGTTTGTTGAGACCTCCCTTGAGACCCTGGCTCAGGTCGCTGCGGCGATCCCACGAAACCTCCCTGACTTTCAGCAACAGGCATCCCAGCCGCGATGGCTCTCCTCTGAACCTCGGGGCTCCAAAACGGGTTGACCTGTGGCTGTTGTTGCAGCGGCTCACCATTACCTCCGCGATTATCCCAACCTTGCCATTGAGCTTCCGCTGCAGGAGGTACCCACTGCCACCCTCCAGCAGCACCAGCAACTCCTTCTGGACGACGTCCTCGACCCGCCGATCCATTTCCTCTTTGTTCTTGATCCGGACCATGTTCATCAACAGGCCAAAGGGTCAAAGGCCTCACCTGGCCATACGTTCCCCCACGACCTCCATCGTCTTGCCATCCTTGATCTCCAGGTCCAGGCCGTTGCCCTTCTCCCGGATGATGACCTTGCCGTAGAGCACCTTCACCTAGTCGTCCTGGATGTGCTCCTTCTCCTGGTATCCCACGATCGCCAAGACCAGGTCTGGGTCCTTCCACCGGATTCACCACCAGTCCTGGAGCCCCCTGACCTCCTGGCCCTTGAGCAATCCCAGGGGGTGGAGGTATCCCATCACGCGATCCTGCGCTCCCCATCCTCGCGGTCTCATCTCCAGCATCGGTCAGCCTCCTAAGTCCTGGTCCCGACGTTGGTGGTGGCACCGATCTTGATCTCCTGAGAGCTCCGCGCCTGAGGTCCTCCACGATCAGCCTATCCAAGGCCTGGTCCGCCGTCTCGCCCGCCTGGACCAACTGGTCTTGCCCTTGTCGACCTTCTGAATGATCACCTTGCCCTCCCGCGTGACCTCCAGCTCCGATAGCAGGCCGCCTTCGACGAAGCAGGTCCATCAGAGCTCCTTTGGGCTCATAACCTACGAAACACAAAAACCAAAAAGGGGTCCAAATGCACAGCTCAGCGCTGCACACTTTTTCTTGAGCCAACGTGTGACGGGTCGAGTGGGTTTACTTCACAATCCACAGAAGCAAAGGTCACAAAAAGGCTAACCTAGTCTTCCCGGGCCCTTCGGGCCACTGAGACGAGAAACCCAAGTAAGCCATAAGCCAACGATTTTGACATAGCCCGGGGTGCATGGCCCAATTGAAACCTGGGTCCCTGCAAAAGGAAGGGTTCCCTAAAGAAAGCAACTTCATGATGCAACTTTCTTGCTGGTGCAGGAAGGGGATTCCCTTAAAGGAAACCATAGGTGTTGGGTTATTTCGGGGTCATTCCATTTCTCAGTCCCTGCCTATCAAACCAGCATTGGCCCAAAAGCAGGAACTCTTGGTTTCTCAAAATCGGGGAAGAAAGAACCTGTACAATCAGAACGTTGGATTAAGCAGACCAATCGGCAAAATTTGTCTAGAATGAATCGGAGGCTCATTGAAAGGCAAAGGGTTCTCGCGATTGTACGGACCGGGCGAACCCAAGTTGGCAGAAGATACAAACCAAGAAGAACATGTCAGAGTGGTCTACTGTCCATTTTTCTTGTTCAATACTTGGAAACCCGGCTTTCAGTTTCTTCCCACAGACAACCGCAAGCAGTGGTTTCAACCATGTTCGCCTTAAAGAATACAACGTGACCAAGATCAGGGGCACTCGCATGACCCGGTCCTGAGGTCGTTGGCAAGAATGACCATGGTACATTCCTAGGTAGTTCTAGCTGTACCCTCCCCATTCTCTTCAGGGATCCTTCTCTTCAAACAAATCGCCATCCAGAATCCTGGAACATGGGTGTCTAAAGAGAACGCGTGAGAAATGGGGAATCAAACCTTAGAGACGTGCGTGTTGCTCCCGGCTTCTTCGGGCCTCTCCCGGCTTCTTGGGCGGCTCTCTCCGCCGCGCGTCGCGATAGGCCCTGATGCGCTTGGGGGCCGCGTTGCTCCGCAACGGCCGTGGCCCTCGGGGAAGCTGAAACTGCAGCGGCTCCAATCCAACGGCACCAAGTGAGGCTTCCATTTGGTCAAGAATATTGTTTGATTTTCCCCTGTTGGTTTTAAAGGGAATCTATCACTAGTGGAATTATTTATGTTTTCCAGGGGACTTGAGCAAATGGAGGAAGGTCATACGGGTGTGGCTTAATCGTCAACGGAACCCTGGGAAATGCCAAAGCAGACTAAAACATGCGGTGCCCTGGCTCTAAAGTTTTGAGCCACATCCATATTGATTGTTTTAGGGGGGTGCCAAAGTCAGAAACTGGAATTGTTTCTCTTTACCACTCAGGGATGACGCTTTCATAAACTCATGGGGCCTGTACAACTGTCCAATGCCTACCCTTTGACGACAATTGAAGCCAGAAGGATAGAGAATTGGTCATGTGCTTGCTTTTCCCTGGGACCAATCATCACATGGATGGGTTTCGGACACTCGAGGCCAACCTGGCCCAGCCTCTGATTGGCTAGCGGCGGCGCAGAAAGCAATGCCCGGGACCAGGGCCGGTCGTTCAAGTGTGTGTGCGCGTATCTCTAAGATGGTTTCCACCCCAAGCCACGACTCCCAGGAAATAAATAGGACATACAGCCACAACGTGCAATTTCCACACTGCTCGCTTTGGACAAGCATGAAACATCGATGGTGTTTGCGCTGCGTGCTGCTCTTTTATACTGCGTTTTGTCGGAGGCGACACGGGATTATCATGGCGAAAAGCATTGCAAACACCCTCTGAAGACAGACTAATTTGCACAGTTAATCCAATGTTCGGCTGATTCATCAAAAGAAACAGTGAGTGGGTTGCTTGATTTTCATGATGGTGCGTTGTGGCATCGGGAAACGGGTGAATAGAATATAATTCGATTCCCTGTAAAGGTCCAATAAATGTTATGGGGTTTCCCGTGGAAACAAGTTTCATGGTGCGAGAAGCGAATTTCGCAACCCTCCACCGTACCAGTCTTGACTGCTGTTGGGTTGGATCTTTAGACTTTAACTTGTTGGCAAAGAAAGGTGGTTTCCACTAAACCCCCAAAAAGTTACCTTTTTGCAGGGGGCCGTTCCAGCCACCAAGCAGCGGTTGGTTGCGCGAGGCCTCAGGACGTGGAGGTGCGAAAGCTGCTGAGGGAGGCGGAGATGAAGCGATCCCCCACCTGGGCCGTGGTCCCCAGAGAAAAAGCGCGCGACAGCTTTGTGGGACGGGGGTTCACAGGTTCACTAGCCAGGAAGTGTGGTTGGGGGGGGGGGGGGGGGGGCCTGGCACCTGTTGAGGGAGGCGGGCCTTTGATTTATTCACCTCTTCGTGTTTTCATGTCATCGTGGGGCGGGGAGGGGGGGGGTCCTTTGATTTATTCACCTGTTGTATGTATTTGTGTGTGTGTGTGCGTGGTTTGTGCCTTCTCATTCGTGGCATCCACGTTCAATCAGGTTCCCAATGACCAGGTTCCTGGACTTTTTGGGGTTGGGCCATTTCGGTGGCACGGGAAAGGGACTTTTTTCTGGCAAGTCCAGTCCGGAATTGAACTTGCCCAAGTCCCTGAAAATCACTTGCCCCTGATCCGAAGGGTTGCCAAAAGCCCAAGCTTTCGCTTCCCTTGGTTGCGTTTGCAGTCACAGACCCAGCAGGGCTCTCCAATTGTTGCATTGCATGCCCTCCGGTACCCTTTGCCTTTATGCTGGTTGGTTGGATCTTTGGACTTGTAACTTGTTGAAACAGGGTAGGATTTCCATTGGACGCACAAGAAGTGATCCACTTTTTGCAGAGGGGTCATCGCAGCAACCAAGTTGCTCCTTCCATGCCGCACGGGCCACCCTCGCAAGAGGCCAACACCCTGAGCTCAGGTTTGCGCCAATGGCTGCTGCGGGCCTTGGGGTATTGTGCAGCCTCCTGAGCTAGTGCTTGGAGCTTGCAGACTGACAATCGTGCTTGGAGCTTGCAGACGACAATCTGCCAGAGAACGACCTATCAGACCTATCAAGAATACCCTCCTTCGGAAGTGGACTTTCGAGGTTCTCAGAAAGGCAAGCGGTGTTTCCACGCCTTTCGGTCAGCTTTCATGCTTGGAAGGAGCGTGCGCCTGAAAATTGCTCAAACAGTGATTCAACATGCGGTTGTCTTTTCAAGGGGGGCCCCCCCCAGAACGAAAAAAGCACAAGAGAAGAAAAAGACGCAAGAACCAAGCAGGGCGAGGTGGTTTCCCTTTGCTTTCCCCTGAAAGCTACGCTCAAAAGGCACCCTCAACACAAAGACTGCGCCCGCACGAAAGAAGACAGCACCGGCTTGCTGGGCCGAAACGGGTCGGAGCTCAGATACGCGCAGTGCGGATGCTTATTGAAGCGGGTTCAATCTGGCAAAAGAACGTGATCTTTTCAAGGGTCCATCCCAAAGCCAGCTGGCAATTGGAATTGGCGCAACTAGCTCCAGAATTTGAGGCGCACATCCGAGGCACACAGAAATTCAGCCACTTACCTGGGTTGCATGCGATTCTGCGAACATCGATGAGCGGCGTTGCGAGCCCAAACATGGCAGCATACCTCAGAGAGGCAAGTACCTAATACGTACGGCCAAATTTACTTGCACAGGAAATACCGGGGCTGCCGAGGGGCACGCGCTTGCCGTCAGGCTCTCACATCCCAATTCCAGTGCATCGAACCTTCGAATTTCAGGCGGCTGTAACCCCACAAGTTTCGGGTGCTTGGATGTGCCTACTTCATCTATTACCATGGTTTTTAGGCAACAGACCCCAGTTACCCCACCTAAATGGTGATTCCCCACTAAACCCAGGGAACACACCGCCTATTAGTAAACTGGAGTTGATTAAAATGGGGTCAACATAACCTACCCGACGTACCGACGTGGGTTGAGCATTGAAGCCCCGGGATTTCTTCTCCGAGGTGTGGGGGGCCTGTCATTGAGACCATGGCGGAGCCGGCCGAGACCTCAAGCTGCTGCCCGGGATTTTAGGGGATCTCTTCAACTGGTAGCTACCACCTCCAAGTTGGTTGGTGGACATGAATCCCCGAGTATTTGTTGCCGTCCAACACAGAGCGCCAAAAAGGAGCGGCGATCTTTCTCGGGGTTTTTAGCTTCGGGGGGAACTCCCAAAAGTCTGCAAAGGCACGCGAAACCTCTCGCCAAGGCCAACCCTTCCATAAAACAAAAGCTCAATTCAACTTTTATCACGCCCAAATTAGTTCTGAGTTGGCTTCCATCCCCAAACCACTACCCCGACATGTTGAATGGGTTCGATCGCAGATGGGTTCCTTTTAGAACACGCTTCGCCCGGGTTTCCTGGGCTCATTTGCCTTGAGGTTCCCAGACGGCGCCAAAAGCATGCCCATTTGGTTGCATGCAAAGATTGCCACAGCTAGCGGGCTGCCTCAGGCAACCTTCAGGATCACGCACAAAAAGGACACCCCCGAGTAAGAAAGGGCATGTTCAACGGCTGCCCTGATGTTCAAAACCACAGAGGTGAGCGCAAATCGAAAGAAAGCCATGGCTCTCCCCAAAAAGGGACCACCTGCAAGCATAGAAGCCAAATCGGGCTGGCCAAAATTGGTTCAAAACCAATCTAGATTCTGCCCATTTCGGCCCCGTACCGAGAAACACGCAGGAGGCTGGTTAACTATGCCCTCGGTGAAAGTATGTGTCAAATGGGGGGGACAAAATCTGTGCTTGTCCTTTTGGCTCCCTTTAAACCAAGGGGGTACCCCGCCCCCCAAAGAAAGCACGCCCCCATGTAGTTTTCGCAGCTGGTTCGGGGGTCGGTCCAGTGATTCTCACAGAGAGTCAAAAGGCAGATGCTGCCTAACCACATGATGGAGTTCGGATCAGGCACAGCCCCTGATTGGTTTTGGACTGCGGGGTGCAACATTTGAGAGGGAACTTTTGGGAGAACAGCCCCCTAACTGGTTTTGGGTTGCCACTTTCTGCGATAGTCTTGGAAAGCCCCCTCGCAAAGTGAAACTAGGAAAGGAATCAGCCACTTGGGTGTCGCGGGAAAGGGAACTGGCGGAATGTTTTCGGTTTGTGCCTTGGTGTCTGAAAAGGTCTCTGGGCTCCGAGCACGGACACTTTGAAGCCGTGACAGTCGGCGCACCTCCCAATCCCCCCACCCAACTTTTAGGCGAGGAGCTTTTCTCGCTTCCAACCAGCTCCTTGCACGAGGTTTTTTCCGTCGGGAAGGACAGACCCCGTTCCAAAAACAAGCGGTACAAATCGGATCCCGCGCAGACCACTGGGCGGATGGGGCGAATCATGGGGCGGCGATGGGGTGTGATCCTCCTGCTGATGGCAAGGTGGCATGACTGCTTTCTGCAACCTGTGCTGCATTTGGTCTCTTTTCGTTGGTTTTTTGAGCATCACCATTGGGCTTGGAACACGATCCTCTTTGCATGTTGCCCCCCTCCCCCCCCCAGGTCCATTGAACTCCTGGACCCCCCCCCTCCCCCCTCCACCGGCTAGTTTTGCGGGCGCGTTTGTTGTTTGTGCGTGCGTGGGTATGGGTGTGGGTGTGTGTGTGGGTGTGTGGGTGTGTGGGTGTGGGTTTGGGTGTGGGTGTGGGTGTGGGTTTGGGTGTGGGTGTGGGTGTGGGTTTGGGTGTGGGTGTGGGTGTGGGTGCGTGTGTGTGCGTGTGTGTGCGTGTGTGCGTGTGTGGCTGTGTGACTGTGCGTACGTTCTCGCGTGCCTGCGTCGCCTCCGTTCTTGCGGGCTTGCGTGCGGCGCGCTGCTTTTTCTGGTTCTGCATGCGCGAGTGGGTGCATGCGTGGGTGCATGGGTGCGTGAGTGGGCGGGATGTCTTTGCGCGTCTGTGTTTTTGTCTGTGTGTATTTGTCTCTCTATTTCTCTGTCTCTTTGTGTCTCTGTGTGTCTGTGTGTGTGTGCCTGTGTGTTTGTCTCTGTGTGTGTGTGTGTGTTTGGTTTTGTGATTATGTGGCAAATCCACCGTTTGTAGCTTGGTTCAACCCTTGTCCAACACCAGCAGGTTTTGTTTGGAAGGAAGGGTCCTTGGAAGTGGCAGTGGTGTGAAACTTGGCGACTCTCTGGAGGTTTCCCCCATTCGCATGATCGTTGATAAGACATTGGTGGTCCCAAGCAGGTCCCAAAACTTGCCCTACACCTAGTTGCTTGTGATCTTGGTTTCCAGAAGCAATTTGCATGACCGCGACCAATCTATACACCAGAATCACGCCCCATTAAGGCAAAGCCTAGGTATGCTGCGGTTGCCTTTTCTGAGGGCTATTTGGACGTTTCCTAGGGCTTCCCTTGAGGATGTACAGCTTTCGGGCAGATGCGGCGTATGGTACACAAGGTACACCCTTGGTATACTCTCTTGCCCGAGCCCCTTTCGGTTTCCGTGGTCAGGGGCCCCAAAGCCCAACCGTTTTCCTGGCTTGCTTCAACCTCCTTGAAACGGCCATGCAAATTGGCTGTTCAAAAATAGGGCAACCCCAAAATGGAAGCGTTGGCAAATGGAAACGTAGACAGACTAAGATTCCTGCGGTCCAATTCCTGGTGGATGAATTTGCCCCATTGCCAATTTGCAAGGCGTCATGCCATTGCTTCAGAACTTCAGCAGCGGTCAGTTTAGCGCCCAAACAAGGTCCAAAAAACACCCCTCCCAAACCTCCACGGTTTGGATGTCAGGCAAGGCATGAAGAATTCCCGCGTGCCGCGGGCGCAAGTGGGCGCCGAGAGCGGCCCAAGCCTCGGCACCTTGGAAGTCGGGGACGTGGTGACTGCCGAGGCCACGTGGCTGCGGCTTGAGGGGTCAGACTTGGGGTCTCCTCCAAAACTAGAAGCGTTTGTTGTCGGGTAGACTAAATATTAGGTCCCCCAGTAGTGCCCTTTTATGCCCTTTTTTGGGGGGAGAGTTCCCCTACTAAAAGTAGACTACAGAGAAAAGAGGGTACCCTTATTTTAACCTTTTTACTGGGGGATTTAGCTCAAGAGAAGGACAGCCCCACCTTTTGGTCGTTGAGGTGAAATCAACGAGGGACACATGGGCAGAGCTGGACGTGGACGGTCGGCCTGGCAGAATTTACTTGGCTGAAGCTCGGATTCGAAACGAGCGGGGAGAAACGGGGTGTCATGGGCTGCTTTAGTGGATTTAATTTGGGACGAGTGAACAGGGCCAAGATCATGTTGCATCCATGCCCATTTTTTGGCACGTACCCCTGCCAATCATTTCGACTGTTCTAGGGGACACTGCCCCATTCTTTCCAGGGATCCTTCTTTTCAGAAAACCAGCAGAATCCAAGGGGAAACAGCTGGTTTTTGAAACGAACAATGGTTGAAAATAATGGGGAATGAACCCCTAGAGCTGTGGAACCTTGTGTTACCCATGTCCAGTCTTGAATTCGGAATATGCGTTGCTCCTCTCATCCTTTCGAGCCTTTGATGCAAGAAGCCCAGGATCTCAGCAAGACCAAGATCAGCCATCCAGGCGATGTGGTGCGGCCTGGGGAGACGGTTAGATGCTTTGCAACTAGGAGCGATCAATGGCAAGCACAGTTTTCCCAAACGGCAACCATTAGTTGTTGGATTTAGCTTTTCCAACAAGAAACCAACCGGGGCTGGGCATGTCTTTTTCGCAGACCCCTTTGGCAAGGTGGGTCTCAATCCAAACCCGGGTAGATGAAGGCTAGGGGCAGTCCCAGACGGGTCGCCGCCTTGTAAATTTTCTTAGCTGGTTTGGGGTTCACTATTGTGTACCAGGTTTTGATTGCGACTCAGGTGAAGCAGTTCAAGAAAGACTTCGTGTCGCTCACCATGCACGACACCTTCAGCGGCCGCCTGCGCCTTTCTGAGATAGAGACCGGCAGTGTGAAAGAGGCGCTGGGAAAGTCGTGGAAGAAACCGCTTGACCAAAAAACACGTCATTCTCACTCCCCGGGTTCCTGAACTTGAATCACCTGTTGGATTGGAACATGTTCGCGATACATAAAATGTTTGGTTGTTTTTTTGGTTGTTTTGGTAGAAACATAGATGGCCCTCATTAAACCTGGTGGCTTCATCGTCTACAAGGGCCATCGATTTCCCCCAACAGGACACCTATGACCACTAACTTAAAGCACGTCATCTCCCGAGTTGCTCCATTCCAATTCGGAAACAAGTTGAACGTGACAGTTTGCAGTGGGTGAATGGAGCACCGTGGCAAGGGTCCTCGCTACGCCGTTTAGTTTCCCTTTCTTGGGAGTCGAATTGGGTTGTGAAAACACGGCAGACATGGGCATGCTCAGAGGGGGATCCAATGAGTTTCATGACATGAAAACAAGCATCAGCCAGAAAGAAAAGTGATTGGGACTCATCCAGTCCCAAATGAATTCGCGAGACACACGCACACACGCACACACCTAGACAACCCCTGACTAATTTTGGACCATCATCATGTTGGTTTCTTCAACGGAGCTACTAGGCTTTGCGACAATGCCCAGCCCCCATTGAGCCCTTACGGAACCCCAGCCCGCAGCCGAGACCCCAAAACTTTCAGCTGCAGCAATTCTTGAAACCAGGCCCTGGCCCAAGGTTGTTCACACATTTCAGCATTGATCAAACAACCTGCTCCTCACACCCAACATGTTCTCAAAATGGGCCGGGAAGCCAAAGAAAACCAGCGCAAAGTCTGACACTCGGGCCTTCTTGTGATCAACCTCCATATTTCCGTGGAAACCTCGCTTCTTGAGTTGATGGACTTGAGTCACTTTTTTGGTTTGGACCATGTTAGTGGCCTTCACAAAAGGTTCGGTGACTTGTTGGTGGCCAACCCACTCGATCGGAAGTGAGCAAACTATAAGCCCCCAGAGTCCGACACCTACCCAGGTAGTCTGGTTTGGAGCACCCTCCATGTATTTCCCCTCCTTTTTCTCCCACCCCTGTTTGAGACCCTAAAATTGGTTGATTTTTCTGGTGTAAAAACCTCGAGGCGGCGGTGACGCACGTGAATCCCCGCATCGGCGCCTTCGTGGACTTCGGCGCGGTGACGGCGGGGCTGGTGCCCTTGGCCAACTTCCCGGGCTTCACCGCCAAGGAGCGCGCGCGCGCCTTGGATCCCTCGGATCCCTCGGTCCACCTCAGCGGTTCCGTGGGATCCGTGCCTCCAAAAACGGGCGGAAATGCGGGGGGTTCGACTTGGGCGCGAAAAAAGGGCCCCCTGAGTAGTGCCCTTTTAGCAAATCTTTTTGGGGGTGCCCCAATTTCGGTGGGTCGTTTCCCGGAAAACCCCCACGAGGTCCTCCAGTAGACAGGTGAGAATAAGGGTACCCTTCTTATTTTAGGGAAACCCCCTCCAACGCAACATAAACAACTCATAAGACAAGGAGCTCTCTCGCAAAAACTGGTGTTTTGTTGCCACATGCTTCAAGTTGGGAAATTGTATGATTCCGCAGCAAGATTATTATGAGTGTTTCTCAAAATGATGTTCTTATGACCCTTTTTGGTTGCTCAAAAGGGACACTTCAGGTAAGTCAACCATTTTTAGGGAACCCACGGGAATCGCCAGTTTGAGAAACCCACGTATGTTTGATTCTTGGCCCAGTATCTTGCAGGCGTCCAAAGCTTGATTTATAGGCCAACTATGATTAGCATAATTTTAAACTATGTTATTCTGTGCAGATAGCCAAGAAAAAAGCACCAAAAGGGATGACTTGGGGTGTTTTTGTGAGTCCCAACAGCAGCCCACATTGAGTGACCTGAGCGTTTTTTACCTTTTCCAGATCTCATGATTTCAACAACCATTGTTTCATTTAAGCATTATTTCTAGTTAAACATATTGTTGATAATTTAGTTGAACTTGATTATCCGGTGAACCTATTTTAAGTTCCAGGAGCTTATATTTACTCAGGTACGCTTCAGCAGAGCCTCAGCGTGGACGATGTGGTCCAAGTGCGGGTGGTGGAGGTGGATGTCGCCAGGGGCCAGGTGACTGTGAGGCTGGTCAAGCCCGAGTAGATCAGTAGATCAGATTCCAGTTGCACTCCAAACCCTTTGCAGTGGTCACTCAATCCTAAAGAAGTGGAGTCACTCTTAAATAAACACACAATTTGTTAAACAACAATTCCACTCTATCAAGATAAATTAAGCCGAAGAAGGGACATCCACTTCCTAAAACCAATTCTGGAAGAGGCTCCACTGATCGCTACTTGGGTACTTGTTTTTTTTTTTTTTTTTTTTTTTTTTTTTTCCGAGTGAACCCTGAAAACAGATGGTGACCATCATTGTTCTGCCTTTTAAACGACTGGCAACTGGGAGATTGAGCATTCCATCTTTTTCAGGCCGACTGGAAGCGAGTAATCCGGCTCGCGGGAGCCAACCGTGGCAGATAAAACGTGCCGAGCGCTGCCGGTCCTTTTCGGCGGCCGATGTCGTGAGAATCTATGGGTTCAAACAACTGTGGTTAAAAAGGAGTCCAGCACTTGGCACAAGGCAGCAGTTCACTGTGGTGTTTTTCTTTAAGTGGGAATGAAGGGATCGTTGAGCAACTCTTGTGATACTGGGGAATCATCCCCCCCAAGCCCAAGTTGGGGGAGAACTAGTCGTTGGCAAGCCTGGTTTTCCCAGTGGTCTCCCAGAAATGGTGGAATTTCCCACTTTAATGGAACCTGACAGGGTGGCCCTGTTAGTTTTCCAGAACTGGGTGCAGTTCTCGATTATGTTTGTTGTGTCCTAAAATGTGTAACAAATGTGTTCGATGCGATACTGCACACTTGGTAGGTGCAAGCGATTGGAACCATTTGAGCCACAATCGAACCCTGGGTAGATGAAGGTTAGCAAGGGATAGTCCCAATATAATATATATATATATATATATATGGGTGCGGCAGCCCGTTTCTTTGTTTTCATGGCTTTGGGTACACTTTGTCAATACCATGTTTTGGATTCTGATTCTGACTCATTTTAGAGCAAAGCTTCGGGCCCTTTGGGTTCGGAGCTGACATCCGGCATGAGGTGAAGCCTCGTTTGAAGGCCGCGCCTGACGAGGCATGGGCCTCTTGCTCTATCCCAGTTCCCCGGCGCGAGTTGTTTTTCCACGGTGGGGAAGGGTTCCCCTTGAAACTCGAAAAAGGACGCCTTTCTTTCCCATGGGATTGGGCATTTGAGCTAAGAGCCATAAGGTTCTGGGTCTTTTGGGCCGTCTTTGCAGACTGAAGCCTAAACAAATACCCGAAATGAAGGAGGTTGCAAAATGGACCCTAAGTATCCATCATGAGGGAGGCCTTCCCCCTTCAGGAGCAGGCTCCACGTAAGTGACTCCATGAGAAAAAGACTGCACGGGAAAAGTCTAGAAGCTTTGTCTTCCATTGGCTGACATGAATATTTTGTATGTTTTCCATATGTCGGTTTTCAAGGGAGTTGATTGCACCACCGGAAATATTCTCAGTCTTTCCAGGAAACGAAGAAGCTAGCGCAAGTCGTTCGCGACTCGTTGATTCCAATAAAGACATTGGGCAAGCAGTCCCTCGTTGGTATGCTACACAATTCACGGCCTAAAGTATTTCCTGAGTGTACCTTTGATGGATTTGTCTGGAAATTGGACGCCCAATTTACCGCAAAAGATGCTTGCCCTTGGTGGGTACATGTGTGCATATCTATACATGTATAGTTTGTACATATGTAGACACACATGTATATTCATACTTGTGAGTGCGTCACCCAACTAGTCAACGGGAAGCCATTTGTTGTCTTGTGTTTGTGTATTTATCTTGAATCGTGGGAACGGGGGGGTGTAAGGCGTCCCTTCGGGTGTCCAACCTGCCAGAATCCATGAATCACTTGCTCGGAGGTGTTGACTTGTACTATCTGGTGTTTGGTGTGCTGGATGTGCTGTCGTGTTGCTTGTGTTTGTTTTCAATTGCTGTGTTTGTGATCATTTGCTCGGTTGTTGTTCTTCGGTGTGTTTGCTTTAAGGCGTGAGTAAGTAAGTTCTTTTAGGGTGCTTGAACAACACGATCCCATTGCAGGACGAGGAAACGCGAGAAGATCAGAGGGAGGAGGTGCCGCGGTTGCACTGGGCGACTTGCCGCTGAGTGACTTGGATCGGTGCCAATCCAAACCTGGGGAAAAGCTGCAATAAACCCCTGCTGGATTACCCCGACTCCTGCCTGGGGATCTTCATTTCTTGACAAGTGGGGGAGGGTCCTTGCTTCGGAAGTCTTGGGTCCAAATTAAACCAGCAGGGGACCGCAGGTTTTAGTCCATATTTCCAGGTTTCCCTGTTAGATACCTATTGTTGACCCACAGCTATTTGTGTAGTTCTTACTTTGAGGCCCCTCGCATTTCATTTGCAGGACGATGGCTCCAGCAACAGCGCGGAACCCCAGTGGGCATTGCCTCCACCCATGCCGGCTGGCTGGCACGGCTGCGGCTCAAAATCAGGGAGCCTCCCTAAGTGGTTGTTCCGTCCTCTTTCAAACCGTCCAAAATGGGCGTCCCCATTTTGAGTCGTACCCCGGGACCAGCTTGGCAGCATGTCGTGCCATGATGTTCTTCTGCAGCCTTGAGTTTTGGCTTGGAAGTCTTGGCGGGTAGGCGTGTCGCTCCCAGAAATTCAATGCACAGCACCATGCTGCTGGTCTGCAAGAGACGGCTGCGAATGCTGAACGCCTAGCGCCCTTTGAACACGTTGGCCAACAAGCCCCATCCCAATGCTCAGTTGTTCAGTGGCACCAATTAGTTTCCCCCTTTTTGTTTGGTAGCTGCTCACTAAAAATGGTCTTCCCAAAAAAGGTTCCCTTTTTTCCAGGGTCGCTGAACAACTGAGAATGAACCGGTTTGCAGCTAGCTGCCCCTTGGCGCGTGCTTTTGGTTCGTGTACCCTTTATTGGACCGCCTTTTTTGGGGGGAAACCCAAAGTGGAAGCCAAGGACGACCAGGTTGGCACGAGACGAGGAGGACGACACTTGAGGTTGACACGCCCGAAGTTGGCATCGCTAAATGCCAAAGTTGGCCCCCAAGAAAGGGTCTTAGCTTAGGGTCTTACTCCGTGAGTTCCTGGACAACTGTTGGGTTTTTGTTTTACCATTTTGGGCAGCGAAACTTTTTCTTGGCCAATCCACTCGGGAAGTGAGGTGTTCTTTGGACATTGGCCCCGAATGACTAGCCCTAGAGTCTCCATGACCCCTAGAAAAAGGGGTCATAGGTCATGGAGTTTACTTGGAGCCGATGTTCTCACGAATTCGCACAAGTGTCCACCCTTTGGTTCCATCAGAGCAGTTTCCCAAGTGCGATCAGCTTGTGTTCAAAAACGAGGTATGTTAAAAGCATGCGGGTGCGGGGTGTGCCGGTGGCAGCCAACTTGGGCACCTACCGAATAGGGTCGCTCTTCGGGCACCCTTAAACAAACATGTTGTACATATCACTACCCAACGCAAAACAAAACACAACTGCAAGTCTGCGAAAAGCAAGTTAGTGTCTTGCTTAAAAGACCGGCCGTCAAGCCGAGACAGGCTCAGCCTCAGCCCTCGTACGGTAGATGTTCGCGTTCTTATGATGGAAGATCTAGGGAAGGCCTGTCAAGATTACCTTTATCCTTAGCTACAGCAACGAAATTGGCGAGATGAAGCCTGATGGAGCGGGAAACAAAATGGCCTTATATCACGGACAGCGGATGCGTCGAATGCAAGTGGTACTCCGCCCAAAACACGTCACGATTCCGCAACACTATGTGCATTTGTGCTGTGTTGTCGGCCACGGCTGGTTTGCGTAGCACTACATGACTCTGAGGGCTCCGTGGCTGATTGTTTTAGGAGTGTCTGCACAGAAGGTTGCACATACATACACATGCGTATACACATAAACCAACACACGAATAGACCCCCAAGAATGATTTGTCGTTTGTTTTTTGAGGGGAAGCTGGTAGTTCGCTATAGATTGGAATTAAACAGGCCCGTCGGGGTTTGTCATGGTGATGGGGTCGGATGGGTTGAGTGAAGGAATCTGGTTGGAGATGGGGTAAGAACTATTTAGGGGCAACAAACCCTTGGCTTCACTTTAGGATTTATCCTGGCTGGCTGGTTGCTTAGCTTTGTTCAGGGTCAATATCTTCTTCATAAGTGGGCGTTACTCGTTTGACTCTTGCTGCTGCTACTTAGTTACTTCTGGCCTGCTCCAACTAAAATATGCAACATGCCTACTGTTTTTGAGTTCCAAAATGTTTGCTTGGGCATTGAAGCATATGTGCCTTGATGTGCCTTGATTCTGCTAACCCCCTTCCCTTCCCATGGGGTGTCAAGCTGAGCGTGGCTTGGGCAACAAGCGCGCCAACTTTGAAATGCATGCGCATGGTAAACGAAGGCTGGTCCCCACTGGCGTCGCTTCCCACCAAGGTCATCTTGAAACCTGAACCCAGCACATTTTCACTTCGCACATGGCATTGCCCCTTCCAAAGAAGTCTTGCCCAAAAACGTTTCCTCGAAACAGATCCTACTATTCAAGAGTGGAACTGCCCTCCAAAAAATAGTACTGCCAAACTTCCTGGACTTTGACCACAACACTAAACCAATTCAAGCGTAGTATTGTTAAACTTTCTGGAACCTGACCGTAGTACGCAAACAATTGAAGAGTAGTATTGCCACACGTCGCTATAGTAGATCAGCAAGCCAGAATCACAAGCCCAGCGCCCGCCACAAGATTCCCTCGCAAACCCAAAACCGTGTCTGTGTGTGTGCGTTCTATAAGTGCCTTCCAAACTAACCCAAAACATCCGACCCAACATCCACAGTTCTTAACATGGCTCGTGCAAAGCATACCCTCTTGTTTTCCGAGCTGGTTTTGGTCCGTAAAAATACGATAGAAGGTAGCAAGTCAAACATATGTGTATATATATATACATACACATTCGAAAGTCACCGTTTTTGGTTTAGAAGATAAGGGTCCACCAAGGTAGGGCCCACTTTGCATAGAAATAGAACCCCCTTGAAAGTGATTCACCGCTGGGTGCTGAATAGCCCAGACTTCTGCAAAAGTTGGGAGCCGAAAGTTGGGATGGCTGAAAAAGACGGAAGTTAATTATAGTTCTTGTCCAGACCCCCGTATTTCAAATGTCACCCCGGTTCAGTGTTCCAACTCCCTTTAGTCCTTCATGCTTTTGTCCAGACAGAGACCCCACACCCTGCGAGTTCAGGAGCACCGCATCGATGTCCACAAGCGCACGCGGCTTTGCAAGTTCTTCCTCATGGGCTCTTGCACTCGTGGCGCTGGGTGCAATTTTGCACATGGCCGGGGGTCACAAATGCCCGGATCGATCGCTGAGAAAAGCAGATCTGCCAATCGCGACCGGCTTTTTTTTGACAGGGATCCAGCTCAAAATTATGTCCCAACAGGTGATCGCCTTTTGTTTCTGGGTCCTTTGGACAACTGAGACAATGATCCCTGTGTTTTCCCCTTTAGGGTTGGTTTTAAGCCCTTCTTGGGTCATCGGTGGGTTTCCCAGAAGGCAGGGCTGATGGTTTTAGGTGCAATTTTTGGGGGGAGCCCTGGAAGGTGTGAGTAGAGGTGGGCAACAAAATGGTGGAGTTGTCAAGATATGTTGGAACCCTAGCGGTTGCCCGAAACTCCCCCAGCTTGAGTGTCTCAAAAAGAGACGCCATGTGCCAGAAGCTTGTGGGTGACCACGTGACTGGGATGGGTTTGCGGTTTGCACTTGGGAACTTAATTTGCAGTGCATCCCTCTGTCAGTTCTACAGTTCTACACGACAGTGAATGTAATTAGATGGGTTGCCCCCTTCATTTTGGGCTTCCCTACCCCAAAATGGCAGCTGTCCTTTTGGTGTCCCTTGAAAACCACCAAAAAAGGGGTACGCGCAAAAAAAGATGCACCCTTTTCAGTTCTGGCGTCAGCACACTTCTCCCAGATGGCACAGCCCACTTCATGTGGGAAGTAAAGGGAATGACCAAAGCAACATAGGGGAATGAATTTGTGCCATCCAATACTTTTACCCAACTCTAGTTCTTTCTTGCTTGCTCAATTCTCCACCTGGCACCTCTGGGAATTTGCTGGCATCTTCAAGCATTCCATTCAAAAACCCTTGATTTCTTTGGTGCAAATGAGGCTTCGAGGCTTAAAGGTCTCGGATGAATTCTCATGCCGCTTGCGGTATCTTGCGCCTGTTCTCCATTTGAAAGAACTCTTCGGCATGGTCTGGGGTACTTTACTGTTCAGTTCATTAACGCGGCCGATGAGTTCCTTTATGCTTCCGCACATTGATGCACTGCTCCCAGGGCCTCCCGAGATGCAAACCCAACCTTTTTTTTCTGGTCAAGGTGTTCACTCGCCCGGACCATACCCCCTAAACCGAAAAGAATGGGGGTCAATGCGGGATGGGCTTGCAGAAGGCGGATACCCGGGCCATGCCAATGTGCCATGGTCAGACCCTCCCCTTTGGTGTGGATATGGACCTTTTTGAGGGGTTCTGAGCCGTTGGCCTCTGGTGGTTGGCCTCTGGCGGCTGGCTGGATAGCTGGGGGGGTTCGCGCGGTACAAGCGACACGTACGAAGGACCAAGCAACTGCTTGTTGATCTCGTGGCGTTTGTAGGCGCGCATGAATGCCACCAATACTCAAGACCACCAATGTAAAAGTTCGCAAGGCCCCAGAACAAACGACAAAGGAGTGTTGACCCCACATATGGGTGTGTCTCAGTTCATGTCGCATGAGTTTGTTGACTGGCGTCCCTTTGGTGTCTTAAGTTCCGGGACACTGCCAGGTGGTTCTTGCTTGGTTTGGCTTTGTCAGGGGTCCCCGTATTTCCCTTTTTGGTGGCTTAAAACAAAAAAACTGTTGGCCCATGAAAGCTGAGTCTCCCTTGTGACGTTTCAAGGGAAACATCGGGTGCTTTTCCGCTTCAGGTGCCAGGCAGCTGCGCACACAGCCAGACTTCTCCAAGACGCGGCTGTGCGCAGAATTTATGGAATCAGGCCGGGTGTGAGGGTGTTTGACTCTTTGACCCTTCATTCCGCAAACGTAGCACCACATAGGAGGGCACCTGGAAGATGAGCTTCTTGGAGGGACCGTCTGGGAAGATTGAGAATTGTTTTGTCTCCGAGACGACTCGGGATTGGGGACCTTGGGACTTTTGACTTTTTGTAACAGGCCTCTCCATTGAACCTGCTTGGGACACCCCTCCATTTCACCACCAAACCACTGGGCTCCAAACCACCAACCGGTGGGAAGCTGAGCACATGTCAGTGGACAGCTCTGCCTTTCTGCACAGCTCTGCTTTGTGCAGCTTGTGTTCGCCCCGGTCTAGGGCCTTGGGCATCAACAAGGCCAACCTGAATTGCTCTTTTGGCAAATCCGTTGAACCAAGGTAACCGCTTTGTGGTTTGGATTGGTAGTTGGGGATTTGCGGATTTGAAGCCCTGGTTCTTGTGGAGGGTACATGGTAAACCCATTTTGAGGGAGCGGCCCGCCATGGGGCCTGTGTTCTTGAAATCAGCCTTTTTTACTCCTTGGCATGGATGGATGCCCTCGCACATGCTGTGCTCGGAACAGCAGGTCACCTTAGGACTTGTGGCAAAAGGCTTTTCCATTGAGCCTGCTTCCACCAAACCGGGCTCGAAACCACCCTGTTCGAGGGAAGTTGACAAAAGGTTTTTCCATTGAACCAAAACTTCAATTTGCTCAAGAGCCTCTTGGTTTTATTGTCACCTCTTGGTTTTAAAGGGAATCTATCCCTAGACAGATTCCTCTTTTTTTCCTTGTCAGGCACTTGCCCTTCGAAGGATTGCAAGTTCGCGCACGGGCGCCATGAGCTCCGGCCGGGAGAGCTCAAGCGCAAGCCCAAGGCGGAGCCCCTTGGCGGAGCGCGCGGCCGAGGGGCAAATTGGTTTGGCCCCCTTTTCGGCACCGGCAAAAACGGGCAGATTGACCGTTGACCTCAAACTTGGTGGGGTTCTTCTTGGTTTTGTTTTGTCTTTGTCGTTGTGTTCTCTTTTTTTTGAAGAAACGCACCACTCGGCAAGTCATTTCAGGGGTGTTCTTGGTGTTCGATCGCATCCCATCGGATCCGTCGCAAGGAAGACTCAACCTCCTCCAGCGGCCACACCCGTCAAGACCGTCCACTCTTTGCATGAGCAGGCCTGGGGGTGCGGGGTGGGAACAAACTGGGATCTCCTTTGAAATGATTTTTTGTCATGTTTACTTCCAGCCATCCCCTTAGCTTTTTAGCCTTTTAGTGTTTAGTTGTAGTTTCCATTTAACCCACTAAAAGTTAAACATGTTGAACTTTTTGCGGGGGATCTGAGGGCAGCCCAGAAATATGATAAGGTTCAATACTGTGGATGGACGAAATCCTGCACCACCTCAGAAACCCTGGACTTATCAGCACCCCGTAAATACCAACAAACAATGGTTTCAACCATTTGTTTCCGAGTGGTGCAGGATTTTGTCCTTCCACCGCATGGCTGGTTTTTGTGTCATCGCCCTGTCAGGACCTGTTGGAGGCAAATTCGACTTTTCCAAAAAGATCTGCGCGGGCGGAGGATGCAACCCATGGGCCAAACATATGACCGGGCCTGTGGTCTATTTCAGGGTTGACTAAATTTGAAGCAGGCATTTAATATGGTTTTCTGCGTGCCCCGTTGTCTGATCCTTTTGGGCACGTGAGTGAAATGAGCAGTGGTTTACGTGTTGTTAGTTACCAATCCTACGGGAATTGTTTAACAAGAAACGAAACACTTAGTAATTTGCGTTGCACACCCGGGCGATCAGCTTTACTTCCACGTATATCCCAGATTTGGAACCCCGCTACTGAGAAGCACCCGTTTGTCACTGGCTACGCCTGTTTGTGCAGTTGCTGTGTGTGTTGGTGGAGGGGGTGACCCCTGCAATTCCCATTTCTGGCTTCATTGTCCCTTTCATGCGGAATGCTAGCTAACTGCAATTGGCGGACCCCCCTCCCCCTAAAGGTCGGGGGGATATCCACCCGCATGGAAAGTCTAGGTCGTGGCTTGTGTCGTTTCCCACGGCCAGATGGCCGCTCCTCCGAGTCGCCAGGCGGCTCTACGTCTAGTCCTCGAATCCGCCTGCTTTCCCCGGAAGACGGAGGGCTACAGCTTCAGCCGGCAGACCACGTGCCTTTGGCATGCCTTTGGCAGAGCCGAAGCTTGGGACAACTGATCCATGTTTACTCGGTCTGGGGAAGCCATTTCTGAGGAAAGGAAGAAACATGAAAAGGTCCAAGTGTGAGAACGGTATTTTTGTTTTCCATTGGAGCAGGAAAGGAGGATGCCTTTGACCCTACATAATTGCCCAAATCCAATCGTCAATCGATTCCATGTCCCTCAAAACTCCTTGTTGTTTGGTGGAGTCTCATGTGGCTGGGTCACTGGGCAGGCTTAAAGTCCCACTGGCTTGACCGTGGGCGCTTGCAATGTCAACGGGCTGCCCCCTCGACTCGCTTGATGTCAAAGTTCCTTCAGGGCAAACTTGCGTTTTTGAGTGGGGTCTTGTGGACAATGAACCTTCTTGAACCTCAAACTGCCCTTGAAAATTGAATATTGCTCCCCCCCCCCCCCAAACCCTCACTCAACTCAGGGAAGCGGATAGGAAGTTTCTGGAAGACTACTTATTCCTTCTGGAGAAATTATTTTTCCACTTCCAGGATTGTCAGAGGGAAAGTCCGGAACGTGATGTCCAGTTTTGTGGGGCAAGAATTGAGGGACCCCTTTGACCAGATGCCTCCCTTTTGCTTAAGACTATTTTCCATTTTCCCTGGTTGGTTTTAAAGGGAAACTATCACTACTGGAGAAAAAAAAATCCCAGGGGCCTGAAGCACATGGAAGCAGCGGTTCAGCTTAGGTGGGAGGGCATCGAGACCGAGTTCAACCGCGCCATCTCGGCCTCCAGTGGGTCGCAGGAAGCTTTCTGAAAATGGACCCCGTTTCGACCGGCGCACAAGAATTTGAGTTCCGCTTCGGACTCCCTTTTTAAACATGGGGCCGTTGACGGTGGACTCACTGAGGACTCCAAGCTTTTTCGGGTCTGGACCATTTTGGGGGTAAAGAAGTGCAGATTTGTTGGTTTGTCCACTCAGGAAGTGGGTTCATCAGGAGAAAGGAAGCAACTGCTTTGGGAAATGGACCCATTCCATTGAGAGACACCCGAAGTCGCTGTCAGATCACCATTCGACCCGACAATCTGTATGGTCTTTGGACTTCAACTTTTGGGGAAGTGGATTTTCCGTTGGACTAACAAGAAAGACTTTTTCCAGAGGGTCGTTACAGCAACCAAGAAAACGGGTTCCAGGTCTTGTTCAGCGTAGGAACTGGCTGGCTACGCTTGTTTGCTTCCCATTGGGCCGAAAGCCTTCGTTTGGGACAGTGGACCCATGGAGATGCTCGACTTGGGCTATTCGGGGGTAGCTAGAAGGAGGTTTGACACCACATGCATGATTTCTGGTTCTGGCAAGGAAACCAAAGAGAGATACTTTTTCCAGACGCCCTATGTCATACTCAGCGTTGGTGCATAGAAGGGCTAATTATCTGACTTGCCTTCCATTGGGCTAGTTCGAGGGTTTAACTTGCTTGCCCTGTGTAATTGATGTCATCCCGAAACAGCCCGAAACAGGTCTGGGATTAAACTGCTGCGTTGATTTTCGGTGATACCCCTGATTGGCAAAGTTCGCCGTACTTTTCCTCAAACTGCCCCCCGACTCCTATTCCCAGGATTGGAGAGGGCGTCCCTGACCCCTAAACTAACCCGTTGCTAGACCGTGTTCAGAAGCCAACATAGCCCAATCCCAATGCAAAATGAGGTTTGACTGCAGCATACCCCGACCTTATCATTCCGCCAAACCTTTTTCGGTGGGACCAGTCCCAGGATTGGTTGGGAAAGCTTTCACTGCAATCTACAAAAGGTGATCCGGGTTTCCAACTGCAGAATTGGTCAACAGTTCTTTGAAAGATCTCACCTTGTTTAGTTCGTGTTGAACCCAATGAGAGCCTACCCACCAATTTCAAAAACCTGCGTGCTGCAGGTTGAAAGTGCCAGAACGGGTCTGGGTATGGTGAAAAGATCTGGCGTCCAGTTCTTAGAGTCTTAGAGTACTGTATGTCTTGTTCGGGGTACCCTTTGGGCGTTCGAAGGCGCCATGAGAACGATGGAGTCCACGATGTTGATCCGAATTCATCGGGTGACCGATATCAATGTCCGTGGCACCTGGCTGACCTGTCTGAAGTTTCTGTCTTGCATAGGTGTCCTTTTTAGGATTTGGTTGAAAACTCGAGGGCCCGGGCTTACCTGGTGCTTCCACCAACTACCAGGTTACCAGGGCTTCATCTATCTGCCCAAAAATTGAACACCTATGCCTGTTTGCGTTTTCTTCATGTACCACCAGCGCAGGGTTCGACCCTCGGACCTGTCCAGGAGGACCCCGAGCCCGAAGGCGAGCTGACGGACTGGCACGTGGAGATCAAGAATACCTTCATCGAGGCGATTACTTGCCTCCCCGAGCATATCACTGGTGTCATTATTTCGACGGTTTCTGGTGGGTCTCAAAGTCAGAAAATGGGGTTGTTTCCCCTTAACCAACCACTTCGGGGGTGACTTTGATCATGGTAAACTAATGAGGCCAGTATCATGCGGGTCAGAAATAGGGTAACAGAATGGCTTGCCCTGGAAAATGGAACCCGGGACTTGTTAAAACCTGCGGTCCGATTCCTGGTGGGTTTATTTTGACCCGTACCCATATTCTGACTTGTCAATGAAGGTTAGTCATTTTTCCTGTTGGTTTTGGAGGGGAATCTATCACTACTGGAAATATTTTTGGCCAGGGGTCTTAACCAAATGGAAGAGAGGGCAAGAAAGAAGTACAATACTTAGCGCCTCGCAAAAGATTCAAGAGGAAACTGATCTTCCAGATTTGTTTTCTCCCGGCAGCTGTGTTTGCGGCAGGAATGGTATTTCTCGAGGAAGGATGGTCAAAAACACGCCAACCTGAAATATACTGCGAAGAGCTGATTAAACCACCTGGTAGGAAATTGGATACTCCATGATTCTAAGGGTTTTTGTATTACTCTCTGGGAATACACCCACCAGGTATTGACCCCATTTTCCAAGGGGGTGTAATCCCAGGGTGTAACAGAAAAGCCCTCAGAATGATACCCCATCCACATGGAAGCCAAAGCTTTCGAGCCATTCGTAGGATTGGAAGGTCACAGGCCGGGGCCTGGCTCCGCAGAAGCGCCCACGGAATTCCACAAGCCATCCAAATGGGAAAGACATGAGACATGTTTGCTTGGCGATTTGGTATTGGATCTTTGAACTGAAGATCTGGTTGGTTGAAACAGGTGGGATTCTCCGTGTTGGACCCACAAGTTTCAAACTGTTTTCAGAGGGGGCAACAGCAACCAAGTTTGGGTATGCATGTTGCAGGTGCTGCGTTCCCCCCTCCCCCACACACCCATCCACCCACCCACCTGGGGGTGGGGTTGGTGGGTTAGAAATATACTGATTTCGGCTCCGGCTTCTCGTGAGGTCAAGGAGAAGGAGGTGCCTCTGCGCAGGACCCAATCCCTCCCAAAGTTTTGAGGCCTAGGCGAGTGAGCCTCCAAACATTGGCGAGTTCCATCAGATCGCGGTTTATTTTTATCAAATGGGTTCGTCTCCAAGGGGCCTGGGTCCCGACTCATGCTGGTTTTCCTGTTGGCTTCCCTTCAACAACCACCCCCTTTGAGATGCACCTACATGGATCCTCCCCCCACAAAAGAAAAGGTTTGGGAAAATCGCTGCAGATTAGTATGGAGCCAAATGCCATCGCATTATTTAGGCGGGGAGCATGCCAATTTACGGAGGAGTAGCTCCCATAAAGGTTCAAGCATCAAGCCATGGGTGGAAAAGCCTACAACTGTCGACAGGCCGAGACTTGTTTGATTCCCACAAATTATGAGCTTGGGCCTCTCAAATGCATCAAGTAGTGGGTTGTTTCGTTTACGTTTCTCTCAATATTGACCAGGCGGAGTCTAAAAGTGTCTTGTTTAGTTCGGGGTAAAAGCTGAGGTACTGGAGGGGATTGAAACGGGGGCCAGAATTCAGTTTTGCTTTCTTTTTTTCCGTCCGCAACCCTTTGTTTCATCAGCAACAAAACATCGTGTGAGGAGCAGCCAAGTTTTGGTCAAAGCTCATAGGAAACCCGCGAACCGACCCTTGTCCGAAGCCGACATCTAGCTGGATCTTGACGACGGTGGCGTCTTGTTCATATTTGGCAGTTCGGACAAAGGCTTTTAACCGCAGCACTTGCGTCCCACGGTGTTTGAACAGACCTTGCTGCGGACATCTAAAATCTATGCAGAGGGGGTGGCGTGTGGTCTGTACAAGCCACACGCGCGGGCTACGTGGTGGGAAATCAGAGCCTCGGCCAATCGGTGGACTGGTTACAAGTATTGATGCACGTTCAGAGCACGTATTTGGCGAGGGGATAAAGAAGGTCATCCCCGCAACAGGCTGCTTTCTGCTAGGCGCAGCGACGAATGAAAGAAGTCAACCACAGCCAGGGACGCCCAACTGCGGCCGGCACCCAAAAGAGAAGCCAGCGATTGCATGCACTTTCACCCATGTACACGTGAATAGGGATAGCGTTGCCACACACACACACATGTGTATTGTTATATGTTTTGCATGTACATATATGTATATATGTATATATGTATATACATATGCATATTTCTAGATATATATATATATATATATGGTCGCCCCCCCCCCAGGGCCTACCTTTGCCCTCTTCTAGTTGAAGGTGTCAACTCTACTCTGTGTGCCTCTTTCTTGCAGATGCCTGAAAACACTGTAAAATACAGTGTTTTTGTTGTTTTGTTACCTTCTATGTGACAGCAAATGTCTGATTATTTGAGGCTTGAAAGGCAGCAAAGCAGAAAACGGATTCCGTTTTCAGATTCGAGCCTGGCTTTGATTGAATCACGGGTTTTTACAGTGGTTTTGAGTACACCAGGGAAAAACATTGAACAAATGATGTTTTTGGCAGCTTTGAGCTCTGAACCTGCACAGACCCAAAAGCACAAAATCTCCTGAAAATGAAAGCTCTGAGACCTGCACATGCCAAACACATCTCCAGACCAAGTTTGGGAGTCTGGGGATATGCGCCCTTTATTTGTTTAGCCACATTTAAGCTAAATCATATTTGGGAATGAGTTACTATTAAAATTTGATTGCAAAGGCCAAGTGATTTCTTTCCAGAATAAGCTATATTCCAATTCAAGCTGTATTTGGGGATGGATTCTTGATCAAATTATTATGTTCAAAAGCTAATTGAATTCTGTCTGCATTAAAGTATATTTGGATTCTACTGCAATCATATTTTCCTTATTTGGAAAGGTATTCCTGTTCAAATTCTGATCTAATATAGACATTATGGTGAATTATGAATGGTGGTGAACTATGTGCTTACTAAATTCTATTCAATATGCAAATTCAATTCGGATCAAAATCGTATTTGGAAAGGAATGTGTACTTGGATATGTTGGACTCCAGGCTCCAAATTATGAGGCTTGGAGAATCCAACATTAGACATCTCAAGGATTCTGATCTCCAGATTCTAGGTTTCAGGTGTTTCAAATTGGACATTTCAAGGGATTAGAGATCCAACAAAATGCTGTAAAACACAGTGTTTTGCAGCAGTTGCTGAGATTGTGTTCCCTTGGGCCGAAGATCGTTTTCCCCAAACAACAGTTGTCCCTTCAACATTCCAATTCAATTCGCAGTATATTTGGAAAGGAATCTATATTTAAAAATGTTGGAGGACTCCCAGCTCCAAAATATGAGGCTTGGAGAATCCAACACTAGACATCTCGAGGATTCTGATCTCCAGATTCTAGGTTTCAGGTGCTTCACTATGGACATTTCAAGGGATTGCAGGTCCAACAAAGAACTGTAAAACAAAGTGTTTTGAAGAAATTGCTCAGATTGTGTTCCCTTGGCCCGAAGATTGTTCATTTCCCAAACAACATTTTGCCCCCTTCAACATTCCAATTCAATTCGTGTTGGAGTACTCCAGGCTCCAAATTATGAGGCTTGGAGAATCCAACATTAGACATCTCAAGGATTCTGATCTCCAGATTCTAGGTTTCAGGTGTTTCAAACTGGACATTTCAAGGGATTAGAGATCCAACAAAATGCTGTAAAACAGAGTGTTTTGCAGCAGTTGCTCAGATTGTGTTCCCTTGGACCGAATGGACAGCCTTTGATATAACAGTGCAGCAGTGATGACACACCCACACACAATCATCAACCTTTTAGGACCACATGCCCAAACCACATCAAACAAGGCCTCAAATGAGTGTCCTTTTTTTCCCAAACAACAGTCTCCACTTGCTACGCAAATAAACTTTCAGGAAAGTCTATAAACCTTATTGAGTGTTTGACGAGTTTCCCGCGTCAAGGCAACAACACCCTACGAAGTGTTCATGGTATCGTTGAAGGATGGGGGGGGTTGGTTGGAAGTCTTGGGGGGGAGGGGGGGGGGGGGGGTGGTTGGAAGTCTTAGCAGTGAGGTGTGACTCAGCCAACTTTGTAAAGACTTCTCAGTACCCCCCCCTGCCCTTGTTGCAAGGAAACCGTCAAACCCTTGACATGGTTTATAAACTGTCTTGAAAGTTTATAAACTCTTTGCTGTTGTTACTCAACATGACTTGTCACCCACAAAAAATATGCAGCAACAGCACACTTCTTGCGTATATATGCTCACACCCCCTGTCTTTAAAAATAAGAGGGTTTTGTACATTTTGAAGTGGAAAGGTAGGCCCTGGGGGGGGGGGGTGAGCATATATATATATATATGTGTGCGTGTGGAACCTGTGTTTATTTGTCTCAAATCACATCAACTGTTTTCATGGTGAATGTTCCGGAATTGTCTTCCTTTGGAATCTCCCAAACAAGTGAGTTTAGTTTCAACCCACACAGCAACCCGGGTTCATCCGTATCGACGTTTCTCTTGAGTTCGTACCTTTAAAAAAAAAATGGGGGGGGGGGCTCTCGGTTTTTTTTGGAATTCGTGGTCGGAAACAGGCCTTCGAGGCAACAAAGGAAATCGAGAAGCCCAACACAAGAAAACACCAGGGCCCGAGAGCAAGTTAATTTAAAGTATGGGAAGTCAAAGAAGAGAAAGACACAAAATGGAGCCGTGTGTGTGTGTGACTCTGTGTGTGTGTTGAACTTTGAGCCACGGGTCTAACTTCAATGGCCAGTTCTCATCCGGGGGATTTCTCAGGGAGGCTTGAAACAATAATCAGGCTCCCAGCGTAGCCTCGCCTTTACTCACGCAGGGAGCTACAGGCGGCAACACTGGCAAAGGGCCGTGCTCCAGTTCATTCCACCCTTTGCACTTCTCCACCAGCAAAGTCTAGCCAAAAGGGAGCCCCACGATTGTCGGATTTCTGTGGATTTCATCTTCTAGCCTTTTTGCTTGGCGGTTTGCCCAGCAAAACGGGTCATCGCCAAAATGGGGCCCTTTTTCTATGGAACGAATTACTGGGTGCAAGTGGGAAGCTTGAGACTTCCGTTAGGTTCAGAGGGCGTTGGATTGGGAACTCGGCCCATGTGCCTTGATTTGAGAACTATTCGGTTGGACGGCCCGACGCCAGCCCGCGCCTCTCGGGGGATTTCAATACCCCACTTGCCGCAGCTCGCCGTGCGTCTTTTTTTTCTGGTTGAATCCGTTCGGCCCGCGGGGCTTCAAAGCGCGAAGGGGCAAAATGCACCCCTTTTTCCGCCCGCTCGAAGCGCCACGTACACGCGCGATCTATGGCATTGAGTGGTTTCTTGGCAACTGCGCAAGAGCGCTTCCCAGCGGAAGAGTGCAACACGGTGCAAGGAACTCTTGTCACAATTGTACCCAGCTGCCATCGCTTTTAGGATTTTTAGGAATGGCACTCGTCGCTTCGCCCAAGAAACATGCGATGAATCAGCAGGTCGCTTTGGGGGAACTCCGCACAGACGAGCCTCCAGAGGTTGCGGCCTTAGCCCTTTCTGGGCGCCCAAAAGGAAGCGCTTGGGGACGACAGAATCCTGCACCGCACCAATCAGCGGCGAGGAAAGCCACATGGCAGCACAATGTCGATCACCACGAAAAGCACAGGGTGAGGTCATTCGGTTTTTGGTCAAGGTAAGTCGTTTGCCACTTGGGTTTGAACCAACTACCGACAAGGTTTGTTTCGTTTTGGGGACAGAACTGCCCCTTTCGTGTTTGGACTCTAGAAGCGTCCCTCTTTGGCAACGGGCATGAGCCATTTGCTTTTACGCTGCTGATAGGATCATGGCCAAGATCACTGGGCTGATGATTTAGAACCCATGAGAACCTAAGTTAGTCCCCAAATGAAGACATCATGTTGGTTTCATGTTTGTTGCCTGGTGACTTCGGCTGCAGGATTCGACCCCAGGAATAAGGCTCCATTTGGGCGGCATGAAGCATGAGCTCATCAAATGACATCCTCACAATTCGCGCGGTCAAGCGCATGGACGCTGGTTCGGGAAGAAACTAAGTGGAGACAACCTCTCCAGCAAGGTGCTTGCCAAGCTTAAAGTTCCTAGGGCCACGGCCAGAGGGGTTGACAAAGCGAGCTGCGCAGCTTTGCAAGCACCCAGCTGTGTTGGTACTTCCTGCTCACATGGCGCTCGCCAACATGCCCCTGCTGGGACATAGACCCACATTGCACGCACAGAGCAAAAAAAAAAGAAGGCTCACGCTGCTCTCACGCGCCTTGGTGTCGGAGAGAGAGGGATTTTTGGAGGTCTGACACCTTGAGATCCCGAGCTGGTTGGATTGGGAAAAAGATTCAGTGCTGGGCTTTGAGGTTTTTGCTCTAGGCCCGCTGTCAACATGTACTCTGGGTTAAGTGCATTTCCTCTCGAATGGCGCAGAACAAGTCCATGGACTTTTTGTCACCCACTGGGCGGGACACATACCAGCCCGAAACGGGGTCCAAAGTAGCTGCAGGCGACGATGCCGAGGCTACACAGGAGGCGGGGAGAGATTTGCATCGCTAGCTTCGCCAGTGACCCCCGTGTTTCTTGGGAGACAAGAAACTCCAATCTTCTCACATGCGAGGTGTACATGGGTACCATTGGGGTGATCATCGAATGCTCAGATTCCTGTATCATAGAAGCGATAGAAGCTGACACGGTCTTCCGAAACCTGCTGCCAAGATTGGGGGGTAGGGTCCACATATTTTGGCTGCACTTCCCCACGGTTTCTTTTGGCTGGATGTATGCCAAGAAGGCCGAAACCGTGGAACCTTTCTGAGGCCTGTAAGTAGCCGTGTTGTGTGACATGCCTCGCTTTTGTCGGATGCGTCTAGTCTGAAACTCCACATATTTATTCACTGAAGCTCGGCGCCTGTTCCACCTGAGTTCCGTTCCAAGAAGCTGCTACTTCAGCGGGCTCTCAAAATAGAGGTCTTGCAAGGGTCGTCCTTGTGGTTTCCATTTTCATAGCAACCAACAGGAGGGCCACCATGTTGAGAGCCTCGCCCTGAGACCCGAGAGGCGGTTGTTGACAGCCCGAAGACCCAGGCGGGGGGTGCTGGCCGCTTGAATGGGCCAGTGGAGTTCTTTGGAATACCTTGGCCAACTGGAACTGGGTGCGCTGGTAGGACCTCCTTGGAAGACCCCAAGGACCCGCCAAAAAGAGGGCCCTTCTGGATGTCGATCTTGGTTTCAAGCCAAAGGCCCTGCCTTTTGCGGGGTGGAAGATAACAGGGTAGGTTTCGCACATTGCGGTGGGGGGACCCCTTGGAAGTAGTTGGGCGTGTGTGTCCCTCGTCCCAGTTTGGACCATGCCTCAGGACTCGGCACAATCCCAGGCGGGGGCGCGGCAAGAGTGACCTGTGGACTGCGCAGTTCCGCTTCTCTTGTCTCCACCGTCCATGTGCTTAAGAACCTTTTGTATTGTCAATTTTCCCTTGTTGGTTTTAAAAGGCATCTACCACTAATGAAGACATGTGTATTGTTTTTTTTCAGGGGGCTGGAGCAAATGGAGGTCCATGTCTGAGTTGCGGCGGAGTCGAAGATGCGTGGAGCTGTGCAAGTTCGCGCATGTTCGCGGCAACGTGAGCCGCATACGCAGGACTTGGGAAGATCGAAATGCTGGCAGCTGCTTCCCCAGACAGGTTGAGGCCAAGTCTTTTCAGTTTGCTCGCGGCTTTTTTGCAGGATTCGGGCTTTTTGAGGATAGCAGGTTTCCTCCTGGTTTCCGTTTCATCCAGGGGAAAAGGGGTTTTCCCCTACAGGTTCTTCCTGCTTGCCCTTAAGTGTATATAAAACCTTCCAAACAACGGGATCGCCCCATTTCGACTTGGTTCAGTTGGGAAAGGTTCAATATTTTGTTGGCAGATTCATCAAGTTCCGCAAGGCCCCAAAACGGATTTGTGTTTTGGCCGGGTTTTTTCTATAATCACTTGAAAGACACTCAAGAAGGAGCCCGAAAACTTGCGAACCCAGAACCCTGGCCCCTTTTTGGATCGTTCGCAGAAGCAGCAGGGGGGAGGGCCTTCACTTTGGAAGTCCCAAGGCTGACCGGCCTGGTTGTGCTGGTGCTTGTCACGGCCTCAGTCCTTTCGCTCGAATCCCAAGCGCCCATATTGCCTTGAGCACGTCCAGGGAGGTGTTCTCCCAAGCCCTTTTTTGACTTTTCGGGGCTTGCGGCTTGATTTTTGGGGGCCAGGCAAGGCAAAGAATGGAGGGGGGTAATTGGGTAATTCATCCGGCAGGTGCTTCAGGTATGGCAGAAATATGCTAAAATGTGCGACATGTTCGCATGTTGACTGTGTGAATTGCAGATATCACTTTGTAGTTTGGGGTTGGCTAAATATGGGTGTGTCTTCGCTTGAGGGGATCTTTTTGTTGGGCTGGTTTGGAGGGAAACCAAAAGGAAACCACGTATTTGGATGGAGCCAGCACTTCCTCCCAGGTTAAGTAGTGGAAGCAACAAATACTGCAGGCCACTTTTTGTGGAGCCTCTTTTTGGGTTTCAAGTTGCTTGCAGCGGTTTTCCAATCAAGCTTTTGGAGGATTGGCGAGCCCATGCGAACCCCCCCCCCCTCGGCAGCGGTTTTTCGGCCTTGTTTGGCACCGGACTGGCCGGGTTTTGTGTTAATGACCTCGTTCTTGTGTTGTTTCTTGCGAGGTTTGTTGATTTCTTGCACCAAATGCTGTTCTTTTTTCTGGTAAGGCGCTAACACAAAACAATTGCTGCTGCAACAGTTGGCTAGATCCATGCGGAGTTGGACGGTGTTAGGGGGCCCGGTCGACTCGAAATGACCCCGAGATACGTTCCTTTTCCATAGAAAAGGATGTATGGAGGAGGGAAGTGTGTCTTTTTCACGTGGAGGCGTCCAATTTGTTGGATTCCCGCACTTGGCCCAGGCTGCGGCTTGTCAGCACTGGCCTCAGAGATTGGCATGGACATCATATGAAGACTGTGCACAAAACCTGTGCGGCTGAGCCTCCACCCATCTCAGCCTTCAAGAGATCCAGGGCGGAAACCTTGTTTTTTTTCGGTTTCCCGGGGCCACGCACTTCTGGACGAGCCCGGAGTATAAGATTCTTGTACATTCTGTGGGCGAAATCTGGCACCACCTAAGAACCCTGGAATGATTCGATTCCCCTGTAATTACCAACTCCCTTGGTTTCAAAGCGGGGCAGGCTTTCGTCCATCAGTTTGCATGATCACGACCGCGTGCAGCGGTTCTGACATGAACCGCTTGCCATTTCACGTCTCTGATCAGCGTGAGCCAAGGTTCGCTTTCAGAACATAGTCTTGGGCTCTGAGGGCCTAGCCTGCCTAGGTGTCCGCGCTTAGCTTGCCGTTCGGTTTCACAAGTAGCTTCAGCCTGGGGCTTCAACCGAACGTGTCCTGAACTCGGGGACGGTTCAAAATGGGTGCGCGCGTGTGTGTGTGTGTGTGAACCCTCTTTTGGTTGGTGCTTAAAGGAACATTTTTGCCACCTCAAAGGTGAAACAACTGACGAAACCCCTGAGGAAACCGCGAGGGTCAGGAGGTTTGACCATGGCACGTGGTTTGCGTTCGTCACGAAGCCATGCCTTTTGCGCAGGCACCAGAAACCTCCAAGCCGGGCCGCGACAGTCTCCCGAAACAGAGAAGCTTACAGGAGCCCTCTCTGCAGAACAGCCTTTGCTCCGCGTGTCCCGCAAATCGCAGTTTTCGCTCTGCAACTGTTCTTGCCGACTTTGGTCTTGGATTTCCTCTCCTTCATCTCCTTCCAACTTGTTTTCTGCCCCAACTTTCCGAGCTTTGCCCCTTTTACAAGCTGTTTTGCTTGGGCTTTTTGTGGTTGGGGTGTTGTGCTGTTGGCTTCCCTTCCACTTTCGGTCCGACTCGGTCCGACTCGGTCCGACTCGGTCCGACTCGGGTCCCTCGGGTTTTCGCGGCCGCCCCATGGCCGGCTTCCGAGCCGCCGGCTCGGCGGCGCTGGCGCTGCTGGGCTTCACGCTCTACCAGAGCTTCTGGAGTTTCGGGGCCCAAGTCGTCCGCTTTCCTCGGCTTCCTTTTGCTGCAAGGAACAGCTCGTTGACCCCGGATCTGAGTAGAACCCCTGGTGGATTTTCATCGGGGGGTGTCCAATTCCTTTTAGTGGGGATTCAGACCACTGTTGGAGGGAACACCCCCCTCATAATGGGACGGGTGTATTAATCCTGGGTCAACATTAGGTCGTTTCTTTGCTGTTGGCTTTCTTGCTGCTTTCTTCGCTGTCTTTTGGTTGCTTGATTTTGTGTTGTTCTGTTCTTTTGGGGGAAAATCAGGTTCCCTTTGGGTTTAAAGGGAATCGATCAGTCACAATGGGGGGTTTCACACCACTTGGGGTGCCGAAAGGAGAGACGCACAACAGGAGTTCCATTTTCTAGGTCCCCCACCTAGGTGCCCTTTTAATTACCATTTCTTTTTTGGTTGCGAGGGTTCCCCTACTAAAATAGACAAAAAAGGAAAAAGTTGGTAACCTTATTCTAACCTCTCTACTGGAGGAGCTAGTTTTGCTGCAAGGAATGTGTTGTTTATTTTGCCATCTTGGTTTTAAAGGGAGTCAATTTCACTACTGGACATATATTTGCATTTTGTTCGGGGGGCGAAAAAGCAAAGGAGCTGACGTTGGTCAGGGACGGTGTTCTCTGCGGCCCTGGTTGACACAGTCCTTGGCTCAATCAAGCAGATTTCTAGAGCAAGGGAAGCCAAAATTACGTTGGACATGAAGTGAGGATTCTCCAATCAGGGACTGCCTGAAATCGGGGTCCTTTGAAAGTTCAAAGTAGCAGGGTTAGGGAGAAGCTTGTTCAAACAACCAGCCTTTGGTCCACTTGGGAGCCAACAGAAGACTTAGCCAGTGGTGGCAACAAGGGAACCCTGCCAAGTCGCCAAGCAGCAAATTGGGCACCGTCCCGGAACTATCCAACCGGGAACGGAACCAGGGGATCCTTCCAGAACTTTTCAACCGCTAAGGGCGGCGTAGCTTCCCAACAGCTTGGACAGCTGGCCATTGAACCTCGCTAGGCACTGGCATCGTCTATGGCTGGCCATCACTGCTGAATCTTTTGCAGAGCGAAGGCGTCTACGGAGCCTTGGCCTAGTGGAACCCGGCCGCTTCCCACAGGCCCCTTTGAGGAGAGCGGAAGTGACAAACGCGCACAGGCGATGATCTGATGTACCAGCTCAGACTTCGGCAATGGTTGCCCTTGTCTTCCGGATCATAGGCACGCAGCGGATGTTTGTGCGCTTAGCTGGAGCCAAAAGCGGCATCACCGATTCTGTTGGTGTGTCAGCTGCGTGCTGGGCAACATGAAGCAGCAGTCATCCGGTTGCCCCGTGCACCATCATGCATTGTAAAAAACAAGAACTGCAATGATGACAACCACCGCCAATGGCTCCAAAGCAGCAGCAGCAGCAGCAGCAGCAGCAGCAGCAGCAGCAGCAGCAGCAGCAGCAGCAGCAGCAGCAGCAGCAGCAGCAGCAATGACAATGACGAAAACAATAACGATAACGATAACAACCACCAATACACAAAGGAGAACAAAAAAACAGAAGCAAGCCCCAACCAAAGCGAGGGCGGCAGCTGCAATGAGTTGGACGACACCTTGGCCGCAACTGCAACAAGGATATAGCAGAAGTTGAACGCCCTGCATGCCCAGCAGGCAAGCACCCCACAAACAGTAGCACAAATCCATGCCAGCTGGTTGCAGTCACCTCTGTTTGTCGAGCTTGTGCAATCAGAGCATCGTATGACTGCCTGACAATATTACCACACAAAAGCAACAGGGACTGTAGAAGACCGATACCCCAACTGTTGCCTTGCTGACATGGCAGCTGGCAGTTGGCTTTGACAAAAGTCTGATTTCGGTATCCACTGCTTCACGGCCAGCCAGCAGTGCTGAGTGCTGGTTGTGAAATCGCTTTGCCTCAACAATTACCCCTACTGGCTCCAATTATGTAATCCATTTGTAGTCTCATAGAGCTTGTGTATAGCTAACAAGTCGTGGCTCCCAGTAAGCTGGGGGACACTCCTAGACACTCTCAGAGGGTACATGTCATCAGTCCTTGACATTAGTCAATAGTGGCATGCGCATGAACCTCACCCAGCCCACAAACACACCCATCCCCCAACGCACCTCCAGTTACGTTTAAGCTTTCCCCAAGTGTTTGGGTTTTTCCCCCCACCTAGGAGGTCGCTGCAGTGGCTCGGAGTCGTGTCCTGAGCGAGTCCTCGCCTTCAACTTGGTCTTCAGCGTCGGGGGCGCCACCAACGTCTCGGGCGGCGTCTTCTGCGGGTTTCTGGTGGACTGCTGCGGCCCCAAGGGTGGCATGCTCACCGGCTTAGTCCTCATCCTCGCGCCCTGGCACAAAAGAAAGACCGGAAAACCCAAAGCGGGGCGTTGACACCTTGGATGGGTGCTTCCAACATTCCCAGCATCCTGGGGGGCAAGGGGCGGGCTCAACGTGACCTGCGGATCACACAGGTGCCCGGTGCTTTTCCTTAGACAACTGTGCAGTGGGTGAGCAAAGGAAAAGACTTTCCCATGTCCACTCTTTCTTCCAATGATAAGACGTTCATGTTTGCAGATTCCTTGTTCCAAGGCGTCAGTTGCGTTGGCCCTATGTCAGGTCGGCAGCCTGCTACTTGGACTGGCTGACGTGGACAATGATTGGGCCTGGCCGCTGGCCTACGTCTTCTACGGCCTGGGAGGATGCTGCGTGCACCTGTCCAGCAGCCTGGCGATGTGAGCGGCACAGAAATCTGGGCTAGGGCAATCCGCAAGATCTTTGGGTTACAAACGGGATCCCTTTGCAGTGGTTTTCCAATAGGGAGTCTGGATTGGGATTGGCCAACTCTCCATTTTGACCATGCCCTTCCAAACTTTTCTTGGCCGTGGGGTCTCAAGCCCAAAGGCTGGTTGTCCGCAAAGCGGAATTTTGGGTTTAAGTCTACGTGGAGCGCCATCACCATGGAATCCTTCCGACTCTACACAGGTTGACCTCCGATCCCAAGAGGATGGTGTGAGATGACTTGAAGCACGGGTCCCAAAGGCCAGCCTGTTCACCTTGTGGTTTCCCCAGCTTTGGTCTAGTGACTCTCCCAGCTTTTCCATTCCATTTAAAGGGTGGTTTGAAATGTTTGAAACATCACCTTTTTGGCTTATGCAATGTGAGCTTCGCTTTGGAAGGGGTGGCGTTAACTAGGAACCCTGTCTTTCCAGGTGTGGGGTAGTCGTTCTACGAATTTCTCCCAACGACCCCCGAAAGCCGCCGGGTCCGCGAGGCTTTTCACTGGGCAACGCCTTTGGGAGCAGAAAAGGGCTGGTGATCAGCATGCTCGTCTCCGTGTTCTCCATCTCCTCCTTGGCCTTCCAAGGCCGCCGCCTTTGCTTTGTTTTTTTTTTAAACAACTCGCGGAAGATGGGAGCGCTGAAAGAGGATCGAGTTTCAAGCAGCTTGTTTGAAAGAATGATGTGTGAGTGTCCTTTTGGGATATCTAAAGATCGAACCCTGTTGGTGTGCCTCCGTGTTCTGGAGCTACCTGTAACTCGCAAACGACGACGCTCTGAAAGACCACGAGGTTGACATTCCATGATGTCCGCCAGCCGGAGGATTTGGGAACACCTCTTCTTCCTTAGAAGAAAAGGTCAGCACGAAAAACCCACCAGAAGGCCGTTGTCAGGAACAAACTTCCGCGATTTATTTGCCCCTGTTTGAGACGTGGTTTTTCGGGATCTTTGTTTGTCCAGCACCAAGCCTGTTTTTCTCACCTCCTTACACGCCTTTCAGTTTTTGGTCGCACAGGACATGGCCCCAAACCACCCTAAGTCAGCTGTTTTCCTGTAGAATTTCCTGAAAAACCCAACCCTTCGAAGTTAAAATGGCTGGTTTCCCCCAAAGACGTCGGGCTCGCAGGCTTCGACCTGGCCTACCGGGCGGGGCTAAGCCGATCCGCCATCCTCATGGTGCACGTGGGGATTGAAGCAGTGAACATTGTGCTTTCTGGATGGCTCTGGCCGCGAGAGGCCATCACACCAGGACGGCATACCGGGGGGCGGGGGGGGATTGGTGGGAGTCGAGCTCAAGCCGTTTGCCGGTATACAGCTTCCAGCAATACGTTTTCGGGGGTCGGATCTTTCAAGAAACAGAAAGTGACGTTGTGAGCGTTGGGTTTTTGAACCCATGCTGTTTTTGATTTCTTGTTTTTTTAGTTTCGGACTCCAAACCCCCAAAAAACCTTGAGAAATCAACAGATTGGATTCCAAACCCGAAAAAGTCGAGAAGCAAGCAAAAAAAAGATCCCAGCATGGCTTGCCTGATCATTTTGTTCCGAGGATGTTTTGGGGTTTGGAGTCCAACACATTCCCCGCGGTTTTTTGGGGCGTGGAGTCCAAAGCCAAAAGAAACCTCGAGCAGTCAACAAAAAACATAAAACAACAATCAGTCAGAGGAACCCGTGGTGCGACAGAGCGAGAGCGAGAATCTGTCAGAGGAAAGGAGACGATCAGGCAAGTAAGGTTGCTATTATTCTCTGGTTTTTCTTCATGTCTTATATCTCTTTTCTTTTGGACAGCTATTCTAAATCTGTAACCTTAGCCAATTCAAGAAGGGCTTGTCTCAAACTCGCTTGGATGGAATCCAAAAGGAAGCTACCCGGAGAGGTCCCTAATTTTGCGAAGCACCCAGAGGCGCCCATAACCGCCTTCGTAGTAAGTTGTTCTACTACCTGTTCGCATGGTGGGTGTGGTAAAAAAACCCAACAATCTTGGCAGAGCCAGAGCCACGGGCCAAGATGTGGTTCCTTTTGGTCAAGCGCCTTTTCGGTGGATTTTCTTCTCAGTTTCTTTTTGAGCCGAAAGAATGGTGCCCTCAAAAACAACACACCCGAATGAAACCCTCCACCCCCTAGAAGCTTTGTGAGGAGCGCAGTTGAAATTCTCTGGCTGCCGCGTGGTGCAAGACGGTGCTGCCGAGAGACTCAGACGCCATGCGCAGTTTCCCTAGGAAGATCAAGCCCTTGTTTCTTGGGCAAGTGAGCCAAACTGAGCACAGGACAGCTTAGGAGACATCTTTAGACCGGCAGTCCACTTCCAGGTGTGCCCCCTTGAACTAAACAACGACAACAACAACAACAACAACAACAACAACAACAACAACAACAACAACAACAACAACAACAACAAGAACAAGAACAAGAACAAGAACAAGAACAAGAACAAGAACAAGAACAAGAACAAGAACAAGAACAAGAACAAGAACAAGAACAAGAACAAGAACAAGAACAAGAACAAGAAGAACAACAAGAACAACAAGAACGTCAAGAACAACAACCACAACCACAAGCACAAGCACAAGCACAACCACAAGCACAAGCACGAGCACAAGCACAAGCACAAGCACAACCACAACGACACCGACAACGACAACAACAACAACGACAACAACAACGACAACAACACCGACAACAACACCGGCAACAACACCGACAACAACACCGACAACAACACCGACACCACCACCACCACCACCACCACCACCACCACCTGCACCACCCCCACCCCCACCACCACCACCACCACCACCACCACCACACCACCACCACCACCACCACACCACCCCCACCACCACCCCGCCCCACCACCAACCACCCACCACCACCACCACCACCACCACCACCACCACCACAACAACAGCAACAACAACAACAACAACAACAACAACAACAACAACAACAACAACAACAACAACAACAACAACAACAACAACAACAACAAGGCCGTCGGCTGTCCAGTGTCCGCTGAAATTCGGTGATTTAAGTCCGATCATGCAAAAACCCAGCGTTTTTGGCGTTTTCAATATCTAAATGTTTGTTTTCCAGAGTGTGAAAATGATGGCGGGGCACATAGAATATTCTTCCATCGCGGTTTCGGCTCAGCGAAACGCTTGGTTTTCAAGGTTCGAAAACGACAAGTCGGTTTCAACACCATGAAAGGGCAGCAACAAAACAACCCACCAAGAAACCACAACAAACAAGAAACAACAAAGAACCAACAACAAACAAGAAACAACCAACAACAAACAACCAACGCCAAGGCACACGAGCACAAAGAGGACACCAAGGCAGGCGAAAAACACGCAGACGAAGAAGAACACGTAGACGAGGAAGAAGACCACGTACAGGAAGACGACGAGCACGTAGAGGAAGAAGACCACGTAGAAGAAGACGACCAGCACGTAGAGGAAGAAGACCGCGTAGAAGAAGACGACTAGCAGGTAGACGAAGAAGACATGCGCCTGGGCGGGCGTGCTTCCCATGTGTCAGGCATGGTTTCATTTGAGCGACGCGCGCGTGGGCGGGTGTGCTTATCATGTGCCAGGCATGGGTGCATTCGAGCGACATGCGCGTGGGCGCGTGTGCTTACCATGTGTCAGGCATGGGTGCATTCGAGCGACATGCGCGTGGGCGGGTGTCGTTACCACGTGCCAGGCATGGGTGCATTTGAGCGACACGCGCGTGGGCGCGTGTGCTTACCATGTGCAAGGCATGGGTGCATTCGAGCGACATGCGCACGGGCGGGTGTGCTTACCATGTGTCAGGCATGGGTGCATTCGAGCGACATGCGCGTGGGCGAGTGTGCTTACCATGAGCCTGGGTGCATTTGAGCGACAGGCGTTGCGGATATCTAAGAATGTGACAACCACCACAACCACAACAACCACAACAACCACAACAACCACAACAACCACAACAACCACAACAACCACAACCACAACCACAACCACAGCCACAACAACCACAACCAGAACCACAACCACAACCACAACGACAACGACAACGACAACGACAACGACAACGACAACCACAACGCACCAACATCGCGGAAACGCGGGTAACCAACAACAGCGTTTTGCGGAGCGTCAGAAAACACTGGCTTTCACTGTGCAAACAAGCATCACCCCCACCACGAGAGCATCTCAACTCCACGACGGATCGGCCTATAGATCCGTCACAACAACGCCTTTCGCCTAGGCGAAACGCTCGGCGAGAATTTCATCTTACATGCAACAAAAGCCACGCGCAACCAGATCCACACCTTTGAAAACACCTGATCATCTAAGCTGCATGAGCCTGAGCGGGTGCTCTTGACCGGGTGCGCCTACCAGTTGCCACACATAATTACAATGCTGAGCGGGTTCTCTTGAGCTCGCGCGTTCACCAGTTGCCACACATGGATACAGTGCTGAGCGGGTGCTCTTGAGTGGGTGTGCTTGCCAGTTGCCACACATGGATACAGTGCTGAGCGGGTGCTCTTGAGTGGGTGTGCTTACCAGTTGCGACACTGAGCGGGTGCGCTTACCAACATACATGCAGTGCTGAGCGGGTGCTCTTGAGCGGGTGCGCTTACCAGTTGCCACACATGGAGACATTGCTGAGCGGGTGCTCTTGAGCAGCGGTGCTTAACAGCTGCGACACCTAAATACAGCGCTTGTGCGCTTGCCAGTTGCCACACACAAGTACAGCGCGGAGCGGGTGCTCTTGAGCTGCTGTGCTCACCAGTTGCCACGCAGCGATACAATGCTGAGCGCTGCTCTTGAGTGGGTGTGCTTACCAGTTGCCACAGGTGGATACTGTGCCGCGGGCGCTCTTGAGCGGGTGTGCTGACCAACATAAATACAGTGCTGGGCGGGTGCTCTTGAGCGGGTGCGCTTACCAGTTTCCACACGGAGACAGTGCTGAGCGGGTGCTTTTGACCGGGTGCTCCTACCAGCTGCCACAAATAATTACAATGCTGAGCGGGTGCCCTTGAGGGGTGTGCTTACCAGTTGCCACACCGAAAAACCTTACTGAGCGGGGGGCCACACTTGGATACAGTGCTGAGCGGGGGTGCTCTTGAGCGGGTGTGCTTGACACATGGATACAGTGCTGAGCGGGTGCTCTTGCGTGGATGTGCTTTCCAGTTGCCACACACAAATACAGCACTGGTGCGCTTACCAGTTGCCACACGTGGATACTGTGCTGAGCGGGCGCTCTTGCGCGGGTGCGGTTACCAACACACACGCAGTGCTGAGCGGGTGCTCTTGAGCTTGTGCGCTAACCAGTTGCCACACATGGAGACATTGCTGAGCGGGTGCTCTTGAGCAGCGGTGCAAAACAGCTGCCACACAAAAGTACCGTGCTGAGCGGGTGCTCTTGAGCGTGTGCTTACTGCAGTTGCCACACATGGATACAGTGCTGAGTGGGTGCTCTTGAGCGGGCGTGCTTACCAATTGCCACACATAAATACAGCGCTGAGCGGGTGCTCTTGAGCGGGTGTGCTTACCAGTTGGCACGAAATGCTCATACTTGACTCCAAACAGCACGAAACGCTGCGCTGGTCACACAAAACAGACACGTCGCACACAGCAGAAACGCATGATCCACGGCTTTCCTGCCGCGCGCGCCTGTGCAGTCCAAATGACAATTCTTCATAATTCTTCAACCCCAACATGCACGAACTGCTGCGCCTGCCTACGAAAATGCACTTGCTGTGAAGCATCTAAAACGCGCGTTTAATTGCGTTTACGTGGGGTTGGAGCCAACCACAACGACCACGACCACCACCACCACCACCACCACCACCATCACCACCACCATGACGACGACAACAACACCAGCAGCAGCAGCAGCAGCAGCAGCAGCAACAACAACAACAAAGAGGAAAGCACTGATTTAAGAAAGAAAAACTTTCAGAGTAGAAGACGGTGTTGAGCTGGTGTTCGGCTGAAGTACTTGCAGCCCGCAATCCGTTGGCGGTGATTTCACGCTCAACTCTCGGATTGCTGATCGGAACTAAACACGGTAGTTCAGCGAACTTACGCGCAAGTTGGTTACTTTCTATGAGGTTTCGAAACCTTCTGACAGCCAAATGGGAGCCCTTTTGATTGCACTGATTCGGTGAGTTGGTTGGGGACTTGGAGACGTTACATCTATCAAAGGACAAGGGGTCAAGTCACAAACCACGACAGAAGCACACCGAGCAAAGGGCGCAAGCGCAAGCGAGGAAGACGCTTCACGGCAAGATGGCGCCCAGGGAGCTGTGCCGCCATGCCCTGCGTGCTGCGCCTGGGACGGCACCTGACAGACTCGGATCCAGCCGCCCCAAAGAGCCTCAAGGTCCCAGCTTTAGGGCAAACAAGGGGAGGAGGAAAATGAGGGGGGTGAAATCCTATCTCTCTTTTGTTTGGCATGTGGACTCTTGCGGGGCTTCAGAACCCGTTTCAGCCGAATTTTGAGGCTCTGTTACTTTTGAGCTGGTGCCTTAAGACAGGGCCGAGTTTGAGATTGCTTCCCTAGGTGACATGTTTTGATGGAACCCTGCTGCAGGCCTTGGAAAGCAGGGCATCTGAATTTGGCTTCACTTGGCCACGTACAGTTTAGCTACCCGTGTGTACAATGGGCAACCTGGTATGTACTTTGTCGAGCTTCCAGCTGTTGCAGCGCAAATCCCCGAGATTGACCCGCTCAGGTTTGCACCTGGAAGTTTGGAGCTTTCCTGGCCTTCCACTTCTCACAGCTTTTCCTGAACAGGTGGGCGGGGAAATTCTGCAAGCTCAGGTTATCTCAGGTTCTGAGTCTGAGCGGACTTTCTCGGGATTGAGGAAACAAGGAATCCTTCAAAATTGAGTTTCTGCCTCCTGGTGTTGTTGAAGTATGTTTGGTTGGCTCATGTCAATATTTAGGGGTTCACTGGGGTACTCTTTGGGCTGTAGCCAATGAGTTTTGGCCGATGCTGTTAAGATAGCCCTGGCCAGCCATGGGTTTGCACCAGTGTCGAGTTCACTTGGGTCAAAAGAGCTGAAAGTCACTTACTTGGGGTTGCCTGAAGTCAGGTTGGTGAATTATGCCCTCATCAGTTTTGCAGGCCAGAAGGGACCCTTATACTTTCCTTTCCCATTGGTTGGACAGTTGCATTTGCTGGACATTTAGGTCCCTACCATTGCTGATTCAGGACATCGGAGGAAGCCAGTTTCGGACGCAGTGAAACAGTGACGCACGGGCGAGCGATACAGATCGAAACTCAGCCCTTCGTTTCCAAGTGAAGCCAAGGACTAACCTGCTGCCGTGTAAACTTCCCAAGCTTAGTGTAAAGGAGAGCGGTCAGCTGGGGGGAAGGCGTCCAAAGCAGACCTTTTTTTCCCTTTTGGGTTCCCTTGTCCGCCCATTTTTTGTCAAGATTTCAGAAGGTGAACCGTTTTGTTCCTGGTCCTTTGCATTGGTCAATTTGCTCTCCACATGAGGATAGGAGGAAGTATCAGTTCGCATTCCCCATTCACCAAAATTTGACGGCACCACGTAGTCCTCATTTTGAGAACCCACAGATCTAGATAGGTAGATGATGGGTCATGAGTCATGCATATATATAAAGAGTGTGCATTTCCACACATATTTTACATCCAAGGGGTGCCTAGAAAAAGGCACTTGAGGGTCGCACGTCCCCAGAAAGGGAGGGACGGAGAGAGATGACATGCAGGTGCTTGATGGGTTGGATGGAGGCCGAGCTGCGATGGAAGAGTGACGTGTTGGAGTCTTCTCGCGGTAGCGGCCTCAACGTGGCCCGGTCCAGCGGCCGTGTTTTCTTTTGCCGGTCGGTTTTCCATTAGAATCAGCCACCAGAAAAGGGAAGTCTCTATTTTTTGTTTGGGGCCAGTTTCCTTAGATGCTGTGACAGGCCCCTGTTTTTGATCTATGCAGACTGCAACAGAAGCCATGGGCGATATGCTTTTGTTGCTCATGGTCGGTGTCCGTCGTGTTTTGGCGGGTTTTCTTCGGAACCAGCCACCAGGAACCTTGGCGTTACCCTCAGGGCATTTCGTGGATTTTTGCCCACCAACCATTAAAGGCTCCTTATTTTGGTGGTTCCCAGCAATCCTTTCCTGAGGTTTTTCGGTCTTTGGTTGGTTTAGTGGTAGTTTCCGTTTAACTTGCCGGTTCTCAGTAGGGAACGACCCAAAATGTTGCGAATGAGGCCCCTTAAAGGAAACCGCAAGGGATGATTGGGGTCATTCCATTTCTCATTCCCTGCCTAAAGTTGACCCACTAAAAAATTGTCACTTTACAGGGAGCAGCTTCAAGGTGGAGATGCACTTGGCGATTTTCAACACCCTGCAAGCAGCCGCCGGCTTCATTGCCATCCCCTTCTTCGGTTTTCTCGTCGCCAGGCCACACGGACCGCAGATGAAGATGGCTGTGTCTTGTTGAGGCTACCTGTTTTTGTTGTTGTTTTCAAGGAACACCAACAGCAATACCTCTGTTTTGGAGGGTGTTGTAGAAAAGAAGCCCCCAAATTGGGGGGGTGCCCCCAAAAGGATATGTTCCATGCAAAAATCTGCAGGAGTGTACCTGAAAGAGTCTACGTGCAAATCAGAGCTGTGCGTGATTTCATACAGGCAGCAACTAGGAAACGCACGAAGGCATGAACAAAGTGCAACCAAGCCCGCTTCCCAGCTAGTAAACCTCGCGCTGGGGCAAAGAACATGTCCTCTGAAGTGTCCTGTTACGTAAGGTTTGGAATACGCCAACACGCAACATGCTGTTCCACAAGGATACATCTATACATGTTAGAAAACAGGTTCTTTCATTGTTGACTGTGCCAATTATAAAACCATGCCAGGTTCGGTCATCGTCACGCTCCTTTCTGCGCAACGGCAGCGCTGGCGGTCCTTTACTTGTCCATTCGCCCGCTTCCATACGAGTGCCTGGATGCACTCAGGGCATGTGTTTTGGACTTTGGACTTGGCGCGATTGAGAAAGACAGGCCTCGCAAGCTCCCTTGCAGGTCTCCCTCATTTGCGGAACATTTGTTTGGAGGAGCTGCTTTGTGGGGTTTTAAGCCAATTTGCAGGGGAGTAGTTGTTAAAAGCCGGGCAGCCGATCCAGGTGGATGCTTCCCGTGCTGTACATCGTCTCGGCCGTCCATCGGCAAATGTTCTTCTCCACCTTCTTCACCTATGTTTCGTCTGAGGCTGACCTGCACTTGGCTTCAGCTTTAGGTCTTTCCAGCCTCGGTCTTCAGGTCTGAAGGGCCACGGGCATGCCCTGGCTCCGTACACTTCCCAAGTTCAAGGACGGTTCCTTTTGGTGGCGTGGGGGGGATGTGTAAAGGGGAAACAAAGGGAAACACGTCTTTTCCTGTCAAAGTGTTTGGGTTCAGGCGATCGGTAAGTACGAGCACATGATCGCGTGGCTGAGGAATATCCCCCACAGTTCTTTGCGACGCTTTCGGGCATGGCCGCTTGGCAGCTGCGGTTTGGAGGTGACCCCCAAACCAAAAAGAAAAATAGATCACACAGCGAGATGCCTTTTAAAATGAAGGGTGTTCGGTACCGCGATGATTGTCTGGAAGAGGGTAAGCAAATTGGCAAAAAGCCGAGCTTCATCATTTCCTGACCATTCAGATGCGCAAGTTCGGCAGGATGTGTTGCGCCCAAACCACAACAAGGCAACATTGTGGACCGGCTCAGTTGCTTGCCTTGTTTGTTTGTTTGTTTGTTTGTTTGTTTGCTTGCTTGCTTGCTTGCTTGCTTGCTTGCTTGCTTGTTTGTTTGTTTGTTTGCTTGTGTGTTTGTTCGTTCTTGGTCTTGTAGCCTTGTTTCTCCTTCCCACCTACTTTGGTCAGGCGAACGTCCTTGCGGGGCTCGGAACTTTCCTTCAGAACCCTTGGCTGGAAGCGGTGCTCCGACGTGGGGATTTTGCGGCGCCCCTGCTGCTGCAAGCAGGACAGAATCGATTTCTTACTCCCTGAAGCTTTTTGAGATCACCATTTCAGTGGCAAACAACAAGTTTGGACTTTTCTGCGCAGCCCACTCATGAAGTGCAGATTTCAAAAACAAAAGCAAGGTTCTCTTTTTGCCATACACCTATACCCAGGGGTCATACACCATGAGAGACTGAGAGACTCCCATTTAGTTGGAGGATGCCCTTGGAAAGCAACAGGATTTGCAGTCCTCGTCCTTCTCGGCACCATCATCGCCTGGTGCAATGCTTCAAGGTGCGGGTGCATATACCGCAAGCAAGTGCGCACACAGCTTGCAAGCTGAATCACGAAGTTGCTTCTTTTCCCTTAGGTCAAAACCATCTGAGCCGGAGGTGCATGAAGATGCGCCAGCCTTGCCTGAGACTGCCTCTGGCAAAATGGCGATATCCTTGTGAAGTGTTAGCTGTTGAGCAGATTTTCAGCTCGGGCCTTGAGCACCTTGCGTCAATGACGCCGAAGAGTTGCCAACGCCCAAGTGCAAAGAACACATGTTTCTTGCGCATAATTGGGACCGCCATCCACAGCTGGACTTGCCAGCCTACGAATGGTGAAGAAATATGTGTATACATATATATATATATATTTATATGAATTATAAACCATTGAATGATAGGATATTTAAAATTTGAATTTGTTATAATTGGTTGATTTCAAACGAGATATGAATGAATTCTAAGAAAATAATTTTGAGGAATGAATGAATATGTGTGTTATGAGATAATTAATTAAAAGAATTAAGAAGGAATTTATAAAATTATATTGAATATTATTGTATAATGAATATAGATAGGATTGATTTGATAATTATATTTGATTTTGGGTTGAAATAACAAAAACATAATGATTTTAGGAAATGATAGAAGTATTGTTATTTTATAAATATAAATTATTTTGAAATTATTGCTATTTGCTAGATATTTTATATTCTTTTAGAATTTGATGGTTTGCCGAAAAAAAAATAGGCTAAATGTTGGGGAAATTTACGGATTTGTTCGAATCGAAATTTCTCGAAAATTTCGTGTTGGGTGCCCGTATGTTTGCTTCTTATTATGTCTTTATTTTTGTATGTTTATATTTATTTATTTCGTATCTTGTTGTATTATTGTGTGTTTCTGTTTGTTTGTATCTTTGTCTCTTGGGTTGTTTTGGTTTGTCTCTGTTTAATTCTATGTATTCGTGTTTGTTGTTTGTCTTTATTTTTTGTATATTTTCGTGTGTTTATATCTGTTTATTTGGTAATATCTGTCTATGTTTGTCTTTGTCTTTAGCTTTCTGTTTTTACGGGTCGGTGCACAAAGATGAGACATGTTCGCTTTGTCGTATGCTGTATCTCCCCCTTTTAAGCTTTGCTTTCTTCTTTGAATTTTGATTTTATTATTGTTTTTGCTAAATTGCTTACCCTTTTCTCTTTTTTTTTTTTTTTTTTTTGTGTTTTCTCTTTTTCTCTTCTTTGTTTTTCCTCTTTTTCTCTTTCTTGTTTTGCTTTGTTTTCTTTTGTCTTTTTTTTCTTCTCTCTCTTTTTGATTTTTTCTCTTTCTTTTTCTCCCTGGTGCCGCTTTGTCGCCTACACATGCCATAGAATGAGGGATAATTTGACTAGGTCTTATTGGGATATCGATTGATCTTTCCCGGGGATTTGGAAAGCCATTGCCTGCACTTTGGGCATCTCAATTCCTCCTGCCATGGGTCTCTCTCTCTCTTTTTCTCTTTCTCTCTTTTTCTCTGTCTTTCTTTCGTTCTTTCTTTCTTTATTTCTCTCTCTTTCTCTATCTCTTTCTCTTTCTTTCTGTTTTCCTTTTTTTTATCTTTCCTCGTTTTCTTTTTCTCTCTTTTTCTTTCTCTTTTTCTTTTTTTTCTTTGTTTTTCTCTATTTTGGTTCTTTTCTTTTCTATTGTTTTCTTTCTTGTTTGATTTATATTTTTATTTATGGAATTAGCGAATTATCTCTAGTATTATAGAAATTTGTATTTTTATAGCATAATAAGGTGAGATTGATGGATTTGTTGTTTAATTTATAATTTATATTGGTGTTGATTTATATATTATATTAGTATATTATTTAAATTAAGATATATCACAATCGAATTAATGATATTTAATTTTATGTAATTATATTTTTATTGACATGAATATGGTTAGATAATTATATGATTCGAATATGGATTTTTAATATTATATGTGGTTTCTTTGTGATTTTATAGAAGTATATATAAATATTTCATAATTTATATAATATAATATATTGTATAATATATTAATTAGTGTTTATATTTAAATTATATTTTGTTTTTATTAAAGAATATTTTAATATATATATATATATTTATAAACTTATATAAATAATGGTTTATTATGGGCCGAGAATATAATAAAATATAAAGAGAATAAACACCATACAGAAAATAAAATAAAAAATAAATAAATATAATATTATATTATTATTTATTTTCATAATTTTATTTAAGAATTATATATAGTTAAAGATATTTTTGATTAAATATAATATAATATTTGTATATAAAATCTATGAAATCTACATTTGTGTATGATTTTGTTATAATCTATAAAATAGTTCGAAGGTATAAATTATATGGCAAATGTAATATTATGGTTTTATAAATAATAATATTTGTTGATATAATTGTATAAAATCAAAAATGTTGATTTCGTGTTAGGTATTATATTTTGGCAAAATTAAATAACATAAATAATTCAATAAATTAAACATCAAAAAGAGATTGAAAAAAACAAAACATTACATAAATAAAACATAATTTATCTACCAACTCAATTATAATAATCAATTCGACCAAAATGATATATAAACATAGAACGATTTTCTTTTCATATAAATATATATTATTATTATATATATCTTCATTTTGTTTTTATTAATCTTTTAAATATATTTTATATAATAATATAATTTATATAATTCATTTTAAATTTACCAATCGCCTAAGAATATATATATTTCTTGTTTTTCTATTTATATATTATATGATTTATATAATTTTTTTTTATAAATTTATAAATATTAATTATTTCGGAAATTTAAAAAGGAATATATTCCCAGAATTGCCAAAAATATATAATAAACCAAGAAATCTTTCAAGAATTAGGATTTAAAAAAACACATACATTCTGTGTCGGAAAACAATTTCACACAACAACCTCGCCTCCATAACGAAACCTAAACATAGCAGCTAGATGAATCTTGGGTTTACGAATATTTAAGAATGAATTAATAATTTAGATAATTATATTTAATGTTTATATTAAATTATTTATGCCTGCATAGAATCACCCATACGCAGGGGAACACCGCATTAGCATGGGAATGCCTCATCCGGGCGATTTCACATCATACTAGCACCCGAAAAGGTGGTTGTGCATTAAACAAAACAGATACTCTGATGCAGTCAAGGTGTTTCGAGTAATACCTAACGAATCCGAGGAAACCCATCCAGCTCCAAACGGCGGTTTTTTGGAGGCTACTAAGGGTTCCTTAAATTTGGTTAAGCCGTATTTGAATGGGACATCCATTTGGCGGGGGAGCGGGGGGGAAGGGTCTTAAATTTCGAGATAAACCCAATGAGGGATGTCAAGACCAATTTTCGGTGTTATTTCGCATTGCCTTTCTAAAGAATTCTCCAATAAGAATTATCTCATCTATCTCCTTTAAATAATGAAATAATATATTATTTTCAAAATTGAAAAGAAGAACGATAATATCTAATAAAGAGCAAAGATTAAATGCCTAACAAATTCGATCGAATAATTTCAATACAATTTATTTAATTAATTTTGCAAAATATCCAATTATCATCGATTATCTTCATGTGACATAAACCCGATAAATCCCTTACAAAAGATCATCATTTCCTAACCCCCAATAAAATCGCTCCAAGCCCGACTAAATCCAAACATCGTTTCTAAAATCAATACTAATTCCAAACCTAATTCTAAAGAATACGACCTTTCAACTTGAAATAATTTAAAGATATATTTCCATTTTTGGATAGATCCGACCTACCCAAGATTCTACACAAATATAACGGCGAAACCAACATAATTATTATATTAAGAAAAATATTTCAATCGAATCTAAATAATTCATATATGCTCCTCAAAATACCATAAAATCACCATAACAAATCAGCCAAAAGAAAATATCCCAAGACGCTCCGAAAATTTATAAACAAATAAATAAACATCCAAAAATATATTACACAAACAATAACAACAAACATATAAAACTAAACAACAACTAAAAATCGACCAATCACAAACAAAAAACAACAATATAAAATAATAAATATAAATACAAAAATAAAACATTAAAAACAAACAACAAAACAAAAACACATAATAATAATAAATGCAAAACATATACAAAACACAATTGAAAAAGAAACAACACAATATAACAACCCGAATATATATAAATATATATATATATATATCAAAATTAGAAAATATAAAATAGCAAAACATAAAGAAACAAACAAAAAAGCAACTAAACACAATATAAAAACAAAAGAACGTAGAAAGATATACAAACAATACAAAAATCAACAAAAACAAATATATATATATATATATATACATATAAACACAAAAGGAGAAAAAGACAAAACTAAATATATATATATATATAAAGAAAAAGAATAACAAAGAATAACGAGAAACCACAACACAACACGATAAAATAAAAAACTACAAATAAAAGAAACAAACAAAAGAAAATCAAATAAAGAACGACAACAATAACATTAAAACAATATACACAACATATAAACAAACAAAAAACATATAAAAATCAAGAATAAGATAAAGACAAAAACCGAAAGAATCAAAGGAACAAAAGAAACAGAGAAAGAGGGAAAAAGAGAAAGAGGGAAAGACGGAAAGAGGGAAAGAGAAAAAGAGGGAAAGAGGGAAAGAAGGAAAGAGGGAAAGAGGAAAAGAGAGAAAGAGGGAAAGAAAGAAAGCAGAAAAAACAAACAAGAAAAAAGGAAAAGGGGAAAGAGGGAAAAAAACAAAAAAAGAAAGCGGGAAAAAAGGAAATAACGTATTAATTGCAAACTGTGGGGTCTCAGCCCAAATAGGCTCTAGAATAGTCCGGGGCTCCATAAGGGTTCCACCACTATTCCACTAGGAATCTACTAGAACTCCATCAGGGTTCCACCACGGTTCCATGAGGTTCTACGAGGGCTATAGGGTAATTAGAAGAAAAATATCCGGGGTGGTTGCAGCACCAAAAAAAGCACCGCATGCTGTTGGGGATATTATCTGATTTTTTGTTTTTCTTGGAAAGCCATCGCCAAATTCTGAGGGAATTTGCGGGGGTAATATCTGGAGTTCTAAGATTCGGGTCGCCGGAAACATGCCAAAATTCGAGAATATTTGGCAAACATACCCCGCGAAAACCTCAAATAAAGCTTTAAAGAACCCCCCCCGAAATTCCAGCAAAATTTCGGGGACCTCCGGGCCGCGAAAAAGACAGTGCGGAGCAACGACCGGGACGAACATAGCCGCTCGACGATTCGGCCGGAGTATCGTTGCAACGGATCTATAGTGTATAAATCAATTAAAAAATAAATTATTAATATCATAATATTATAATTATATATAAAATAACCATTCATTATATATATACACTAAAAATAACCCGTTAATTCCATCAACAACAATACCAAAAAAAATCAAAGAAAAAAAGAAAAAGAACAAACAAAAAAGAAAAGAACAACACAAAAACATATTAAGAAAAATAAAGACCAAAGGCAAACACTAAAATAGAACCAACAAAAAAAAAAAATAAATTAAAGAAAGAGAGAATAAAAGAACGAAAAAGAGAAGAAACAAATCCATAATGGGAGGAGTTGCTGCTGGCGAAGATTACCCGAACTAGAGGCAATGGCTCCCCAAGGGTGCCTCCGGTCCCGAGATATCCCAACAAGATCTAAGCAGCAGCAGCAAGTTATTCCTCATCCTAAAAGCGATAAAGCGGCACTAAAAAAAGATAAATATATATTTTATATGTTTTTTCTGTCAGAAAGAGAGAATGAGAAAAAGAGACAGAAAGAAAGAGAAAGAGAGAGAGAGAGAGAGAAAAAAAGAGAAAAAAAAAGAAAGACAGAAAATAAAAATAAAAAACGAGAAAACCAGAGAGAGAGAGAGAGAGAGAGAGAGACAAAGAGAGAAAAAGAGAGAGGGAGAGAGAGAGAGAGAGAAAGAGAGAGAGAAAAAACGAAGAAAAAAAAAGAGAGAAAAAGAGAGAAAAAGAATGAAAAAGAGAGGAAAAAAAGGTGGGCAACCAAAAATAATAATAATAGAAACAATCAAAATAAAAAGAAAGACAGAACAAAAGCAAAGAAACAAAGTTTAAACGGGGGGAGATATGGCATGCGGCAACATGGAAATATGTCCATCTTTGTGAACCGACTCGCAAAAACAAGCGCAAACAGACAAAAAGATAAAGACAAAGATAAATATAGACAGACATTACCAAATAAACAGACGCGGACACGCAGAAATAGACAGAGAGACGCAAAAAGACGCAAAGCAATAGAGACGAACGACAAACACGGATATATAGAGACAATCAAAGACAAACCGAGACATAGAAAGACACAAACAGACAAATAGAGACAGAGAGGCGCAAACACCAAAAAAACAGATTGGGACACACAGAGATGCACAGAAGATAGACAGAAAAAGACAGAGATTACGAAATAGATAGCTACGGACACACGGAAACAGATTGGGAGCCACAGAGAGAGGCAAAGATACGGAGACACCCGGCAAAATTTCCAATTTGGCCCGGTAATTTTTTCGGAAGGCCGTCAAATTCTGAAGAAATTTGCAGGGGTAACGTCCGGAAACCTAAGAGCCGCGTCGCCGGGAAAATTTAGCCGGGTTACGCCGAGGGAACTCTAAGCAAAGTTGTTAAGAACCCCCCGAAATTTCGGCAAAATTTCGGGGCCTTGCGGGCGACGCGGAGAGGCGGGAGCTTGTGCCACGGAGAAAAGACCGGGACAAACACAGCCGCTCGCCGCAAGCACTACAATTCGGCCGGAGTACCGCTGCAACGGCTTGCCGGTGCACGGGAAATGCGACCTCGAGGCCGTACCGGTTCATAGGAGAATTATAGGAAAATATAGGAGAAACAATATATATATATATACAAACATGATATATATATATATATATCACCATATTATAAGTCTAATAATATTTTTGTTGTTTAATGTGTATATACCTGGGTCTTCCATTTGGTCACTTTTTAGGGCTCTGGGCATTTTTTTTGCTCGTTTCAGATTTTGAGCGGAAAAACTAAAAATACGCGGAAATCTTGATTTAGCAGGATTTGGCAAGTTGTCTCCCGGAAAATAAGCGGAAATCGGCGAGAAATGAGCGGAAGTGGGCGGGACATAAACGGAAATGTGCGGACACGCACCAGAACCACTTTCCAATTAAGCGTTTTCTTTCCAATTATGCGTTTTTGGATAAAGTAAGCGTATTTTTTGTTCGAAACGGGAAAATCCAGAAAAAAATGCCCACGGAAGACCCATATATATATATATATAATAATATAAATAAATAAATATACTATCCAATATATTAAGCAACAATAAACAACCACAATTTAGGTAATATTAGTGTATTTATCATTTAAATAATAATAATAATTATTTAAATATTCATTATAAAATACATAATAAAATAATACATATTACAAATATCTATAAACAAATTCAACAAACCATCTATAATTCTATTCATAAATTTCTTATTATTCACATAATAACTACAACACTTAAACAAACCATAGCAATCGGCGGGCATAAACTTTAACACATCAATATCTTATTTACATGTAAGTCTTATATCGTTTCATGAGTTCATAAGAATACCTACATAGATTTATAAAATATAGAAATATATAAAGATATATATATATATATATCCATATGCATATATGTATATATATATATATATTCATGGCGCAACGCGCCCATTTTAGCCTCACGTCCAGTTCCCGCGGTTGATGCCCGGGGGAGGGCTGCGGCGATCCCGATTCGCGAAGTCGTAGAGGGGGTTCCTTTCGTCGGTCGGGTTTGGTCGGGTTTGGTCGGGGGGGGTGGTTGGGGGGGGGGTTCCAAAGGTGTGAAGTCCAAGGAAGTGCGGAAAAACACCGGGGAGAAGACTGCTCAGTGGTCAAGCTTCAATTGCTTCAATTCCACTACGAAGTGCATGTGCTTTGGGCCTTGCGTGGGCTCTTGCGATGCTTCCGCATCTTGCAACTGTAGCAATCAGAGCTGCAAGGAGAGCTCTGAGAGCACAGAAAGCCCCCCTGTTGGTCCATTTGAAAAGGTCCTTACTTGTCGGAGAGCAGTGCTTTGCTAATGCTTTCGGCAAGCACGGAAAAGACTCAGAGGCTGTTAACTCGTTCGCTGTTGGGTACTTGGTGGCCATATGAGGTTCCATTCCGCAGCAGGAGGGTTGGACATGCACCCAGTGTGCCAAAACAAATTGGTCAGGCCCTGTCAAAAAGCTTCGCCGTCCCGTCAGGTCATGCTCCGCATGGGAAGCGGCCGAAGAGTTCTTGTGGCCAAAGCTCCACTGCGCGCCGGGATCTGCAATAAAGCGCCCAGGCACCTAGGACATGGTTTGGTTTCAGGCAATAAGACACCAATCATCAACAAAGCTGGCAAGATGGTCATGGTTAAGTTGTTTCTTTCAGCGCCTGATGGGAGCTAAAGAGCTCCGAGATAGCCCCAAGTTGGACGCTGGCAACAAAGAGACGATGGACGAAATCCTGCACCACCTAAGAAGACCTGGAATGATGACCCCCCTGCAAATACCAACGAACAAGATCTCCCATGGTTTCAATTTGCAGGATGCCGTCCATCTACAGTATGACCCAAGAGTGGACTAGCAATTCTGCGGCGCAAACTGGCATTAGTTTGGTTGCATGGATTTCTGAAAACAGGGCCTATGCAGGATTCATAAGCAAGCACGCTTAGCTGGCTTGAGATAGCAGCAATGGTCAAGATTTATTTTGCCCTCCCAACAGCTATAGTTGGCTGCCCTTATTTCGTCACGATCAAATTGGTGAGTGTGCCCAAAGTCATGCCTTGACCCCAATCAATGATCTTAGATACCGTGCAATCTTGCACCAGTTGGGATGGATGTGAAACCCGATTTACACTAGGACAAACCAACCAACTGGTGCAATACTCCATCCACAATACTGACCGTTGCTGAAGAATGTGCTCCCGGTGCAAGAAAGGATTGTGGGATACGCCCGGCAATCGGACAATTGCACGCCAAAACTGCTTGCCACAGGATTGATTACCTGACCTTTCCGACCCCAAGGTAGGCTAAAAACCCCGGGGCTGTGACAGAAGGGGAGCTTCTGGGAATCAGACTGCCTTGAAACCATCCAGCAATGGAACTCCAGGTTCCCTGGGCCGAAACCAGGGCGCCAGCACGCCCACCTGGTTTGGCAGCACGCCCTGCTCCACCAGCAGCTGCAGCCAGTCGTGGAAGTGCGCGTGGCCATGGGGGGATTCCATGGCACCTCACCAGAAATCCGTTTTCGGTGCGCGAAAAACACCTAAGGAAACGGACACATCCAGCTGCAACAAGTATATTTTTACCCTCTCAACCAGTCCTGGAAGTGGACAAATGGCTTCCCCAAACTCAAAGTAGTCGTCCACAAGGCCCCAATCCTCAGCCTCCCATTGCTAAGGAGGTAGCAATCCGTTTAGAAGCCAGGGGGTTAGGAGCTTTCCAGATGCGCAGCTAGTCGCCAAGAGCTTCACTTTGCGGCGCAAAGATTGGCAGTGTTTTTTTTTTCTCTCTCTCTCTCTCTCTGCCGCACCATCGGCAAGCCGTGCGTCCCCCAGAGGAGGGGATGCAAGAGCCCATTTCAGGCTGGTGGGAGGTGCTTTTCTTCGCCCGAAACTCAAATCCGCTGGAAAAAATGAGCACATTCCCAGTAGTGATAGATTCCCTTTCAAACCAACAGGGGCAAATCTGGTTGGTCTGCCCGCGCAGGGCCTGAGAGGCAGGCCTGCGGTCCCAATTTGGACCATGAGAGGTCTTGGGCAGTTTTGCACACAGAGAGTGTGCAGGTGTTCCACGTGTTGAACAAACAAAACCAAAACCAAAACACACTTTTGACAAAGCCAACAAAACTAAGACAAACAAAACGCAAAGAACACATAAACACGCATTTGGACGAGCAATTGTGACCAGCAGGGCGCCCCTCCTGAGCCGTCCTGCTTTGCCTGAGGCACACCGGGCCTGGAGAAGGGTTTAAACTAGAAAAGCCATCTTGTCCGAGAATTGCTTGCTGATGTGGATGTGAATCCTGATTGGAGCGCCCTTTTGTGGCCATCATTTGAGTTAGATTTACGTCCACCAACCACTTTGGAGGGCTCTGCATTCTGCTCCGTAGCGATTTTGCAACCCTGCTAAGCTGTCAGCTAATCCATGCCTGCTTCCAAGGTGCCGAGGGCCTGCTGCACACGAGCCAGCTCATGACCAGGGAAGATTTGCAGCACGTCGGACACACAAAGGCTACCACCTCAGTTCCACGTGGCAGATCCATGTGAGCAGCCCCAACATCCATGGAGCTTTGGTTCTGCTGAGATGGTAGAACCACGTCCCGCAATGGCCAAGGGCCGATACAGCAGGCAGTAGCAATCTGGGACACAGTTGCACCAGCTTCCAAAACTTGCTGGTGCGCAGGGAAAGGCAGGACCCCTTAGACAACAGGCCCGTGTGGCTTCCTTTAAGGGATCCGTAGGTTCATTCCAAGCAATCCTGCTGGCTCCTTAGTAAGAACCGCTTGTTTTTGTCATGCTCGTTGTTCTTGGGGAACCCCAAAATGTGAAAGAGAATCCACACCTCACTTGCCCAAAGCGAATCGACCTTTTGACCTTTTGGCTTCCCCATGCCATTTTGTCTTTTTGGCCAAGGCCGCCCTTTGCCAGACGCTAAAAAAAATTGGGGGGCCAAATCCAAATCCCTATTTTTACCTATACCAACATGACTCTCAATTCAGCCCAGGGGCCCTCCAGCAGGGAGATTTTGGAGAGCTCGCACCAGAACGGCGCCAGAAACTCCTCAAGGTCACTCCTCTAAGATGGTGTTTAAACCCCAACCCACTATTGGGACGCAGGGGGGCAATGGGGATACATGTATATATATATATATATGTATAACATATATGTAAGTATACATACATATCATTGGTGCCTGCATAGCGCTTGTACACCCCTGGAGGTAGTGATTTGTGGGGTAGTGGAAGCCATCTGCGGACTTCGGAACAATGGCCTCAAACACAGCGCCATCTCGCAACAGAAACGGTCACAGGAGGACTTGGACCTCAGTTGGACCTCAATACTCGACTATCTGCAAAAATATGCAAAGGTGAACATGTTTTCATGAGGGCCTAAAAAACATGAACAAGGTTGTGCGGTTTCAGATTTGAGTGTCCCTTTCTGAGAATGGGATACTGGGGTTGTTCTTCCACCATTTTGGGATGACACGCCTCTGTTGCAGAATATCTTGCTCAAGAAAGGACTGGACACAAAGGATTAAGCTTTCAGGACCACTGAACATAGGCACGCGGCAACCACTAGGTTGAAAGGCAAGTTTTGGGACAACTGAGCTTCGGGTCTTCTAATAAGAAAAGGGTTATTTTGGAAGTGGTGCCATTCTTGGGGACGCCAGGGACGCCTGGAACCATCTCGGAGGCTTCCCTCAAAAAGAAACAAACCGCGGTGCCCGGCTCCTGGCGTGGCCAGGCCGCCAGAAATGGGCCCAGGGAACGCTTCAGCACCAGATCGAAGCGCAGCAGAACCACCAGGGCGCCTCAGCCGCCCAGCGCTCAGACAGGAACAGAATTGTCCATCCCGGCTGAATCTACCTCTAAGTTCCTGAGTGGATTGGTCAGAAAAAGGCCAACACTCTTTGTTTACCGCTAAAATGGTCTTTCCAAAAAGTACAAAGTCCAGGAACTCAGGAAGAGAGACCTGGCGGATTGCTGGGCGTGTGCCCCCCAAAAGTGAAGGTTTCCCTCCATGGGACACAACTTAGCGGCTTTGTCGGGCAAAAGCTCGCTTCAAGCTGGGTACATTTTCCAAGGGCTTGAGAAGGCACATCATTTGTGACAAGCTTGCACTTGTGGACGCCGAAGAGGTCCTTTGTCCTTTTGGTTGCCTGCAAAACGCCTTTCTGGGGAGGTCCATCATCATTGAAGCGGTTCCCCGTGAAAAGCCGACACGCCCCACCCCCCCCCCCCGGCCGGGACCAAACCGGGGCGCTGTCCGAAGGGACCAGGTTCAGTGCCGCTTCGACGCCTGCGCGAGACATGCGCAACACCCCAGACTGGCCGAACACATCCGAAAGGCTTTTGAAAACAAACAGCATGGCCGATGTTCAACCATCCTAGGTTTGTTTTTTTGTTTTCTGTTTTCATCTTTAGGAACAAACAGGATGGCCGATAAGCAAGGTGACTCCCCCTTCCCCTTCCCCCACATCCCAAAAGGGTAGTTTCCGTTTCGCTCCCTTTCAGGAGGTTCCAGTAGCCGGAATCCAAAGCTTGTTGTCAAACACCCGAATGGCTTGGCCCAAATCTGGGGCACCAAAAAGTACTATGTTCAGATTATGTTTCACATTTAGCCAACCCTAAAATATAGAATAGTTCGGAGTCAGAATCCCATTTCATGTTGGAACTTGATTAGTGAGCCCCCTCTGATATAAAAAAAGCCCGGTTTCTCAGGCGACAGCCAGTCAATACTACTGTAAAGGCGCCCACAAGGTTTGGCCGAACACTCGATTTTTTTGGGCTCCTCCCAAAACCGCCTCTGATCAAGTCCCTTTCTAGCCCTGCAAATAAGAAAATGCAATGTCCTTTTACTTTCTTACGCATTCCTATTGGCCAAACAGGGGTCCACACAGGAAAGGACTGGAAAGGACTGGCCAGGTCTGGATTAATCCGAGGGACATGTTGGGGCCCCCAAAATCCAGTTTTCCCAAACCTTGTCAACCTTGAAGTGGGGGCGTGTGCTCCAACATGGAGGATCAGGGCATCAGGATCTCAAACGAACGCCTTGCCGCTGCGACCCCGGAAGTGGCAGCCGCGAGAAGTTTGCTGCGAGCTTGGGCTGATACTCTGCCTGGCCATCCGACGGTTCTTCACTTTTCTCCCGTGAGTTGGCCGCAAAAAGTCCAAACAGTTGGTAAAAGTCCATGAGCTCAGAGAGTGAGGTAAAGGAAAGCTACAAGCTTCTTCGATTTTATCTCTGCTGAGTCCCCGACTAAGCTTCGCGGCCCTGAGATTCCTGAGAACTTCCGTCTGTGAAAAGTCAGTGGCCGCATGCTAGCATCAGAGTGAATCCAAAAGGATCTCTCTGACAGAGTTCCAATAGTATACTGAATCAGCCCTTCATGTGATGGAGAAGCCTTGGCCTTTGTAAGGTGAGGAGGGAGGAATCAGCGACGACACCAGAAAATCAACTCGGAACGGTATGTATCTCTGTGTGTCTGTGTGTTTGTTTCTGTGTGTGCTTTCGCTTATCGTATTGCACGAAGAGGGGAGAGGTCAAATCAACGGTGGCCGATGGCTTGCGATGCGAATACTGGGGGTGGGGCTAAAGGGTTGCAAGAGGGCTCATAGCGCCTTCTGGAAGAGGGGGCCGGACCTCATGTCTCGCTTCTCACCTGACTCAAGCAAAGGCGCACTTGAAGTGGGCTTCTGACCATTTCGCCGGGCATGCGTTCAGTCTTGGGCGCGCGCAATTGAACGAACGGGATCTGTAAAATTGCAGGGCACGCGCTTACAGGTTGGAACGCTGTGGAAAGGGATGCTGCTGGTTCGCCCGGCGCGTGTTCAGTCATGAGCGCAGTTGCAGGAGGTCCTTATCATGTGTAGGTCCTCTGCTTGGCCATGAGCACGCGCATGCGTTTGTACACAGCGGTGAGCCTGACGAAGGTGGGAGAAAAAAAAAGGTGTGCGTGCGTAGCATCTTGATACTATCTGCGTGAACTGGGCAATCACTAGAACCACTAGCCAATTTCAAACAGTTACGCCACACGGGTGTATGTCAAGATAGGCCGACCCCAAATTGAGTGGTTTCCCTTTGGCTCCCTTTTCAACAAAAGAAACCGTTCAAAACGCAAGAACTCACATGTGCGCCTGTCTAAACTCATTGTATCCCGCAGGGGACACCGCCAATTTGGGACGCCCCCATCGCTTCCCGCATGTTTTTGTGTTTTGGTTCTTCAGGGCATCGCCCTTACATATTGTATGTTCGAATCCGAGTATGCCTGGTGTGCAATGAATTCCAAGCCAACCTGCGCTACTAAACTTAAATGTTTGCCCTTTGGGTTCTTCCACGTAACCGACCAACTGTTGCAATGCTGTTGCAATGCTGTTGCAACGCTGTTGCAATGCTGTTGCAATGCTGTTGCAATGCTGTTGCAATGCTGTTGCATGGTGCTGCTGCAAGAGTGCTTCTGCGGGGTGTTGTCGAGTATGCTGCTGCAAGGTGCTGCGCCACGGTCACAGTTGCGCAGGGGTGCTGTTGCAAGGCGCTGTTGCAGGGTTCTGCCGCAGGGTGGTAAACAAAATAATTAGCCAAGCGCTTTCTAACAAAGGCAAGGGTTGTTCAGAACCCAAATGGGCAACTGGGCAACTTGAAGACCTGTAGGCATCGCGTCGTGCATCGTTCGGGCATCGCGTCGGTGAATCTTCTTTTTGCATGCTATGATGCTGGTCTAGCTTCCAGCACAGCCAGCACATCTAGCAACCAACAGCTGTCAAGTGTTGATATGAGTTTGTCGTTTTTGCGAGGGGCTTGCGAAAATGGATGGTTTATCCTCTGAACCTCCGCGATCAAGTAGCGCAAGCTATATTCACTCTGTGTTTGTTGATGCATACAAGAGCAGAGCATCGCTTTTGGGACGGCTCGAATACATTTTCTAGATAACGCGAGTTTTGACGGTTGCTCACATGCACGTGGATAGTTGTTCCTCTCGCCTCCAGGCGTTGCAGAAATGCAGTCTCATAGGTCGCGCCGTAGATGCTGACCTCGTACCCCAAGGCCTCCGTGGGATGCCCTCAGGACGGCGGCAAAAAGGTATGTGTCAAAACAAACCCAATCACGCGCACACAAACACACACAACCACACACACACACACACACACGCCCAAAAACAACACAAACACGCGCATACAGACACACAGGCACACAGACACACAGAGACACAGAGACGCAGAGACACAGAGATGCAGAGACATAGAGACAGAGAGACAGAGAGACACAGAAGCACAGAGACGCAGAGACACAGAAGCACAGAGACGCAGAGACACAGAGATGCAGAGACACAGAGACACAGAGACACAGAGATGCAGAGACACAGAGACGAGACGCAGAGACACAGAGACACAGAGACGCAGAGACACAGAGATGCAGCGACATAGAGACACAGAGACACAGAGATGTAGAAACATAGAGACACAGAGTCACAGAGACACAGAGACACAAAGACACAGAGACACAGAGACACAGTCACAGAGACACAGAGACACAGAGACACAGAGACACAGAGACACAGAGACACAAAGACACAGAGACACAGAGACACAGAGACACAGAAACACACACACACACACCCACCCACCCACCCACCCACCCACCCACGCACGCACGCACGCACGCACGCACGCAAGCAAGCACCCACACACACAACCACACACAAACAAACAACCAACCCAGACATGCGTGCGTGTGTGTTTGTGCTTGTGTATGCGTTTGCGCTTGCGTTTGCGTTTGCATGAGTATTTGCATTCGTGTTTGTTTGTTTGTTTGTTTGTTTGTTTGTTTGTTTGTTTGTTTCATTGTTTCATTGTTTCATTGTTTGTTTGCTTGCTTTGCTTTGCCTGCTTTGCTTTGTGTTGTTTTCATTGTATTGTGTTGATTGTTTTGTTTTTTGTTTGATTGTTTGTTTGTTTGTTTGCTTGATTGTTTGTTTGTTTGTTTGTTTGATTGATTGATTGATTGATTGATTGATTGTTTTTGTGTGTGTGTGTGTTCTGTGTGTTGTGCTGTGTGTTGTATGTTGTGTGTTGTGTGTTGTGTGTGGTGTGTTGTGTGTTGTGTGTCTGTTTCTGTTTTTTGGTGTGTTGTGTGTGTATGTGTGCTTCTGCGCATGTTTGTATGTGTGCGTGTGGTGTGGTGGGGTGTGCCGTGGTGGGGTATGTGTGTGTGTGTGACGCGCGCGTGCGTGCACACACACACACACACCCGCACACACACACACACACACACACACACACACACACACACACACACACACACACACACACACACACACACACACACACACACACACACACACACACACACACACACACACACACACACACACACCCACACACACACACACACACACACACACACACACACACACACACACACACACACACACACACACACACACACACACACACACACACACACACACACACACAACACACCACACGCACACACGCACACACACACGCACACACACACACACACACCACACACACCACACACCACACACACACCACACACACACCCACACACCCACACACCCACACACCCACACACCCACACACCCACACACCCACACACCCACACATCCACGCACGCACGCACGCACGCATGCACGCACGCACGCACGCACGCACGCACCCACACCCACACACACACACACCACACACACACACACACACACACCCCACACACACACACCCCACACACACACACACACCCCACACACACACACACACCCCACACACACACACACACACACACGGACAAACACACGCGCACGCACGTCCAAATGTCCGTGCCAATCTGCAGAAAACTTACTTTCGTAGCCTGCCGCCCTACAGTTCCGTAGGGCTCGGTGTTAATACAGGGTCGGAACGAGTTGAACAATACGGTCGATTTGGTACCCGGAAGGCAGCCGCCCCATAGCTGAGACCTCTGTTTTGGCTTGCCATGGGCTCATCATTGCCACGAACACGACTTGCACATACCGGCAAGCACGCGGGATAGTTTTCAGCAGCGAGCGATTCCAAAGGACCTAGAACTAACTAGATTGTTCACCTTTGGGTCGGAAAAAACGGACCAAGCAATGAAACAGTCTTTTTGGACCTGGACAAAAGGTTCACCTCTTGGGTGGGTGGCCTAAACAAAACTGATTGACCTGCGGGGGGGGGGGGGGGTCTCTCTCTTGTCGGAGAGGCGATTCGAATCTGGCCTCCAATGGCTTGACCACTTTGGACATGTGGCTCCTAGGCGAAACCACCGACATCCCCTCGCTTCCGATGGAGTAGATGGGCGAAATAATACGGGTTTCCGAACCAAATTGGATTCCATTCTGTTTGCCACCAAATTGGTCCAAACCCAAACATGTTGTGAAAACCCTCAGTGGATTGGCCGAAAAAGGGTAGCCAAACATGATGTTTACCAGTAAAGTGGTCCAAACCCAAGCAGTGACTCGCAAAGATGTCGCTATTTTTGGGATAGAATGGTCCAACCACCAAGTTGGTCGAAACCCAAAAGGTGGACAGAGTCCAGAAGCTCAAGAAGTGAGTCCCACTTAAGGCGAAATGAGGTCCATTCCTGATTGGCCCGGCCATGGACTGCGTGGCTGATTTCCCATAAAGACATAACGGATAAGCAAGCCAACCCGGGGCTCATACCAGGGGTTCAGGTGTATAGATTCACCCGATGAACATAGGGGTAAGGAGACAGCACAAATGAGAAGGAATTGTTTGTCCCAGCATGTGCCACTTCATACATGCTGGCAGCAGTTGGAGATAGCGTAATAGAGATGCAAACTACAACTTTGGCAGGCTAGTGCCGCACGCCATCTTTGACACCACCATCCCAATCTGGCAAACCACTAAATCGCATCCAAGAAGCCCCCAACAAAGTCACACCCAACCAAAACCAAACATCACCTCGCCCGAGTCCAACACCCCAACACGCGAACCGTCCACGTCACCCAAAGCGCACAAGGCCCGAAGGTACAGCACCCTTTGCAAGCCCCATGCGCTTGCATGAGGGGTACCTTCCCCATTCGTTCCAGGGATCCTTTTTTCTAGAAAACCTCTCGAAAGGGAAAAGTCAGGAGGGAATCAACAGGGGCTCGGGAATGACATTTTGGGCCCCTACAAGGAAATCACAAGTTGGATTCCGGGTCAATTCCTTCCCCGAGCACCAGGCACACCCCAACCCAAACAATGATGGCTTCTTTCTGGGTTTCCTTCACACAAACAAATGCCCACGAAGGATTTCCCTTAAACACACACACATGTAGAGGCTTGGAGGAAAACACCCCCCACACCCAAAAAAAGAAGAGGAATTTCCCACCTACCCCACCCCAACAAAAAACGAGGACAAACCACCCCCCTTCCCCCTTCCCCCTCTTAGGTCACCGCACCTGGCTGCCAGGAGCTGCTCCGGCACCGACTCCGGGAGGTTCAAATGTTCCCCGCCCCGGCGCCAGAAGAAGCTCCGGCCCCGCAGCACCACCGCCGCGCGGCCTAGACGTGAGCTCCGTTTGTGCCGACCGACGTGCGCGAGCCAATTGAATTTGAAGCCCACAAAACGACATGGAGACACCCGCGGCCAACTTTACAGCCCTCAAACCTTTTGTGCACCCGCTGGCCCCCAGGTGCCCCCTCCCCCCCCCCTCCTCAAGTGCAATTCGGCTCTTGAAACACAAAATTCTTCAGCGGCTGCAGGGTTCTTGTTGAGCGGCTGGAGTAAAAGCGGGATTATAGCTTCGTGGGGCTCATGCGGCGCCATCCGGTGTTAACTCTTGATGGGTGGCTGGTCAATCTCCAATCTCTTGCCACTTCGCGCTCGCGCATTGAGGCTCGAAGCGGCTCCTATCGGTTTTGCGATTGAGAGCACACGCGTTTCGCAGCGCAAGTCGAGCATTGATTGCACCCGGTTCATGAAGAATGAGCCAAATGGGACCCAGCAAGCCTCTCTTGAGAGCACACGCGTTCTCACCAGAGCGAGCCCCCGCTAGTTCGTGCCTTAAGATCTTGGAAAGCCTGTGGTTTGCGAGAGATTCCCCCCCCTTCTTACACATGACCCAGGTCCCATTGAGCCAGGAAACAACCCTTTGGCTGTCATTAAGAGAACCCTCATTTGGCTGTGGCTCAAAAACATGTCCCAAAATGGCGCCTTGGTAAATGGCACCGCTTTTGTTTAAAAGGAACATCTTGATTTTTATTTTTCTTTATTTTTTTTTAAACCTGCGTAACCCTGGCTCTTTAATTTTGACCCACACCCATTTAAATTAACCCACCGGTCAAACATGAGCCCAGTCTTCAGCTGGGTCGCGGCTGGTGGCCGCCTTCGGCTTCACAGGCGGCACTTGGGACACGGTCTGCCCGAAGCAGGAGGACTCCTGAAAGCGGGAGGGTGGGACATGGGATTCGTGTGTGGTCGTTTGTCGGTTTCTTCTGGTTCTCGTTCTTGCTTGGCTCAAAGCTTGTGGTTGTGGTTTGTTCTTGTTTCATGGTGGGGTGGAGGGAGGGAGCCCCAATAAGCCCAGAAAAAGGCCCTAACAAGGCCTTTTTTGGGGCTTAGTTGGGCTCCCTCCCCTCCACTCCCCTCCCCTCCTTTTCCCCAGCCCCCATGATTGTTGTTCTTGACAAACAGACCTTCCCAAGGACGAACCCCGCCAGGGGGAGATATCCTTGTATCGCAGAAGTGGGATTAAGCCCTTGATCCCAGAAGCCTCCTGAAAGCTGGCAACATGCTTGGGGAATGAGAAATGGAAGGACCTCGAACCATCCAACCGATTTGGTTTCTGTTTTGGGTATGTGTTTTTTCATTAGGTGCACATACATCATTTAGGTGGGGATTACTGTCCAGCAACCATTTTGCAGGGGGTTCCCTGCAAAAAATCATAGCCCTATGGCTTCACCGTGACACCTGGTTTCCAACCAAGCCAGAAGTGATGGTTCACCATCCAAGCAACTTGCTGTTGCTCAGCAGGGATGAGAGAATGACCCAATAAGCCATCCCCGATCAAGTTTCATCTTATTCACACGCAAGGTCATGACCCCTGTAAACCATCCAACCTATGGTCTCCTTTATTCGTGAATGACCAAACGGTTGATCCAAAACCCGGAAGGTCACCCAAAAAGATGCATCCAAGCTCTGGCTTCCTTTAAGGGATCCCCAAACAGTTCATTCAGAAGCGCCCGGACGAAATTCCTGGCCTTCATCGTCAAGCTGGGGGTTTCCCTCTGTCGAGAAGCAAGCGGAAGCAACAAAGCGTGGTGTCACTTGGGAATGGGAAGTGGCAACAAACGCCGAGTGTCCTTTCTTTTTCCCGCGATCTGGGCCGGCTTCGATGGAATAAGGCGAAAGAACCCACATCCCTTCTTCTCTTTTTCCACCCGCAAGATGATTGGCCAGCATCGATGGGCTCCATGCGCCTGATCCATGGTCTGCACCGTGACCAGCCCAATCACACGCTGCCGCCAGGGCAGGAAGGTCTCCAAGATCTCAAGGACCGGCCAGGGGCTCCAAAGCCTAGGAGGCTGGCCATGGTTGGGAGTTCTTGAGAAGCTCGAGGAACTTGTGGCAAAATGTTTGATGGGCTGTGGCTCCAGATGCCCAACTGCAGACTTTGGCTGTCCAAGTGGGATGTCAGATGTTTGAATGGAGGCTCCCTAAAAAATGCATGTCGTCCGGTTGGACACGCACGTAGCGTCGTGGCGTGCCCAGATGCTAAATGGGGTATGGACGCCACAGAATGAGCTTCGGTTTCTGTTTGGTCTTCCTTTAAAAGCTTCAAGACCCCCCTCCCGTAGAAATGTACATCGCTCTGAAAACTGGAAGGTCTACGCACTTCCATGGGTACACCGGCTCCACCCAAAACGGGAGCCATGAGACGGTTCAGAACCACTTTTGGTCATTTGTAGGCGATGGCTTAGCTTGGCTCCAAACCAGTATGTGAAGTGGAGAGGAACATAGTGGGATCTATGTCCACCAGCCACCTGGGGTGCTTTGTGGGGTTCCCATTGAACCTCCTGGCCATAACATGGGTATCTCTTGAAAGAAGGCCCCGCAACCGCAAACTGGGTGTTTCTTGTTTTTTGTTTTGCTTTGTTTTTAAATGTCATTTAAATATAACTTTTAAGCCCTTTCAATCCCCTTTCAAACCACCTCAAAAGGGCACCCTCAACAAACCAAAGTACCCAAATGGGTCTGTCTCAAAAGGAACCCCTCAAAGGCCCCAAACTTTAAGACCACAAACCACGTGCCTAAAGTGGTCCATCCTCCCTCAATCCAAGAAGCCACGTTTTTGTTGGGGTTGCCATTTCAACACTCCCCAAAAAGGGCACCAAGCCGTTAAAGAACGAGCCCCCCGTAGCACTGGCAAAGGTGCAGGAGCGTGACCCAGTCGCCTTGGGCTGCCTGAGCCATGAAATGCACGGCCCGGTCCAGCCGCTCCTGGACCAAATGGGTGTGTCCACAGGTGTCCTTGTGGTCCAATAGATGGGTTTCCCTCATACATGAGGCTTGAATCCAATCTAAACCAGTGGAACCCGTCTATTTCTAACCAAACCAACCTAAAAGAACACCTATGGGTGTGTCTTTGTCTAGAAAAGCCCCTAACTTTCCTTTTGGCTTGCGTTTAAAACCACGAGAAAAAAAAAGAGGAAAACCAACAAAAAACAAAAACGGGGTACCGACCGGCTGCACCAAAGGCACAGCCACATGATGATCCCAATTTGGGACTCAGCGCTGGTTTGTGCCTTTAATTAAAGAACCCGGGAGAGTCAACCGGATTGCTGGCGTGGCTCTATTCTTTTGAAGTTACTCCGTCGGCTGTGTACGAAGGGATATGTTTGAGGTGGTTGGCATCACTTGTGTGTGTGTGTGTGTTTTTTTTGGGGGGTCCCTACTCAGTGACGAACCCACAGAATTTGCACAGAGGAGGGTTGAGCACTGAAAGCTCATTTCTGCCATGGCATCCTTCGAAGTGCCTCAGTTGCGATCGCGAAAAAAGCGGGGAAGGGCGTCCCGTGAAGAGCTGAACACCTCTAGCATCTTCTGGGAGGCGCGTCTTCAGCTTTCTTTTTCGCCTGTTTTTGTTTTTTTTAAACATCTTTCCAGTGGTGAAATGGCTATGGGTGAAAAAAAAAGTACCCCCACTAAACGTCCGATTCAATCCCCACTAAAATAGACTAAAATTGGTGGTGAATTCACCTACCATTGGTGTTGACCCACGGCCAACCCGATTCCCTTCAAAAACCAACGAGGGAAAATACACAAAATATTCTCCTTTGCAAATGGAGGTTTTCACGAGAAAGCCAAGCTCCCTGGACGTGCCAATGTGGCATCTTGGCGACCAAGTGCTTCTCCTTGTTTCGCAGGCTGCCCAGACCTAACATGGAATGCCAAGCATATGGTACACAGTGATACAGCAAAGTGTGCTATTCTCAGTTCCTGAAAAAATGGTCAGAAAAAGCCAACACTCTTTGTGCGCTTTGTTTACCATTGAAATACGGTCTTTCCAAAAAGTACCAAAGTCCAATTGCCGACGTTGGACCAGTGAAGCGTCCCGAGGGCTTGTTGCAACCTTTTCCTTTTTTCTCTGATGCATGTGTAGGCAAGCGAGCTTGGAATCCCTCTCAGAGCAAAGATGTTGGACTCACCTCTCAGTGAAACCCAACTCGTGATATCTCATCTTTCGTTTATGTTCCACGTGCGCAGGAGCTATGCCTCTGCAAAACAGGGTCCTCTGAGCATTTTCTGAGGACCCCGCCTGCCAGCGCCAGGCTGGCCGGCACCAGGCAGCACCGGGAGCAGCTGCTACCCCACTGATGCAGCCTAAGTCACTGAGGCGTGGACTGCTCTCTGGCGCATCAAGTGGCTGGAGACGAGTGGCTGCCAGCTTCACTTTACTCATGCTGGGTCACAGGCTCTTGCACTGGCTGCTACCTCTGCACAGACGCACACACACACCAAGATTCTACGTTTGTGACTTATCAAGAGTCACATCAAATTGGGAACGGTTAAACATCTCGTTTCCTGCGTTGCCCAAGGCTGGTAACAAAAAGCATGTCAGAGGTACATGTGGGGCACGGACTGGCTAGGACAACATTGTTTCTTGTCAGTACTGCGTGCTCAAACGTCTCATTAGCAGGCAGTGGCATCCCTTGAAATCTTTGCACAGCCAGCCTTGCATCCAGGGTTTGGCTTGGATGCGGGTTTGTGGATGCACTTCTCTAAGATGCCAAAGTACACCGAAATTGGAATTTGAATGGAAACCACAGCTTTGGATTTTGCCTTGAACAGGGAAACCACCACATCAGTGGCGCCCCTTCTCCTTTCAAAGGAATGCAATAATCTAGGGGTAACTTCCCCATTCTTTCCAGGGATCCTTCTTTCTAGAAAACCACCAAAAACTCTGGGAAATTGCTGGTTGTTGCAAAGAACGATGGCTGAAAAGAATGGGCCATCAACCCCGGGCACTAACTTAGAGAGAGGCTGTGGCTCAAAAATCGGCGCCCCCCTCCCTCTCACGCAACAGACGGGCCAGCCTCCATGCCGGAGGCACAGCGGCGGCTGCCCGCCGCAGCTGGAAAGCATCCTGGAACGCGGACTCTTCCCAAAATGGCGGTGGGTCAAAAATAGGGTAACCCCAAAATGGCTTGGTAGTAAATGGAAACATGGACATTCAAACCTCGGTCCAATTCCCGGTGCTTTAATTTGGACCCACACCCAAATGTCTGGCCTCCAACCACCCAGAAGAGTTGGCTTTCATTTCCTTCCCTTTGAACAAGACCACACACCCGGCAGCTCTGAACCACCGCGTAGAGCTCCGAATTTCGTCGATTGGCTGCAGTCGTGAGCGCTCAGCACTAGCTGCCGCAGCCCGGCTGGTTGGGGCATTCCAGGCTTCTGATGCTGCTTTCTCTCCCAGCAGCCTTGTGTATTCTCAAGATCTTCCTGTCGCCACGAAACCCGCAGAATTGCGAAATCTGACTCATCAGCTCATGGTTGCTAGTCAGGGCCAGCAAATGTCAGCCCCCTTGTCCGCGAAGATGCCGTGCAGATTTGTTGGTGGCTGGAACAAACGCGCAAGGCCCTGGATGAAGCCCATGGCCACCCTCTTGATACCGAAAAAAACGCTTGAGTTTAAACACCTCGGGGAAGTCTAGTGCATAAATAACTTCCGGGCAAAGAGATTGCGCGACTCGAGCAAAACCGCGACTCGGGCAAGCCCTAGCCGAGAAGCAGCACACCCGCAGGCCTTTGCATGACGGGGGCCGGTCTTTCTGGGTCCACTTCATGCCGCAGTGTGTGGACGACACCAAGAACACAACTGAGTTTTTCCGAAATTCGTGGCACGCACTTGGCAAGCACCTTCGACTGGCATGAGTGGCCACTGCAACGCTTCTCCCCAAGAAAAACCATAGGCAGCACAGCACCCCGCAACCACTGCGTGCTTCCCATGTCCGAAACCGTGCACCGCTCCTGCTCCACAGCGCCCCGCTTAACCTCGCCTGACCGAAAAAGCAAAAGCCAGGCGTAGCCCGGCTTAGCGCAGTGGATTTGCATGGGGCAACCAGCGGGCGCCTGGCTTTTTGAAAGTACCGGCTGATTTTGAAGGGACACCTCCTCCCAACAAAAAGCAGGAGGGCCTCCCCAGGCTTTGTCATCTTGCTCGAAGAGCTAGAGCCGCAGCCGAACTTGGCTCAAGGAATCCCCTGCCCCAAACCACCCAAAAAGTGGGAGTACATACCAATTGGTGATGTCAGGCGTATCTGCACTACCCCAAGTCAAGTGAGATCAAATTGCTGGGTTCCCATAAAGCTGCCACTTTTCTAGGGGTAGCATCCCGATTCTTGCCAGGGGTCCTTCTTTCCAGAAAACCACCAAAAACCCTGCGGAAACAGCTGGTTATTGAAAAGAACCATGGTTAAAAATAATGGGGAATCAACAACCCCTAGAAGAATGGGGGTTGCGGTGGAAGTGTAAGATTAACGTATCAACCCCTAGAACTTTACTCTGAAAAAAAAACAGAAAAATAAAAGCTTTTTTGATGTGTTTCCTCTCGGCCCAGCTCGCCTAGCAAGTCCGGCAACAACTGCGCACAATCCTCAGCGGCAGTGCCGGGAATGGGCTCGGTGCCGCCATAGCCTGGGCTACGGCTCGCGCAACATGTGGGTTTGTCGGGGATCCCCGTTTTCCCTTTGGCCCCCCTTGAAACAATTTGGATTTTCACAAACGGAGCAAAAAACACACTCTCATCAATGTTTAGGCACCATCGTTGAGGAATCTCCTCTTGCTTCAGCCCGTTTCCTGTGCCAAAAAACTCTTGTCAAGCCAAAGCTTTTCCAGCTATGCCAGCCGTTTAACGGGATTGAGCTTTACATCCACTCGGCCGGCCTCAGCGACCCAAGCGCCAGCCATTTTGAGTTGGCTAAAAACTTGGCTCCGGGGTGCAAATGCAAAATGGAAACCTCAAAAATGGTTCCGGGGTTCTGGTTCTTAGTGATTTGGCGTAACAATGGCTCCACAGGCAAAATACAACCACTAAGATTTCCGCTGTTTTTCTGAAAGGGTTCTCCTGGCATGGCTTTGGAGGGAGGGTGGCTGACTCTCGCAGTCCTCATGTTTCTCTCTGTGGGCGGTTCAAACACCACCTTTTGCACCAATTCTAAAGGAACATCAATGAACAAGTTCGCCGGCCAGGACCGAAGTGATCTAAAGAAATTCTGCGGGGGATCTTGCCGAGGGACCAAAAATAAAAAGGGTGTTCTGAGAACGGATTTGAGCCACCTGAATGGAGACATGTTCAGTCAAACGTCTTGCTGGTTTTCAGTAAGGAATGGAGTTCTAAGCTGAAGCGTCCAATTGGTGGTTGTTTCTTTTTCAAGGACAACAAACGGTTCATTCCCCAAACCATCCAATCCCCCGTCAAACGATTCCTGAGAGAACCAGCGCACGTCTTGAAAAGTCTTGCAGGCGAGATGCGCAGATCATGCGCCATTGCCTTCACAGACCTCAGCGGATGGCGAACTCTAGCGTTTCCGTTGGGCTCTTGAGTCCCTAGCCGAGAATCTGCTCAAAGGACCTGGAAAGTAAAAGATAACCATTTTGGCACCGAACAAGATGGCTGCTGAAAAGGAACACCCAAAAGGTTAAACGGTCAGCCTTGGACAACCAAAGTGGCTCATGTTTAAACCAGGATGATCATGAGAGCAGGAACAGCAGGAAACACGCCACAGGGCAAGCTTCGAACCAATCCTTAATTGGACCCCGCTTCGCATGCATGCAACAAGCTGAGAAGCACACTGCCAGACTGGAATCACATTCCACCCAGCTGCTGCCAGTTCAGAGGTCGCCTAGCGAGCAAGAAGGAAGTTCAAACCCGTCTGCGTGAATGGAAATCCTGCACCAGTTCGGATAGATGGTTCATCCCCAAAATCAATCATATGGGTTTCATCCATCCCACCTGGTGCGGGATTGCGTCCTATCCCTGCTATTGAACATTGAACCTATTTGAAGGAAGAGGACTCCCTGCAAAGACATATTGCATCGGAGGGGCGGGGAAAAACCTTGCTACGTTGTGGCATACCCTGGGCAAAACGCGCACTGGGCAGCCAATTGCCCCCTGCGAATGTCACCACGCCTTCAGGGCGTAAGGGAAAACGTGGTTCACATAGTGAAAGCCTCGAGCCGGACTTCTTGGCATAGAACCGATTCAGCTATGGGGTGGACAATGCAGCAGGCACAGCCAGCCATAAAACAACGTAGGGCTCATCTCTTGCAAAACATCTCCGCTAGTCATGGATCCACTGACAAGCCTTGCCACAGTAAATCCATTCTAACATGGAGGGAGGCACACAGACACGCACACGCTCACCGCACTTCTTGGCGCAAGCAGCTAGTAAGTTGCGTCAAGTTCTTCTCATAGGGCATGCGGGCTAGCAAGTCCGTCAGCATGATGATGAACATGCCTGTCCGAACGGTTGTAACCGCCGCGTGCTTGATTGCAGCCCCCAAATTGCAACGGAGCCAGTCGCAACCTTTCAACATATGTTGATACAAGGGTACCCTAAAACCAAATTAAGCCACGATCATAGGAGCAGAATGTTCGTAATTACAAACATTCCACGGGGCCCTGCACCAACCAAACGCGGAGGAATCCCTGACAGGCGTTCTTATATTATAGATGCCTCATTTAAACACCACCCACCAAGCAAAGACTAGCCTTGAATGGCCTAACAGGTGATGCATGTAAGAACATGTAAGAACACATGGGAAAACACAAACAGATCTGGAAATATAGGGACGCAAAGAGCAAAAGAGCCTCACAGTCCACGAAGCGACATCTCAGTCTTGATGGTTCTTGGAAGGAAATGGACCTGACCCATATTCCACATGCCTTGTGGCCTCCTGTGGGATCCTAAGCGGTTTCCCAAAAACACTCACAGGATTCCCTAATTACTGAGCAAGGTTGTCCCACTCATGATTTTTCCTGACATGACCCAGTAGTATCTCATCTCACCCCGCCTATCCGTCTAGCTATCTATCTATCTATCCATCTATTTATCGATCTAGCTATCTATCTCTATCTATCCCTTACTCATCTTGTCTGTGCTATTCTGCTTTTCTGTATGTTGATCCATCTGTCCACTTGTTTATTTGGCTATCTCTTCATCCATAGCTCTACAGGTTAATTAATTGATTTGTCTAGCTCTTCATCAGTTTGGTATATTTCATTCGACTAAACCTGCGCATCCAGCCTTCTAATCCTATCAATCTATCTGTGTGTTTGCCTGCCCGCGCTATCCATCTGCCTTTCCATCCATCAGTTCCGTGCACAGAATACCCTTCTCTTCCTGACTGAACAATTTTGAACAACTTGCTTCAACTCGGTGGGTTTTGATGACGGACATTAACAACCAGAATTTGCAGTTCAAACGGAAGCCAGGGGACGGACAATTGGTTGATTTGTCCAGAGCTTGCTGGGCTGGAACGCGGTCTCAAGGCCATCCTTAAAACCAAGGGCTTGGGTCCAAAACACGCCTCGTCTTGCTAGGTTGAGCCAAGGGAAAGCCTTCCTAAGAAACCCATATTTTCGAACCACCTGCAACTGAATCCTGTGTTTTTTGTTGAATTATGTTTTGCAGCCAACAATTGGCTCAGCTAGCCGGGCAGCAAGACAGTGCTCAAACAGGCCGGCAGACTGACAGACCGACAGAGAGACAAAGAGACAAACAATAGAGACTAGGTGGGGCAGGTTGGAAGGATCATTTAGATAGATAGCTGCGTAAACCGATGCAGAAGGGCAAGAAAGGAACTTACTGGCCTGGGCTTAACGTCGCACAACATGCGTCTCACGCATGCTGTCCAGAAAATATACCCCGAGAGTTGTGAGCAAAGTATAGCAAAGTTACCCTGCATTCGGGTTCGCTTCTATCAGGTTGCTTTTGGCAGGTGTGACGAATGTACAGAGGCCAAGTGCCTTCACTTGCACTTGCCAAAGGCAGTGTGCTTGCAGGCGGCAGTCGTTCGGGAAAAAAAACTGCTGTAAATGACGGTGAACTAGATTGTTGTGTTAGTTTCTTTTGGGCAGGGGTGGTGTATCTTTCAACAGTGCCTCAGAGACCGCATCCATAATTGATTACCCAAAACTAAGTTAGAGACTACTTGGAGCACCCCCCAAATCCTGTTAGCGTTCCCACAAGTCAACCCATGATCATTGCTTGCACCAAACCCCCCCCCCCCCCCCCAACCCGCGAGTCAGCGACTTGCGCGGAGTTCGGCCTGGCACGCAGAGTGCCAAGTCCTTGGACTGCAAGAGGGGCGTGTTCACCCGGAAGAGGCCTCGCCCATCGGTTGCGAAATCTGCGAAGCCCTGCTAAAAGTGAATAACTTTCCATGGTTTAACAGGGAAAACCCAGTCGTTGGCAAAAAGTTATTCAGTCCTAACATCCCTTGCCAAATGCACCAAAGCATTCGCTGTGCCGTGCTGCGTCGTCCGTGTTTCGTTTTTGCGACAGGGGCACTTCCCCCGAAAAAAACAAAGCAGTCGTCCAACACCCTCCTGTCAGCTTGCATGATTGAAGGGCTTGGCCGGAAACTGCAGCATGGACGCACAAATCCATTGGCTTCGTTGCCGCCAAAGAAGCTGCTTTTTGAAGGTGAGACCAAACACTGTTGACAACCACCCACATGCCCTTTGAAAATTGCTGTGGTGAGGTTTGGCCCCCAAACTGAAAATCAGATCTGGCCTCGCGATCCCTTTTTTGAGAAAACTTCCACATCAAGAAACCGCCCATGGCAGGCGCTGGCCGCCCCTCCCCTCACCTAAGCGGCGATTTCAGGCCAGGCGGCGCCCGAACTCAGTGACAAGCTCCAGGATGTACCTCAATCTCAAGGCCCAAGACAGGCTACATCCTGAGGAGAAACAGGTCAGTGTACGGAATGCGTTATTTTTGTTTTTGGTTTGGAGAAGGGCAGCCCAACACTTAAGGTCCACTGAATCTCCTTTCCACTTGCGCTAACTTGGTGATTCGGATAAGCGCATAGGTGTTGTGGTTTGGAGAAGTGCATTTTTGAGTGCTGGACGTTCCCCTAGCCACCAACCTCCGCAGGATGACCGGCCTTCAGCTTTGCAGCTTCCCCGAGTTAGCGGTTAGCGCTTGCCGGGCCCCCCCGCGTGTAGGAGTACCTGAAGCAAAGCCGACAGGCTCTGAGCCGGCCCGGGAAAGGTGCGACGTACCAGAGGGGAACCCACACCAGCCCAATCCGCATGGCTCAAATGAGGAACATGGGAAAGCACAAGGAAGAACCCAAAAGCCCCGAACATCGCCTGAACGACTCAAGCCTTTTTCCCCAAGCCAAAAATCAGATTCCGGCCACTACGGGTTGTGTGCCTTGAGGGTACCATGGGTACCCTCGGTTCGGTTGGCTTAAAGGGCCATCAACTGGCGAACCGCACATTGTTGGGGTCCCCCTATTTTTGACACATGCCCATATTCAGTGAATTCGATCCCAGTTCTGGCAAGGATCGTCATGCACTCCGGCCGCGCATCTGGCGCCAGCATGTCGCGCAGGCGGCAGAAGGCGTGTCTGCTGCCTGAGCTGATCTGGGAATCGACAAGGGGCCTGGCTTTTCCAACCCCGACCTATCTCTGTTGGAGTTGGGCCAAACAATGACAAGAAAGGAGGAAAACGTCTTCCTACGCCTTCTGGAGTCTTCGCTTCTTCCTGCCCTTTCCGCGTCTTCTGGCGCTTCGCTTCTTCCTGCGTCTTTCGATGTCTTCTTTCTGGAACTGCTCGGCGCGCAAAAATGGGAACCGTATGGACGCGCTCTGAATTGACCGGAATCGAGCCGATTCTTCCTGAGACAGCTAAACAGGCTGACAACTACATCGATGGCCACCGACATAAATACGTTGCTAGAACCCGAATAGATAGGGAACGAGCAAGGTAACGATAGCAACAAAAAGACAGGCCGACAAATAGAACAAATGTCCAACCGCTCCAAACTGCAACACATTGTGTAGCTTGCAAGTCAGTCTTCTGCGACGGAGCTGCCTGACCTAATCGTGAGAATCGAGGGAACACACTTGAGAGAATGGATGCTTGAACTATTGCAATGAGAACATGGAGCGTCGAGGATATTCTAAGTGCAATACAATGTACCCATATTCTAACTGCAGCGAAATGTCATCCATATTCTAACTCGGTTGGCACTTGAAGAAAAACATCAACATGATAGATTGAATCGAAGAACAAGCTCTCGAGCTAACATTCAGCAGGCAATCCTCAACCCACACGTGGAACTTTGTTCTGGAAAAGCATTGCTGAATCGCTTTTGCAAGCATGCCTAGGATGCCCTTGCCGACACCCGCCTGTTTAGCAGTATTCCGGCCAGAATTCCGTCTGTAGCGGAACAGCGAATAAGTTGAACGCACTGCAATGCACTGCAAGCAGCGAGAACACTTGTCAACTGCCTCTTTGCCAGCGGTCAAACCGAACAAAGAACACAAGTCCCTGCAGAGTGCATCCAATTGACGGACGTCTTGCGAGATATTGCAGCCGCAGCTGAAGAAGTTGTTCTTCCACGCCCACAGCTCCGATCTCATCAGCATCCGCTCCTCGCAAATCTGCAAATACTCGACTTGGGCATGCTGTCAGGGCCCGCTTTCATCAACCAACCAAACAAAATCAGCCGAATCAATGGATCAATGAGAACTATGAATCAATCGATCAATCGATCAATCAGTCAGTCAGTCAGTCAATCAATGAATCAATCAACCAAGCAACCAACCAACCAATCAATCAAATCAAGTCAAATAATCAATGAATATATAAACCAAGCAAATCCAACAACCAATCCGTCAAATCAAATCAAACCAAACCAAACCAAATAAACACATCAAAACAACAAACAACTAAATCAACACAACTCAACAGCTGGCCAATACCTTAATCCAAGCATAATCAAAAACCAGCCAATCAATGAGCAAAACGAGAATGAACAATTCAGGAATCCTGCGTCCTGCGTTTTCATACGTGAATATGCAACATGGGCCCCAAAACGGCTGTCCATTCCGCAAAGGATTCTCCTCTGACGGCTTTTTGGGTCCCATGTTGATCTGGACAAGTATTCGCGCACCCCATCACCCCATCCGCGCACCCCATCACCCCATCCCGGCTCCGACAGGCAGCAGCTTGCGAAGGTCCGCTCCTGCGTCCAGCACCTCAGCCAAGCGGGCAAAAGGTAAGCCGCAGATGAGGACATCAAGGGCAAAACGGCTCAAGAGTCTCATGCGCAGAGTGCACACACATGCAATATACAAATACATGTGTGTGTGTGTGTGCGCATGTGTGTGCGTGTATACATTGCAGAAAGGTTGATCGGAACTGGCAAACGTCAAGCCAAACGCCATCCCGGTGCATTGCAAGACGATGCTTCTATCTGGGCATCAGACAATCCGCCACACAGGTAGCTTGCCCCGCCCAGATCCCACACCATAGCACCCCTTTGCTGCGAGGAAGGTTAACACCCTCTTGTTGCGCAGGACGCCCCTTCCCTTTCTCTCTGAAAATGGTGCGTCCCCTGAGGCCTGTGCCGCCAAGCTTACTTCGGTGGCCACACAATGCCTGGATGACTGTAGGCTTCGCCGAAGTGCCCTGCTGCGGCGGAGGTGCGGGGTTGAGTATGCATACTTACGAGTATGGAGTCATATATTGCGCGTATGCACCTACATTCATAAAATATGTATAAGTGTACCCCAACAAGTCACAAACTCTTTCGATCAGACCTGACCCTGACCCGTCAGGAAACGGACAAAACTGAATTAATGCTGGTTTCTTAGTATGGGGGTGTTCCCTTCCAAAAGTGATGCTTCCCCACTAAGCCCAGGGACACCCTCTATTAATAAACTGGGGTTGATTAAAAAAGGGGTCAACATCTTTGAGCCGAGGCGCGCATCGACTTGTTCCTGGACTGCGCCCCAAGTGGTGCCAAGGCAGCATCGCAAAGGGTTGAGCTGGCAAGCGTCAGGCGAGCGCGCGGGCGAAGAAACGATGACGCTTACCCTCCCACCGACCAACATGGAAGTGCACAGACCCCTGTAACAAGCGACTTTCCTCTTGGAAATCGGCTTTGCGCACTTCCATGTTCGTTTGTGGGAGGGTGCATGCCTTCTTCGCTTAGCATGAAATCAAGGTCGCAAGTGAAAATAGCAAACCAAAGTACCAATGGGTCGGCGTCTGAAAATGGAGGACACCATGTTTGCTGCTGCGAAAGGGAAACCAGCCAACCTACAAAGGGGGCGACAAATTTCGAGACGAAACCAAAAACAGATCAAGCACAACGGCAAACCGTGTGTTTAGTTTTTCTTTAAGCCATCTGGCCATGGGTCAAAATCCAAATCATACCCCCAGTGAACATCCCAATCTTCACTAAAATAGGTTCTAAAACGGGTGGCAAATTCACCAAGAACCCAACCTGGGATAACGGTTTTGACCACGTCTACTTCTCTTGGTTTTGACCACGGCGTTTACTTCTCGTGAGGAATAACCAGAGGAAACCCGAGCAGAGCTCCCGATGCCCCGCCCGATGCCCAGCCCTGCTGAGGCCTTCGAGCTCCAGCACTTGGAGGCGCCCTCCATGGCCCGCCATAGGGACGGGTCTCGACCCGGCGGGTCTCGGGGGGATCTTGGGCTCAACCCCAAAACCACCCAAAAAGGGCCACATTTTTTTGGTCCGGCCCCCAATTTTGTGCTTGTTTTTGGCCGAACCAAATTTGGGGGCCGCAAAAAAAAGAGAGAAAGAAACGGTTGCACTGTCAGAGGTTCGGTTGTTCGTTCGAAATTGCCTGGCACCATTTTTTTTGGGCAAAGGGAATGCCAAAGAAAAAACACAATACGTGGGACGAACGATGTTTCTTACACCCAGGTCTGAAAAAAAAATATCTGAACATAACTGTAACGCGAGGTAGATTCTGTGGCCCTGCAGCTTCCCAGCTGCAGCCACCTTTTTCAACGGTAAAAAACAAAGGGGGGCCCATGTCCTTTTCAGGATTCACTATTTCTATTGGGGATGTTTCCAGTGACACTGGTGGAAGAATTGGAACCCTGGTCAACCCCAACAAGCACCCCCTAAGCAGAAAAGGATTCAGAGGGTGCGGCTCCGGAATATCGGTCGTCGCGCCTGGCCTGCGGGCTTGAGCCTGAAGCTCTTCAAGCCCCTTGCGCCTCTACGTTGCCACTGACACGGAATTCTGCCGCATCGGAACTGATGACTGTGCCTGGGTCACATCGGAGCTACGAGTTTGAGGGAAGTAAAAGCGAGCCCTAGAAGTAGTTTGCTTTCCTCTCCCGCAAAGAGCCTCTGGGATGGTTTGCCCTACCCCAAGCCACTACCCCCAAATGTTCAGCCACAATATAGCCAGTACACAAGCCTTAGTGGGAATCTCAGAAAAGGAGCGACTCGGCGAGCAGCCACACGCAGCGCACAGTTTCCTCGGGCTGCAACTAGTAGCCTCCCCCTCCCTCTTCGCAAAGACGAATCAGCGTGCGCCTGGGTCAGAGGCAGCGGCGCTGAAGGCCCGAAACCCATAGCAAAAGGCGCAGCTAGAACACCCGCTGCAATCAGTGACCCGGTCGGTAGACAAAGGGCACCATTGCCTTTTGGAAAAGCAAGAAGGGAACAAATGCACTTGAACAATTCGGACCCCTTAGCGGATTCATGCTGATTAACGCTCCCTTCTTGGCACACTCAGGCCAGCCAGTGCCCCCCACCCCCCCCCATGGCATGTCTGCGCCTGAAGATGAGCGAAGCTCGTTCTTTGGACAACCCTGCATGAGCGACATACGCTGCGGTGGATGGACAGAATCATGCGCCAGCTGGGGGGATGAATGCGAATGAGTACTGGGACAAACCACTCACCAGCAGGGTGCAGAAATTTGTCCATCCACAGTAGAATCCACCAATGCATTTGCCAAGTATCATTTGAAGCTGTATTCCTTGCAGTCGGACTGTGTCTCCCGTCTGCCTGAGTGTCAGCCAAAGGGCCGTTTTGACCCTACTTGCGATGTTCAATCCAGGATGTGTTGGGTCATCAACGAACCTTAACTTGCTGGTGCTCAGCAGGAAATCAGGGAATGACCTTTATAAACCGTCCCTTGTGCTGTCCATTCTGGGAATCCCTGGGTTCATTCCCTCATTCCCTACCTATCACACCAGCAAACAAACTGCCTGCCCTCTCTGTGACGCGTCATGCATTCCCATCGACAAGTACTGATTCTGAGAGATCATTGCCTGACTAACCGCCTGCCGCGCTGCCCGTAGATATTCTCCAAGTTTCGCATCATTCGCAAGTACAGAAGCGCTGGAGGCGTGATTGCCACAAACCTCACATCACGCTGGGAAATCGACTTGCAATGGAAGCTTGCTGCACTGACACTGAGAGCGGCGAGTCTGCCCAAAAGCACGTAAGGAACAAAAGGGTGGACGCACCTAGTTTTGGTGGGACGGGCTTCCTACCTTGAATCGCCACGGCTACAGGTTTTTGATTGTGGCTCATCAGGCCTTCTGCACCGCCTTGCCAAAACATGCTGGTCTTCAAGCGAGGAGCTGAGGCAAATGCACCTCGTGCCCCACCATGCCTAGACGCGGGCTCACTTCAAGAACTGCCTTTCCTTGCGATCGGTGACAAGTAGGGAATGGGGAAATGAACCCCTTCAGTCCCCTTCAAGGAAACCAAATCGGGGATGGTCAGGAGTCATTCCATTTCTCATGTGATCGCAAGTTTCATGCCTGACTCGTTCCCTCTATGCTGGGAGGGGCAAACCCCGGGGGGAACAGTGGGCAGCGGGGTGCCCTCGCACCAAGCAGTTCCTGATACAAAGACAATTCTGGCAACAATCTGAGGGGCGGACCAATCAAGGCAACTCAAATTTGACCCTCAGATGTGGTTCAAAGGGGTTTCCCACCCACAAACATAGTTTTGAGAAGCCCGCAAGCAGCCTCCCCACTTTAGCTGCCCAAAATCTCGAAAACCAACTATCTATATATATATATATATACATATGTACATATGTATACATATGTATACATATATACATATATATGAGGTGTTTCAAGCAAGTCGCTTTTTTGTTTTACATCTCTAACCACTCAACTATGTTTTCAGAGAGAAAACACACACCCACACAAAAAAAACACGCCGAGTCTGGTTCGGCCGCCGCTGCCCAGGCCCAGCAGGTCCAAAAGGAAGTCCCTGAGCTGCGGCCAATCCATGAGCTGGCCATGGTCGAAGGCGTCCAGGTACATGTCCTGCGTCTCTGCCGGGCCTCGGACTCGCTGTCAAGGGACGCCAAAGCGAAAGTGGCCGCATCACCAATCATATTAAGTAGAGGTACATTTTGGAGTTGATGTATCGAGCACATGGTTGGGGGTGCCTTTCTCATGGGTTCCTGTTTTTCGGGCTTGGCATGACTCCGTTTTTTAGGGCGGCCAAAAGATTTCGAGGGAAGCTCCAGCTTGCCAATGTCTGACCCCAAAACGTGGCCAAGATTTCTTTGAGCTTCACTATGAAACCAACAGGCTTTCCACGACAATGGAATGATGGAATGCTTTGCTATGCGATGCCAAAAAGCATACCCCTAGCCATGGCTCAGTTGCCCAAAGCCAACCTTTTGACCTTCCCATTTTGGTCAATTTTTAGTAGAGGTGCCAAAAGGTTAACCTTTTGTTTCCAACTCCTTTGGGCAAGTGAGATGGTTGTGAAATTGCGCTTAACTATTGCTGAATGATGCCAGGGTTACGGACAGCCCTCAGAAGGTGGTTACGGAATTCAATTGTCATTTGCTAATTCAGAGAGGCATAGCAAAGGGAGACATTCGCAACCGAATAATGGCAATCAGCTACCAAGGACCATTAAACTAAGCACCATATCCCACCCTTACAGCTCTGAATCCTGGGACATGGAATGAACCTCGGGAATTTCGTATAGGTCAACAGGGCACGGCTCACCGAGGCGGTTTCCCTCGTTTCCCCACGTTTCCGAGATCCGCGAGCATTCGCAACAATGGAACAGGACACGTGAGAAACCGCGGTCAGGTGGCTCCCGGCCCTGGCATGGGATTCGTGCTTTAGGGCGCCTGTGCATCGATCTGCGGGAATTTTTAACCCCAAAAAAAACACGGAAGCGTGAGCGTGCAAGCACGAGTGCTGAGACGCCGGATGACAATACAAAACAACTGCCACATTGTCCATTCTACAGGGGCCTTCTGGTTGCATCTTGGTGACTTGGCTTCCCCAGATGAGCCAATGTCAAGTGCTGATATTAAAATGGTGCACCCACAAGGTTGCAAAGGAAAAACAATCGCAAGGCGGGGAAGGCATTTATAGCAAGGGGATCATCTCTCAACCTTCACCTACCCGGGTTTTGAGGACGTGGCTCACGTGCGGGGTCCCTTCCGCCCTCACTCCCACACCCCTCCCCGCCTGACTCCGCCCGTGCTGGGATGCGGATGAGCACATGGCGCGGGACGTTGGCCAGAGGGTGGCAAACGAGGCCGCACCTTCCAGCCACGGCGGCCCACACCTTGGACGCCACCCGGAAAAGCCCCCGAGTTTTTTCGGCTTTCGGAGGTTTTGTTCCTTTGGGAAACAGGGGCGGCCGAAGGCCAAAACCAGAGGACCCGGAGTCCGACTTGCTTTGCTATTTCCGCCGGGGAAAAATGGTGGCAGTTGAGCTCAAGTAAAGGATGTAAGCTTTACAGCATGCTGTGTTTGAAGAAAGCGGAGGCCCACAAACCAAATGATACCTTGCATGCACTCTTTGAACATCACTCCACCCAAGAGAAACTGAATTCGAAAGGGGCCAAAGTGATGTTTAAACCACCCAGACATGGAAACACAAGACCCCACTTCTGCGTGAACGAAAAGAAATGGGAGCCGGCTGCCGAACTGCAGCTGCAGCAAGCATTTGGCCAAGTTTCCACGGACAAGGAAATTGGGATCCCTTTCTTGTTCATCAGCACCGCGTGCAGCATGGAATTCTCCTGGCACCAGCTGAATTGAACAAGCTAAGGTGACGAACATGCGCGCTGAATAGCTGGTTCAAGCAAGTACGGGTTCTTCTAAAACGTATCCTTTGCATATCACTGCGGCAAAAGCAAACTTACTTTAGATGGGGCCAGCAAATGATACTTCAAACCCGCAAAAGGCAAACTCTAGGGAACCCTGTTGGTCCATATGCGCTATGGTGAAAAGTCCCTATGTCACATGATGGCCATGAGTCCCTTCGATATAGGATCTCTTTCACCGGCTGCCAAAGTCGCAAAGGGCTGACCATTCCTGTTGACCCCAGGCACTTGGGACTTTTGACCATGCGCATGGATGAAGCCTACGGATTCTGGGGTGAAACAGCCACCAGCTAGTGCGCAGTATCACAAGGTTCCTTCTAGTTCCCCTTTAAACATCCCCCCAAAAGGGAAACTCACTTGGAACTGGCTAACCACCAGGGCACTCACTTCCCGAATGGATTGGTCAAGCCACCAAACTCTTTGGCGTGCCATGCCAAAGATGGTCCAAATCCAAAGTCCAACTCCCCGGAGCGAGACGTAACCCCTGCATCCATCTGCAAGTTGCTTTCTCGCCATTCCAAAAGCGTACCCACGAATCGGAGTGAGCTACTCAAAGGAGAGAGAAACACAGTTTTGTCAACAACGGGGGAACCCGGGGCCTTAAAAGGAACGAACCCCTCCGTGACTGCGACCTCTCCCTTAACCTTGTGGGAAGCGCGAGCAACGCGCTCTTTTCAGCACTTGAGCCAAAGCAATGAACGTGTCATGCTCGGGCATTGACTTGAATGTACATCATGCAACTGACTACATGAGAACCTACCTCATGTACCTCTGGGCCATAAATGTCATCGTGATAATTGACTCCCCCCTCATTGACGGCACTGAGGGAGTGTCTTGGGCGCATTACCACGCCAACTTGAAGTCAAGTTTACACCACAACGACTGACGCAAGTTATTCAAGCATCGCCCAGGCACTTTGCACACTTTTGGGAATTTTGCGGACATGCTGCAGCGCACTAGGCAGCTGCTTTAGCGGATCTACTTTCACGCACATCTTCAAGCTTCTCTGGAAGATCAACACGAATGCCGAGCAACCTGATGGCATGGTCCCACTTGTTGGGAGGAAGTGCTTTAGTGAAAATGTCTGCTGACTGCATGTCGGTTTGGACGTATTCTATCGAGATGTGTTCGCTTTCAAGCTGCTCTGCGATGCACGCGAGGTTCACCTTGTGGGTGCGCTGGACACAGCGTAGCTTGGATGAGAAACCCTTCTTTGCTACGAGGATAGTCGCCTGGTTGTCCTCGTGGATCTTGAGATGGAATGGTCTGTCCAAGATCAGCTCCCATAAGCTGAGCGCCGGAAGCGCCTCCTGGTAAAGGGAGTATGCGAGAGATACGATCTCCGCCTCGGTTGTCGATCGGGAGACCGAGGTCTGCCTTTTAGACACCCACGCAAGGGGGAAATGCGTATGCGGACCACTCAAAGTCAAGAATCCTCCGGACGTTGATTTTGCGTCTCGTTCTCCAGCGAAATCGGCGTCCACATAGAGAGACAGATGCAACTCATCAGTCGAATCCTGAACTGTGCCGACCAGCGTGCTGTTGACCGTGCTGTTTATGTAGCAGACAAGCCTATGTAGCTGCTTATCGCAGTTCCTAGACCATTTCTGAACAAATGAGGCAAGGTCGCCAATGGGCTTGACCAGGTCTGGGCGTGCCAAACGGCCGAGCCATAAGGCTTTCATTAACACGCGGCAGGCGGCGAAGCCGAGCTCACCCTCCAAGGCGTCATCTGCAGGATCAAGGGATCCAGCGGGACAGAATGGAGTGGTGGCATCACGCAACTTTTCAGTTTTTAGCTGTGCAACCTCAAGATATAATGCAACCGTTTGACAAGCATAATCCCGCATGTCGAACGCCATGCCCCCTTTCAATCTGCCCATTGCGGCATTAAGATCGGGTTCAGTTGGGTCCTTTGGAGCATCTATCAAAAGGTGATTCCTGCCTAGCACCCGATATATGTCTTCTGGGGGTTCTATATCAACCAGTCTTGTTAACTTTTCCCAGAAGTCTTTATGAAGGTGGCTGGGGCCGGCCAACGTCAAGTCGTCGACGTATGTCGAGAGAAGTAACCCGGACTCCTTGAACCAGAAGTTTCCAGGAAATTCTGCGACCTCACGCCCTCCAAGTTCACTAATGAAACCTTTGAGGCGTGCCTCCCAGAGTCCGCCAGCGTCAGGATGCCCATAAAGAGCTTTAACGAGCAAAACCACAGGTTTTACGAAACGCTCGCGCCACCACCTTGGCCGGAGCTCAGGCGGGAGTGTTATCCAAGTTTGGTACTTGGACTTCAGCAGTGCTTGCACGTAAGCCTTTATAGCGTCCGCTGTTGTGGTGGAGTTCCCTGGCAGGGATCCATAAGCGAGACAGTTATTAAGACCTTGTACGCTCGTGGGATTTGCTCCCAACTCTTGGTAGACAGCTGCTGCGCCATGTTCGTCTTTCGCACAGTCTCCGCGATACACAATCCTACCTTTCATCTTCTGAAGGTGTTTCGCGAGTTCGGCGAACTTGACGGATGCTAGCGACATCAACTGCCCGAAATGGACTTTTATACTGGATCGTCGCGCCTCAGCAGCGACTTGATCATACTCTCGGACTGAATTAAGATCCCAAACACCGGCTTTCTCAAGACCTGTGGCTTCAAGTCGAACGGCTTCAAGAGCTTCCGGGGAAGCCAACATTTCGGCACGTGACAAGAGTCTGGTCACCATTGCGGTGATCTCAGGATCCTTCTCTTTGTTGACTTGTCCTAGGGAATGTGCGATGAGATTTTCAACATCAAGAACTTGTTCAAGAATGTTGTGACACTTTTCATCGGACTCAACAGCAACACCTATGTCTTCCAAACCGGAGAGAGGGGATATGTGTTTTAGCTGCTGTTCACGTTCCCGGTGATCGAGAGGCAATGGCACTTGGACAGGCATCGCAGGCACTACGGGCTGAACTGTCGGATACAGCGCACGGGCAACTGTGAGACACATGCCTTCGGGGTAGAAAGCGGTCTTTGCGGTCTTGTTACCTGCTGCAAGCGAATGTTTATACCCTTTTTCGTGCGGACACTTGAATGCACCTAGCGCGGATGCGAGTGTGCTATTGCTGGTCATGACTTTCCATGGCTTCTTGATGGGATAACCATTGCTGTCCTTCAGACCTAGGGCGCAACCGTGGAAGGTCGCTGGGGTGAAGACTTGTGCGTATTCCCTAAAGAATGCAGAAACATCATCCCTAGCCCAGCTGTCGCAATCCCTTGGCCACTCAAACGAAACACTACCCCCCTGATGGAGGACAGTCTCTGCGTGACGTCTGAATCTGGAGAACAACTCTCTCGACTCTCTAACCTTTTGCTTCAGTTTCTTTTTGAACTGGCTTCCTAACTTGGCCTTATTAAGGCGTTGCGATGCTGAACCTGATGTGCAGGGAATTGCAGCCCAGAGATTGGGTTTGTCACAACCTTCAATCTGCGACTGCAACTGGATTTCTCCTTCATCTGTGCTAAGGTCGATAAACTCTTTAGCCAACCTAACATGAGGTATACCAAGACCTTCAAACACGCGACCCATATTGGACTCTGGTGAACATGCGTATTCGAACATCACAGGCAACTTGTCAATGCGTGCCTGTCGCTTGCGGGCACGATGATTTCCTACCTCAAACTGCTTGGGCTGCGGAGCTTCAACCTCTGCCCTGCATGGCATGCCAAAAATTGGCAATGTATCTGGACGACCGTTCTTTGACGCTTCGGTGAGAGGTGTCGGCGGTACGGAGTCTAACATCACGGCTGCACCTGTGGTGATAACACAATCAGACTTAATGGGTTTTAACTTGAACACTGTGAACCCGGTCCATGCATCTCCAAGTGAGCGATTAGGTCGGCTACCAAACCAACCATCGTGAATGTTGTCTGCTTTGCCCCCCTGAAACACGGCACGAGTGGTGCGAGCTGCAGTAAATCTTTCTGGGGAAACGGGGCAATCCTCGACCTCTTTTGGGGTAAAAAGATTCTGCCTTGGCGTGATATGGTATCGAACCAAACAGTTGGCATTTTCTTTGAACACCCAAAAATCTTCACCTTGCGATGTAGCGGCTGTCGCTGGCGCGGTATCGAAAAATGAGGCGCCGGGTCTTGAGGGAGCGGGCTCCCCAGCTTCGGCTGCATCAAATTCATGCGCAACGTCTTCTGCACTAACTGCTATTTTAGGATCCTCTTCATGCTCGGATGCGTGGATTGCTCTGGCTAGCTCCTCATCCCCTTCAGTATGAACAGTGGGAATGGGTTCCTTAGATTCAGTTTTGGCAGCGCTTTTTGCAGCTGCTTCAGCTCGATCTGCAGAAACAAGTTGGGAGAACCTCTTCTTGCATTCGGCACTGTGAATCTTGGAATGACCGGTGCATGCACGGCAACCTGGCGTTTCCTTGAACTTGATGATCCTCTCAACAGTTATGTACACGGATTTTGACTTAACAGCGGATGGAGTCGGTGGGACACCGAAGGGCGCCTCTCGCAGGGGCAAAGTTGGGGGATCTGACCCGTCTGTCTTGCCACCATGCAATGCTCTATCTGCTGCTGCTGCGATCGGGAAGCTTGGGGGTCCGTCCTCAACGAACAATTCCGGTTCAGGAACATCGTGAACGGAAATGGAACCGTCTTTACGGAAGGCTTCATAGTCCATGACTTTGACCACGTTACGGTACCGCAACCCCGGATCGACCCTCCAACCCAAAAAGAGCGCTGGCGCCATGTTCGGATCGAGAGTGCGCTTGCCAGGAGTCTTGGTTCTGTACCAAACCAATTGCCCGAAACAGCATCTCTTCCCTTGGAACTTTTCCTTGGTGAGAGCTTCCCATTGGGTTTTACCGGGGCTGAATGGAGCAGGCCTGTCGAACGACATGGAGAGACATGCAAATGGGTAACTAAACGTGTGCAACGAATAGGGCAGCCCTGATTGCAAGTGGATGCTGCGACAGCATTCCTTCTCTTCGCGAATGTCGCGCTCCAGGACGGTGTTGTGTGGCCACCTGTTCGGCAAGCTTGTCTCGGGGACGAGACCGACTTCGTGGGCCGCTCCTTCGAGCTCTCCTGCTGCATCCATTTTTATTAGACATGCTGGCGGCGAATCAGTGGCCCGAAGGCCCATGAACTGACGGAAGTTTTTAACATGCGCTTGCGTGTCCCGCCTACTCACAGGGTATGCAAGGCGAACGCCTGAGAAAACATCACGTACTACATGGTGAGATTTGATTCCTCCGAAACCTACTCCGAGATGTTCATCGCCCATGGCAAGAATCACGGAATCGGTAGCCAACTGCTGAAATGGTGCGGTTGGAACGTCGACTTTGTCGTCTGATCTAGCATCCTTTTTGTGTGCTACCCTTGCAGAAGTGGTCTTTGAGATGGAACACACCTTGCAAAACGGGTTCTTAGGGAAATGGGACCTCATGTGCTCAGGAGATTTTGCTTGCTCCTTCAACGCAGTATCGTGTGTCGGGTCGCCATCCCCGAAGGCGATCAACGGAAGTTCATCCTCGGGAGGAGGGGCTTCCTCGGCCGCTAGCATGTTCACAGGAACCTGATCTGACTCACCTTCATCTGGACGCTTGGCACGAGTCATCGCACAGAGAAACGACATCGTCTTCGGCCGCGCTCATAGCAGCGGCTTCAATCGGCCAGAGGTGAGTTGACGACTCTGCCAACTTGGGTTTTACCACCTCATCATATTGGGGAACGTATTCCACTACCCTAGATGCATTAATGCGCGCATTGCGGGGCACGTTAATCTTGCATCTACTGATGTCCTTTGGGGGAACAAGGTATGGAACATTTTCACGAGGATCCCAAATGAAAAGGTGTCCTTGATCCATTACGGTCTTCCCGATGGATTGCGCTGGTGGGCAATCACGGAGGACGTACACCTGCTCTTCAGCAGGTATCACTCGGCTGTCCTCGAACCCTAATGAAGTAGTGCCTTGTTGGGCACCACCCCCAGTCGCAAAACCTACGGGTGTGCTGCTCTCGCGCACGCACTTGATCATGTTGCTATTCAAAGCTTGACGTCCGATCAAGTGTCTCCCTGCGGCAGTATCCCAAAGCCAACTGATGCGATTGTCGTCAGAAGCGACGCTTGCCATTGCCGGAATGAGCTGTGCAACAGCTGCACTCGCCTTTGGCGGCGGCGGTGACAACAAACTTTTGGGCTTGGGACCAGTGTACTTGTTGGTATCACTGTGGAGAAATGCGCACTGTTTGGCCTTGCACGAATTATAGGCATAAAACATGCATGGCGTCTTGGCTTTCTCTGCCGCGGTCATATTGGCTGTCTTGCTGATGGCCTTAGACCTAGGAGTAAGGTTATCGCTCGAACCACCCTTACCTTTGCCCTTGGGGGCTGGTGCTGCATTAGCTTTAGGAGGAGGCGGCTTTGGAGCTTTAACCTTCGGCGCAGGGGCTGCCGGAGTCTGCTGGTCAGCAGATTTATCCTTTTTGCTTTTCTTACTCTTCTTGTTGGGCTTGTCCTCGCTGCTTGCTGCGGGCATGGCATTAGGATTATTCCCCTGGGACATGACGGCTGGCTTGATTTGAAGACTTTTGTCAAACTCATCCCTGTTCCGCTTGTCCTGATGGAGCTCCAAGGCTAGATCAACCTTGGACCACAACCATTCCGGCTTCCTACGATGGCTGCCGATAGGGGCTTCCCGTGCCTTTTCTACCTTAGGCTTCAGCGCTGTGCACTTTTCCAGCTCATCCAACAGGTGATCGAACAAGGTTGTTTCCCTGGGTTGTTCTGCTACGGGGATTGCGGTCAGCACGTAAACGTACTTCTCCCGAAAGGCATCCAGGTCAGCAAGGGACGGGCCTGCAAGAGACAACTTTAACAAGTTACGGCCTCCTAAGGTCCCTATCCTACCTCGTTCCAACTGAAAGTGCTTGAAGATGGCACGCAACATGATTCTCCCTACGGGCATCCCACCTGATGAGATTCTCTCTTGTTCAACCATGTTTTGAAACAAGAGCCCGAACTTACCTTTGCGGCAGGTTTTAAGGAGCTTTGCGGCTACTTCACGATCTAACCGTGGGAAACGCTTGTCCGCGATGAGTTCTTGCTCGGTGGAGGACATGCATGCTTGGGCCCACTGGTACACTTCATCTCCGGGGGGTCTTCTGGAGTCGACCGATGGCCATCAACACTTGGTTGACGAAACCTCTAGCCTGTCCAGCGTTCTCCGGAGGGGATGGTAACACGAGATCCTTGAGATCCTTGACGCGAACAACGGACTCCTCATATGCGGCGTGATCTACGGCGGTCATGCCTACACTGGGATCGGCAGCTTGAGACGGGTCTGCATTGGGGAACTGGCCAGAGCCTCCCCCGCCTGCCCCACCACCATTCATGGTGAGGTGTGGGCAATCCGTGTCTTCATGGCTACCGCCGCAAACTCGACATTGTGGGGTATCATCGTCTCCATCGGAGTCTGATGATGAGTCGGAGCTAGCGGCCGATGGCGCTTGTGGGGATGACGAGTACAACCCTCCCAACATTGTGATTGGTACTGGCGGAACACGAGTGCCGTTGCCAGCTTTTGGCGGAGGCGGCGCCCCTGCGAGGAGCGTGGGAGGCGCTGGAGGTGGTGCGGCCGGAGGCGGAGGTGGCGGAGCCACTTGATTAGCAACCAATTGGGAAAGCTGCTGAACCATTTCCGCTAACGCCGTCACTTGCACTCTCACATCGGCCTGATCCCTTGTACCGTCTCTACCCAACCCGCTAGTCCTCGACGCGCCGGGGGCTGCGTCTCCAACAGAGGACGCTGCTCCTAGCACTGCCGAATGGCCTACGAGATGTTGACTTGTTGCACCCCCACCAGGGTCCCTTGAATCAGCTGGGGCATCGTGACCAAGTCCTGAATTTTGAACAGAACCACACGGAGGGTCGGGGATAGCACTTATAAAAGCATTCCCTTGCGACGATGCGGCAACACCGGAGACATCTTGTGAACCTGAAACCTGAGGTGCTCCAACCGGCTGATGGGTTCCTGGGGGAACTGTGCCCTGACTTGAGGCTTTAGCCGCGCTTGTTTCCGTAGCTGTTTCGGCTATTGATGCGGCTTTTGGCGGGGACTCTTGCATCGGAACAGGGGTCGCACGAGCTTGTTGGGTGAGTTGCGCAACAACACGTTCGAGATCACCAAGTCGTTGATGCATCACAGAATTTTCCTGGGACAATCCACGAATGGTATGCTCTTGACTGGCAATGGTTTGTTCTCTTTGTGAGATTGCCTGTTGAGCCTCTTGAACAATGCGTTGAACCTCATGCTGAGCGTCCTGTTGAGTGGCATTAACAACCTGTCGTGCGTTCTCGACATGGCCAATGGCTTCCTGTCGTGTCTGCTCGATTAGTTGCCTAGCCTGAGCCTCACTTTGTTGTGCTGTTTGTACAGCCTGCTGTGCTTGCGAAGCTAGCTGAGCGGCCTGAACCCTAACGTCTGATACTTCTCTTACAGCCCTTTCCCTGATCCATCCGGCCTCTTGTCTCGCCTGGTCGGCGGCCTGCTGTTGGTGCAAGGCGTGATTGGCTGCCTGAGCAGCGAGGTCGGATGCTCGATGAGCTTGCTGCACCGCAGCTCCAGCTATAAATGCCGCAGCGGGTACGCTAGTCATCGGGTCAGGTAATTGCGATCCCTGTGAAGGAAACTGAATGGCTGGGGAAGCTTCGGATGATGTAGGTTCTGACACGATCGGACCACTTGGGGGTGATGATGGTCGTGTTTGGGCTGCTCGTTGAGGTGTGGATGTGCGAACTGTGGACATAGCTGCAGGAACCATGGCTAGGTCAGGGTCATCCGGTTCAGAATCCCTATTTGGGGTCGACCTTGAACGGGGTTCTGATGGCGGTGATAAGCCCGTTGAAGGCATGACACAGCGATGCAATTTTGCACTCACACGAAGCTAGCTCCACGCGCTTTGAGCAGCGTGTCAAAAGGTGCTACGAGGAGATTTCCCTGGATTGGCAGCTGGTTGCGAAACGCTCAAGTGAGCCACTCAAGAAAATACGCCCTGCTGCTTTGCACCTGATGAATTCTGTATTTGTAATTTTCGATCTGGAGATCGTGATCGCGAGCTTGTGGATGATCTTCTTGGGGGATCTCTCCACGTCTCGTCCGCAAGCGAATACGGATCAGCCTGACGGAGATGTCCGGATGTCCGCTGTGCTCGGCGGTGAGATGTCGCCTCACGTGGCTGTGAAGCCTCCCGAACGAGTACCCAAGTGCCGTGCTCGTCAAATCGTGTCACAGGGTATATACTGTTCTGTGGAGCCAAAGCAATGGGCCGTGTGGCAAGGGAAGTCCTGGATGGCCTGCCCTCCCGCGCAAGCGCGGGTTCAACACTGTGTGCCCGATGTTCCACAGGGGTGGCAGCAGTCGGTCCGCGTCTCGGAGGCGATGGAGACCTCGGCCTTCGGGGCGTTGGGGACCTCGATCTTTGTGTTGACCGTTCCCTGCTGCTCTCCCGCCGCGTTTCCGCAGCTCTAGCGTACACCCCGCGAAGCGCTGTCTTGGCGGCGCCCCGCAACACTTGTCTTTCCTCTGCTGATGGTCTGATGCGAGGCAATGGAGTGCGCGAATCTTCTAGCCAGGATGAAGCTGAAGGAGGCGTCGGAGGGCGTAGCCAGTCCGCTGCACTGCTCGCTGCTTCCGCCGCGCCAGAGGCTGCGGCTTTATCCTGAGATTGCACACCTTGCGGCAAGACCACACCTGTGGTTTCAACCGATGCGAGACGCTGCTGATAAGCGTTGTCCGCGGCCTGGATCACTTCGAAGGCCTCTTGGTCAAAATCCCACAGGTGCCAACTATCCAATGACTCACGCCAGGAAAAGAGCGCCTCGATCTGTTGCTTCGAGGCGTCTGCAAACCTGACCCACCGGAATCGTCTGTTCTGCCGTTTGTACTCGTCAACGACGATCTGCTGCAGAGTGTTGAATAGACGGGCACGCGGCCCTTTCCCACCGCGAGTGCCGCGGTGAGGGCCGGCTTCCATGTGCGACCAAACGGTCGCAGTCACGGAGGGGTTTGTTTACCCGAAAAGCGTTACGGCTGATAACCACTCAAAGGAGAGAGAAACACAGTTTTGTCAACAACGGGGGAACCCGGGACCTTAAAAGGAACGAACCCCTCCGTGACTGCGACCTCTCCCTTAACCTTGTGGGAAGCGCGAGCAACGCGCTCTTTTCAGCACTTGAGCCAAAGCAATGAACGTGTCATGCTCGGGCATTGACTTGAATGTACATCATGCAACTGACTACATGAGAACCTACCTCATGTACCTCTGGGCCATAAATGTCATCGTGATAATTGACTGAGCTCGCTACAAAACCAATTTCCATCGGCTAAGCTGAGGGATCCCAAATAAGGACCTTCATCACGGCTTTTGCCCGTTATGCCCGAAAAAATCGGTGAGCTCGCGAGAGCTCAACCTAACAGAATAAATCAATCGCGGCCAAGGATCAGGGTTGTAGTAGTCGGATTGGTTCCCTGCCAGGCCAAACTCCTGATACAGCGCCTGGTTCAGCGCACCCACCATGCGCCGCACCTCCGCCTGACTTCATGCGTTTCTCCTCCCCTGTGTGGTTGGGCAAGAAAGGGAGTCCACAAGGAAACCAAGGCAAAATGTTTCAGGGAAATCGAAGGCAAACCAAACTATCGACAAAGAAGCAGCAAGCAGCAAGCTGGCAGGCAGCAACTTTGGGCTTGTCTTGAAACGAGGAACCCTCAAAATGTGTGCTTTCCCTCGAGTCAAACATGCCCCGACAACAAAACAGCCTCAAACCAAGGGTGCGCCAAATGGGCATGGAATTTGATTGGGGTCAATTCGGCTGACATTGTTTATATAGGTTTTATCGCCCGCCCACCCGCCCGCCCCCCCGCCTGTGTTGGCACTCCCTCGCCTTCGCGCCTGGCACCGAGCTGCGTGGCCCGCGCGGCCAACTGCTCCAGGGTCTGCCGCATGCGATGCACGTCCGCGGCTGGATAGCCCCACTGGGAGAGGACGAAGGCCTTGGAAAAGAAACGCAATGGGCCACTCCAAAGGCCGCGAGGTCTTAAAGGGTTCTATACTCTGCATCTGCACCTGAACACTACCGCCCACACTTGTGTTTTTTTTGAGCTGCCGGCAAAGAAAGCAGTATGACATTGCGAAGTCAACATGTTTTGGAACAAAACCTTGCTAAACTTGGAAGCTGCTGGCTGTGTGCAAGTCGGCTGTTCGAGAAACTCTCAAACTCCCCGGGCTTTCTCAGGAAGCCCGGAGGAACGGTGGCCACAATTAAGCGCTATCCCGATCTAGCGCGTCAGCATGCTTCCCTTCATCAGCTGCAAAACCGTACATTTTAGAGTTGGGGGCATGTCTGCGACGTGCAAGCTGAAAAAGCAGCACACCAAAGAGATGCAAAGAAATGCACACACAGAGAAACACACATAAGAACCTCAACCATAAACACAAAGCATGTGTGGTTCAAAGTGGCGTGCCCGCGCTCGCGGAAGCCTAGCAGAAGGACACATCCAATTCATCCAAGCAGCCCCCTCTTCCAAGACGGCCTCGGATCGCGCTGGAAGAGCTTGCTGAGTGGCCAATTTGGAGGTCGCAGCAATAAAAGCACGACAGCACCCGTGAAACTTGACATTTCCCAGCCCGGTTCCTCTCAGGTTGGTTCGGTGGTGTGTCCGTATTTAACCCACTACGGTTGCCCAATCATAGGATCCAGCCTCCCCCTGACCTCCCTTTCCATAGCCTCCTCCACATGCGGCCTTCCAGTCACTTGTGCTGTCATGATCTTGATTAACCTGTCAGGGCACCGTAGCACTTTACAATTGTTACTGGTTGGCAACCCGCCGTGCAATGGGCTAAGACCCACTCAAAACGTAGTAAATGTGCATGAACTCTGTCACGGGGTGTGGTCAACTCATATCATTTTCTGATGAGGAATCCCAGGAACGAGCACGGGATGACACGGGGGTGTGGATGTTTCCTTGCCTGCTTGCCCGAGCCTAGAAAGTGTCGTTTTCATTTGCTGTGCATCCCCTACCGCTTTCGCTTTGCAGCACGCCAAGTGACAAAGAATAAGCATCTCAATCAAGTCCCCAAAGCCAGATCATGCGCAGAAAGGACAAGCCGAAGCTGGCTTCCCGTCTTTTACCCCCTAGAACTTTTCAGATTTGCTCAGAGACTCCGAGAGCTGGGGGTGCCTTCTGCCTGAACTCCATTTGGGAGAGTTCAGGACAGGATCTAAGCCCTTTCTGCCTTCTGGTCTTCTCCCAAGGGTTTTGCAAGGCTTTTCGATTCCCATTGGAACGAATGTATGGCCAAACCGAAGCCAAGCTTGAAGCTCCAGAGCAGTGGCACCTGCTCTGGGTAGTTGATAAAAAATAAATTCAAAAAAATAAGTTGAACAACCATAGGTGTCCTTTTTAGGAAAACAGATGTCCCTGGTCAATGGAAACAAACCAACCTAAAAAGGACACCTATGTGCACAACATTGCACAACAGTTGAACATGTTTTTACTTTTTTTTAATAAACCTTGATTCAATCAAGTCGCCACAAAAGGAAAAAGCCCCCCGCTTCCCCCAGGCCCCATAAGATGCCAAGCCGCAGCCTTCGCGGGTTCCACCTTGATCAAATGCGCCCAGCGCTGCTGCGCCCAGGCGTCCGTGATGTGAATCCGGGCCAGGCGGGCCGCCGACCGCAGCCTGGGAAGGCGGCCGCGTTTTGCGCGTGGCTCATGGTGTCAATGTTGAGCCCATATCATATAAATTAACCCCAGATTAGTAATAGGGGGTGTTCCCCTTCAAAAGTAATGATCCCCGACTAAACCCAAAAACATCCCCCTAACAATAAACTGGGGTTGATTAATCCGGGGTGAACATTACCCTCCATTGGCTACGTGTTGCCCTCCATTTGGCCATTACATAACCTATGGCTCCATTTTGGGATGGATGGACATCCATTTGCTGCCTATTTTGATGTTCTCCAGGGGTACAGGGTTTTGACCCACAGCCAGTTGCTGAGACATCCGCTGGCAAAAAATGGGGACATACTCCCATATTTAAAGCCCATTTCAGCAAATGGAAGTTAAAGAGCTAGGGTTACATTACACAGGTAGTCTTTGGCAGCCATGTGTCTCCGGGCAGAAGCTCCCAGAAGTCGGTTTCTACCATTCTAAGCCATTCTACCCTCTTTCCAACAGTCATGAAGACCACAGTCCTTTTGAAAAGGCCTCATCTCCATTGTTGGAAAAGGGTGCCTGTGAGTGGGCAACAAACACAGAATCGATATTCACCTGCCCACAGGGCCTGGAGAAAACAAGTTTCAACTCAAACATTGACCGAAGTAGACCGGGGTAAACTTCAGATGCCCTCGTGCCCTACGACTACAATCCCGTCATTGGATTTGCTTCCGAATCCTGGCGAAACGGCTGTTTTATCGATGTGAACCCCGGTGCCCTCGCTCCCTTTACGGAGACCTTTTGCGGGCACGCATTTGCCATGCTCGCCTCGAACAGGCCAAAGTCCTTGTCAAGGGCTCCACAAATATACTGTGGATGGACGAAATCCTGCACCACTTCGAACCCATGGGACACCATTGTTTGACAACCACAGCAATATGCGTTCAGGTTGCCTGCGGTGTATAGGGCTCAATCCCAACTCCTTCAGCCTTGCAGCTTTGCATCTTGCCCGGCTTCGAGCTTCAGGAGAATGTCTAGAATGTTGGCACCCATCTGGGGCAGCCTAGGCTCTGGCGCAACCTGGCAAACGCCCTGCTGCCTCTCTTTAGTCGGTCGGCCACGGGCAAACACCCTGCCTCTCTTCAGCCGGTCGGCAAAGGGCTGAGAGCTTCGTTTGTGTGCGTGGTGTGTGAGTGTGAGTGTGTGGGCGTGGGCGTGGGCGTGTGCGTGGGCACGTGCGCGTGCGCATGTGCGTGCCCGTCCTTTAAACCCATGAGTCCATGAGCCATACAACTGTAAGCCCCCTGTCTCATTCCACGCATGTGCCCCGGGTATACCTGTTGAAAGCTCCAATCAGCTCACAATGTTTCGCCCAGACTCACCACATGAAATTTTGCCCAGTGTCTGCTGCAGGATCTCTTCTCTCTTGGTGACATCTTGGACAGCTTGCTGCAAGAGTTGGCGCACCTCCTCGTCCTCACGTCTCCGAGATGGCAAAAGCAACGGGCCCCACCGAACCGGTTCCCTTTGCCCGCCGCGTGAAGCAACCACAAGAAGGGTACTAAGCCTCAAACAAAGACACATGCAAATTGGTGTCTCCCGATAGCTTGCTCCAATGGAATTTGCGACATCTTTGCCCCAACAAAAAAAGTTGGCGGTTGATGACGTTGCACACAGGAAGAGTCGCCTGGAGGCCAGGGATGGTTGGACATGTGCCTTAAGACGGGAGCGCTGCAAGGAGACACATCAGCTTCCAACGTGTTTCTCGAAGTGTATCACATCCAGATTGATGTTTGGAATGCAACAGCCCCCAAGATACTGGTTGCTGATCCCATTAGTGGTGTTGCAGTTGATGTTTCGCTGGCCACGTGTGTAGATGACTTGCCAAAGACAGTGCTTTGTCGCGACGTCGACCACTTGCAAACAGAAGTGGGAGCGCTCAACGGCGCTCTTGATGACTGCCTTGCAGCTGCGGGCATGGCGCAGAACCAAGCTAAGCAAGAACACATTCCATGTTTTTCTGGTCATGGCGCGCGAGTTACACGCGCACATTACTACGCACTTCGCTGCACCAAGGTTGCCAAGGCAAATCGGGTGATTGTGACGCAGTTTTGTGGCGCAAGGGTCAGGCTGCCTCTTTTCTTGTGGGCCTCATGGATTCTTAAGAGCGTGCTAAGCGTGGTGATGACGCCGAACGTCCCACGCCTAAGAGACAGGCAGTTGGGACTGAGGCGCTCTTGGCCAAGGCCACGCTGCTCATTTCGAAGCTGACCTTGAAGAATGAGCTGGAGATCAGAGAGCTGCAGTCCGCAGTTTTCCGCACGCTCACCTTGGATGAGTCTCTTGCCTTCATTGTCGAAGCCAGGGCAGCAACCAAATCCTACACAGAAGAAGCAAAAGCTGCGCGTGACCAAGGCACAGCCCTGCCGAAGGGAGAGCTGCACGTGTACGCTTGCGTGTGGCGATGGAGTCGACCGATGCGCCTTCAGAGATGGTGAACATTATAAAGAAGCACAGAGATGAGCCCACGGACCCACAGGGGCTGGCATCCCTCATCTACGTGTGCAAGATCAAGAAAGCCTATGACCGAGGTGTGGTCAAACTTCACCTAGCCGGCCATCCAGACATGGGCACAGTGATTGACGCAGTGGTGGCAATCCTTGTGCATGCTGGCGCCAAGGAGCGGCGGGGCCAAGCGCCGCCAGCTGGCATGGCAAGGAGCTACGGCAGCTAGTGGAGCAGTTGCAATCCATTGTGCAGTGAGCAGGGGTGCAGGTTCCTAGGGAGCTGCGTTCTCTGTGGGGGCTGCCTTCTGTCGGAGGCCGCACCTCCTGGTGCAAGGACGGTGCCCGGTAGCTTTAGCTAAGGAGTGCCGCCAGCAGGGCGGTGCAATGTGAAAGGGAGATTGCTGAAGGCGGCCTCTTGCTCCCCAAACATGAGACGCATGTGCAAGGGGCTGTGGGTGAGTGAGAGGTGAGCCGCAATCAAAACCTGGCATAAAATATATTCATGGTCGGGACTGTTCCTTACTCACCTTCACTTCACCGGGTTTTGTCTCACTTGCCCAAAGGACCCATCAATAAAAGGTTAACCTTTTGGGACCCCTACTAAAAAAAACATCAAACAGGGAAAACCAAAAGGTGAACAACCGAGTTGTGTGTGACCTCAGGTGATGCATTGACCTCAGGTGGCTGTGGGTCAAAAATGGGTACCCAAAATGGAACCCTGGTCAATGGACTCCATGACTAAAATAGGCGGTCCCCGAATGGTTCCCAGGTGCTGCTTTGACCTCGACGTAGCGAGCGCGCCTTCTTGCAGCGGCCCAGGAAGAACCCAAAGGCGCGCTCGTGCTTGACGCCGGCTTTGTACTCCTCCACCTGAAACCCCGCTGCCCAAGGAAACCAGTGCACCAAGCTACTCAGCTGGTCTTTCCAAAAAGTACCAAAACTCAGGCAGGAAGTGAGTTTTCCCACAACATGGGAAAGGATTTCCTCTTGACCTCCCATTGAAGCCCGGTAAACACTCGGTTGCTTTCGGCGAAGCCCTGCGCTAAAAGTGACTCACTTTTAGTGGTTTAATACGGAAAGCCCATTAGTTGGCAAAAAGTGAAAGTCTCAACATCCCTTGGCAAAATGCACCAAAGTAAAGTGTCCCTCACTTTTTTGGAGGACTCCCCCTTTGGTAAATGGGTAGCATTGGATAACCACAGTGGATCCCGTTTTTTGCAAATCCATGCAACGTGCCAAGCAATCAACTTCACGTTGTGGATCTTGTGCTTGCTTATAGCGGGGTTACGGGAGAAATGGTGTGACTGCAATGACATTTGTCGCCTAGATGACTCAAACAACTGTGGGGCCCTTCACCCAAAATGTTAGGGTTGGGCATATTTACGGGAGAAGCAATCAGTTGCAATTGCCAAGTGCCCACCGGCCCTGGTAGCAGGAAATCCGAAAAAGGGGGGGGGGTCATTTTCGGGAACCCACAAAACGAAAAGGGACTTTAGATCTTGAGGGCGGCATGCACTGAGGAACTGGGTTGCAGCCACCAAAGTGAGAAAATCAAATGGCGCACATGGCTAAGCCATCCATGCGGAGTGGCGATTCAATCCCTTTAAATAACTTCCTGTTGCTTTCCCATTTAAACGGGGCTGCATTCTGGTTGTTTAAGCAAAACTTGCGACCAACCCTCTATCGAGGTACTTGGACCCTGAAATCGCCCACAGCGACTTAGATTCTATTAAATGTCGCAACCCATCCTGACAACTATTTCCAAGCCCACTACCGAAGAGGAAATCGGGTATATACCCCTTAGTCCTGAGTGCCCAGCCAACTTAGAAACTTCGTGGTAACTTAGGGTATGTCCCATAAGCCTCCCCAACGTGGAATTGACCAGTCGTGGGCTACAACCCAACGGCCAACAAATTCCTAACTTGGCCGAACATCCAAGAACCAAGTAGGCCTATTGTGGCTATATGCGCCATGGTCAAAACCTCCTGTGGGCCACGCTGGCTCCTCAAATAATATTCCTTGTGGTCTCAACTTCCTCACGGGTCCACTCTCCATACCCAAGGAACTGGGCGGTCGATAGCTCAGATCTGAAAAGTGACGACCTTTTAGTGGGAATGGAAACCCAAGCGCCACACCAACCAAAGACCAAATAGACACCGAAGAACATCTAAGGAACCGATGGCTGGGAACCAGCAAGTTGAGCTGGATTATTTTCAGCTTTTTTACAATTGGTGGTTTGGTTTGGTGGTTTGGTGGTTCGGGAGGGGTTACAAGAACCAGGGGTTCAAATGCCAAACCGATCCAAACCACCCAAGGGGTCCCCAATTCCATCTATATCTAGTCTTCCCCATAAAAGGGAAATGGCTCACCATACATGGAGATATCCAGGGTCGAAATCCCCCCTCCCCCCAACTTCCATACTGAGGATGGTTGCAAAATCCTGAATCATTCCGTTGGGTTTCTTAGGTGGTGCGATTTCCGGATTTCGCCACCAACCACAGTACCCAATGGACCCGGTGGTCAATTGACCCCGGGTCGAACCGAGCCACCGAGCGCTGCCAGAGCCTCAGCGACGCCTCGTCCCGGGCCCCGGGATCCAACGACTCCTCGACCTCAAAGAGGCGACCGAAGTGCCAGCGCTGGCGACAGCACTGGATCCACACCTCGGCCGTGTGAGTCTCCACCTTGAGCTTTGTCAGCTTGATTCCATTGGCGCTTTCTTTAGTTATTTATTTCATTTCTTTGTTTATTTTCTGTATTTCCCTTTTGCTTGTTTCTTTCTTTCATTCTTTCATTATGTCTGGATTTATTTTCGTTGTTCTCCTTTGGCTTCTTTATTTCCTTCTTTCTTTATGTCTTTCTGTATTTCTGTCTTTTCCGTAGTTTCTGTATTCTTCTTTATCTTCTTTATTTTGTCTTTCTTTCTTTCTTTCTTTCCTTGCTTCATTCATTCATTCGTTATTTCCTCTTCATGTTCATTATTTTATGTTGGCTTATTTATTTGTTTATTTCTGTCTATATTGGTTTCTTTATTTTCAGTATTTTCTTTATGTTCTTGTTGCTGTGTGCTTTCGTTATTCATTTCTTTCTTTATTTCGTTCATTATGTCTTTCTTTATTTTCTCGATTTTGTGTTTGCTTCTTTAGCTTTGTTATTTCTTTATTTATTTATCTATTTCTCTCTTAATTTCTTTCTTTCTTTCTTTCTTTCTTTCTTTCTTTCTTTCTTTCTTTCTTTCTTTCTTTCTTTCTTTCTTTCTTTCTCTTATGATTTCTTTGTTTTCTCTATGTTCTTGTTGCTTCTTTCTTTCGTTCATTTGTTACTTATGTATTTCATTATTTATTTGTTTACTTTCTTGTTTTGCTTATTTATTTCCTTCTTTCTTTCATTCTTTCTTTCTTTCATTCTTCCCTTCTTTCATTATTTCATTCTGTCTTTATTTTATGTATTATTCTTGTTGCTTCTTTCTTTCGTTGAGTCTTTATTTCATTCTTTCTCTCTGTATTTTATTTCTTGATTTTCTTTGAGTTTGCTTCTTTCTTTCTTTCTTTCCTTCACTTGTCGTCCGTTCTTTCTTTCTTTCTTTCATTCATGCATTCTTTTGTTCGTCATGTTCATTATTTTCATTTGGCTTCTTGTTTTGTTTCTTATTGCTTTATTGTTTCACGAGTTCTTTCTATATTGTCTTTATTTTATTGTTGCTTATTGATTTCTTTCTTTCTTTTTTTCTTTCTTTCTTTCTTCATTTATTTCATTCGTTATTTCTTTATTTTCTTTATCCTATTTTTGTTTCTTTCTTTCTTTCTCTTTTTATCTTTCCTTCTTCCTTTACTTTCTCTAATTTTGTTTGCTTCGTTCTTTCTTTGTTTTCTTGATTTTGTTGTTGCTTCTTTCCTTGAGTCTTTCTTTCGTTCTTTCATTTGTTCGTTCTTTATTGTCTTTATCTTATTTTTGCTTGTTTCTTTCCTTTCTTTTTTTCATTCTTTCTTTCTTCATTTTCTTTATTGTTGAGTTGCGTCTTTCTTTATTTCTTATATTCTTTCTTTTATATTCTTAATTTTATTTTGCTTCTTTCTTTCTTTGTTTCATTCTTTCTTTGCTTATTTTCTTTATTTGTGTGTTGCTTCTTTCTTTCTTTATTTCACTGTCTTTCCTTTTTTTGTGTTTTCTTGTTGCTTCTTGCTTACTTTCTTTCTTTCTTTCTGTCTTTCTTTATGTATTTATTTATTGTCTTTATTTTATGTTTCTTCTTTATTTTCATGTTGTTTCTTTCGTTATGTCTTTCTTTTCTTTATTGTTTATTTATGTCTTTATTTTATGTATCTTCTTTTTGCTTCTTTCTTTCTTTCTTTCTGTCTGTCTGTATGTCTTTCTTTCTTTATGTATTTCTATCTTTCTTTATGTATTTCTTTTCTTTCTTATTTCTTTCGTTCTTTCGCTCTTTCGTTCTTTCTTTCGTTCTTTCTTTCTTTCTTTCTTTCTTTCTTTGGTTTTTCTTTCTTTATTTCTTTCTTTATTTCTTTCTTATTTGTTTTCTTTTTCTCTTGTTCTCTCTCTGCCATTGCATCCAAAAGGACCCAGTTTGTGATCTCAAAGACCGCTTGTCTCGGTTCACATTGAGTCCCTTGATACTTGTGGTTTAAAGGTTATTTAGCCATAAACTAGGAGTTCTGATGGCCCCATGAATGAGCTACAATGGTTCCCCCCACGACTAATTTCATCAGGATCGTTTCCCTTTGTAGACAATGAGAGCTGTTAGAGGCTATTCTTCTCGGGTTCTGATGGACCTTTGATCTTATGACTTCGCCATGGTAAGCACCTAGGAGGGCCCCTGAAACCGAATGCCTGGTAACAGATTGGCCCTCTACTGGCCCTTTGAAAAATGCATGGCGCTCGCAACTGGATTAGAACCAAATTGACACCAGTGGAATTCATCTGCTTTCAACCCAAAATCACCTACGAAGGACGCCTTGGGGGCAACACTGGACACCGCGCCTGGTCGCTGCGAGATGCTTGTCGCCAGTGTCTGGCTACAGCAGCCGCTGACAGAACCTGCCCGCAGTCAGCCTTCAATGCCATAGGTTAACCATTCGTTGGTTCCCTTTTGGCATCAACCGACAAAACCCCCTTGGTTTTGGCACTTGTCCGATATGTCACGGGACGGCATTTCTTTCCAGCCTTGAGGCTGATCTCGAGTCGAGAGGTGCCCAATGCGAAGACTCGTGCGAGAGCGACTGATTGGCCACGAGCTTGGAGGGGCTCACTTGAAAGCAACTGCTTTCAAGAGGCCCCTGCCACATGCAATTCCATGCCCACCAAAAACCCTGGCGTGATTTTTAGGGAGTGCTTTCTTTCTGAACATTCCACCCATGCTTCACCATTTCTGGTAGAGCGCGGCTTCGCCGTGTTCCCAGCCTCAGTCAGCTGGGCGAAGCTGCAGACTTCCGGCAGCAGTGGCTCGAGGGCTTCCGCCATGGCCCGCAAGCGGGGCAACAGATTCAGAGGTTGCGGGTTGCGACCTCCACGTTTTTTTAACTACCCAAAGGAGACCATCCCACTTGGGCGTTTTTACTGTAGGTGAGATCATCTTAGTTGGGTGTCAGTTCTCCTGTGTCAGTTTGTTTCACATTAACGAGAAGAGCCTTCAGCTGACACAAAGAAGCCACAAGGATCTCTAGCTGAAGAGCCTTGCCTCAGGGGCTGGGGAAGTGCTCACAGGCTGCTTTGCATGCGCCAAGCTCTGGCATGGGTCTGGGTTAAAATGAGGGGGACTCCCAAAATGGCTAGAGTCCATTCACTTCCCCTGGCAAATGACCCCAAAAAGGCCCAACGCCCACGCAGCATGGCCTAGACCAGTGGAATGTGGCGTTTGGCAAGGGGGCGGTCGCTTGACATGGATTGTTCCCCAGTGTTTTTGCGGCCGCCCTGAATCCTTGCCCACCCATTTTTGTCGGATCCTGGCTAGCATGCGTCATGGCCTCTGCGCTTGAAAGGCGGGCTTTGGTGACCTTTGGCCAAAGTACCCGGCCTCTTCTCTTGGCCGACTTCACAAAGGAAAGCGCCAACTCTACGCACATGCACCCACCAGGGCGGGGGCCCTATGAATCACTCCGCTTTCTGCCTGCTGTCCTCAGTTGCAGCATCATCCCCTCGCCCAACCAGCAACACCGAGGCTGCGTCCAAGGAGACGCCCACTGCAAAGACCTGAGAGGTCTCGCTAGCGCAACCGGACCACTTCTGTGGGTCAGAAAAAGTCCTGGAACTGTTTTGTTTGCTCACTCCATTGGTCCAACCCCAAAACCCTTCGGGTCCAGAACTCGGGAAGCGAGAAAAGGATAGCCGGGGCAACCCGACCTTGTGGTTGCGCATCCACCAACTGGCACCTGGCCAGGCTGAAGGCTGAGCGCCTGGCGAGCAGCCAGAAAAAGATGGAGCCAACGATCCTGGGACGGTCTGGCAACTCCATCCACCCGCCACACACCTCTTCTTCACATAAATTTCAGGTTACACCGAACCAAAACCGGCCATCAAGTGATGTCATGTCTGTGTGAAACCTTGTGAACTAGATGTCAAAGGGCCTCTACCAAGTGAAGCTGAAATAAATTGCACCGCCCCGCTGAACATCAACTTGGGGTGGACCTTTCCTGCTGCTTTCAAGTGATGCTTCACCGCACCCATCATCGCCGTCGTTTGGGGCCAAAGCCATGCGAACTCGGTGAGGTGACCCTGGCATGCGACGCATGTTTCCGACGCAAGTTTTCGACTCATGCGCGTGACGATTCCTCAAAAACAGACGGCTCTTGGCACAGAACAAGCAGCACAAGGACGATCCTCAAAGTCTTGCCTAGATGTCGCTCTTGAATAATCAATGCTGACCCCAAGCCAGGGACCAAGCAGCCAACTGAACTTGTCACAAAGCTCCGAACGCTCCAGCACTTGATCCGCATGGAACACATGCGAGTGAGAGCGGGACCCAAGAATGAATCTCCCCCAACAACTGGTAACATGTTGACAAGCCAAGGCTTCAAGGCTGGAGCTTCTACATGGGCGTTGGCTTCCCTTTAATACCCCAGACTCCTGAGAAAGGGAGCCGCGCAGGGCTCTGGGTGTCCCTTTGGTGTTCTTCCTTTGGATCAAGCGAAAGAAGGGCTCCTAGCTGAGGCGCCCTTTTTGTGCGGCGAATCGCGAACGGGATTCATGCACGTGCTGCGCTGCGATTTCAGGCTTAACACCGGCCAAGGCAAAAAGAAACCATAAACAGAAAGGGCGTGCCACATGGGCTTCTCGCAATGAAAACATGGGCTTCATCTTGGTGTCCATGTCAAAACTCAAACAAGGGCCTCAGAAAAGACCCCCCCCCAATTCTTTGTCTAAGGTGATGAACAAAAAATGCCAAACCTAAGGATCGCAAAAGCACTTGGCAAGTGCCACTGGGCAGTCTTGCCTTTGCACAGCACTCCTAGACCAAAGCTTGCAGAGAGGCTGCTTCCATCGCAGCCGTGCGGGAAATTAATTACACCTTGCAGGTTCGATTTGAATTGGTGCCTTTGACTGGAGGTTGGGAGGCAAAAAGGTGGTTGCCTCTCCATGTTTCCTGGATCTGAACAGTTCGGGCCTGCAGCCACTTGAATTGATGCAGCCTTTTCTGGACCTCACTTGGCCTTTCAGAGAGGCTCAAAGATCAAGAGAAGGAGTGGATCACTTTCCTCACCAGTAACAGTGGCAAGAATCACCCTAAGAGCCCTCTGCTTATTTAACCGCAAATGTCCCCATCCGTTACTGGCCAGCGGAGCAACCCCAGAGATGAGCACGCCGTCACACCCGCAGCCCGCTGGTGCGCACCACGGGTGGGCTGCCCCGGTAGGCCGTGGTGGAGGTCCGCACCACGCTGCTGGCCAACACGCTGCCCACGGGAGGCGAAACGGCGCCCGGCATGGGCCCCGCATAGGTGCGCCGCCGCTTCGTCTCAGCGCGGCTCTTGACGATCTCCTCGAAGGGGTTGGGAATTGCAGGGGGCGCTCCTTTATTTAGGTTTATTGGATGGCCCAAGGGGTTTGGGATTAGCAAGGGAGCTCTGCGGGTCTTTCTCCAGGCTGTAGGTTTAGCGGGGCAGTCGTTCCCGTCTCTTGCATACTCTGGCGGCCTCCCTCCATCGTAGTAGTCAGTGTGTTCAAATCTTACACAGCTGCAAATTGCTGCAAACAATGCCCAGATCAACAGCTTCTGCATTCTTTTGCAAGGTAACCTTGTCAACCACCAACAACTCTGCCATTGCTTTGGCCTGAGCCAAACGCCTGCCTTTGCCACAGTGCCCAGCTCAACAGTTCCCCCGATGCGAAGACACCGAAACCATCGCAAGAGCAGGACATCGGCAACAGAATGATAAGCAGCAGGAACATCACGGCGTCTCTTATTTGACACTCGATGCAGGACACCCAAAAGAATTTCACGACTTTGAGCGTATGATGCTCATGTTGGGTGTGTTGTCAAGGCGCAGCATTTCGCATGGGGGTTTGGGCATGTCTCGTGGTCTGAGTCCAAGTTATTCGAGAAACATCCACGACGCAAATCGATCGATGCGACTCCTTGACACTGCTGCCACTCTCAAAGATGTTGGCAGCTGCAGAGAGCTGCAGTATGGCCTGACGTCTCACCAGCAGCCAGTTGAAATTTCACCTTTACTAGCGGATTTAGATGGTCCCCCGATAAAAGAATGTGTGTTTTGGATGGGACTAAATTTGAACCAATGGGTGCCTAGGAGTGTGCTGGTGCAACCATATGGAATGACTCCAAACCGTTCCATCCCTTCGTGGCTTGCTTTTGGGGAATCCCAAACGGTTCAATCCCATTGGGTGACACATGGCACCATGCCCTGCCCCATTTTCTCACTTGAGTGGATTGGGCAAACAAAGTTTAAACTTGTTGCCACTAAAATGGTCCAGCCCCAAAAACTCAAAGTCCAGGGACTCGGGAGGTGAGGTATTGGTTTTACCCCCCCCTGACCAACACACAACCGGAATAGCGTCGACTTTCGCAGTGTTGGGAGCTTGGCCTCCAGGAAAGACCCTGAACCAACCCTGCACCGCCTCTCTGCAAACTTCTCACTGTGTCCTGAACATCGCCGCCCCCCAAAGGACGATCAATCAAGATTTGCCCAACAGTTTATTGGTTCAATCCCCCCAAAATGGCTGCACAGCCCTCCATCTGCAAGCGAATCGCCCATTCACGTTTGCCGTGGTTGTGGACCAAGGGCCGCTTTCTACGAATGTCACTTAGGGGATTCCAACGTGGCCACTTCCCCAAATCGGCGACCTAAAAGCACATGTTTCTACACCCTACGGTCCAGCACCCCCATCCAAGGCCGAGAGAACTGAGACATGCCCTGGCGAAGGTGGCAGACTAAAACCCAATTGGCCCGGTGTGGAGTTTAGATAGTGTCTTCCTGGTGGAGACCGCACATGGAGAGGCTTTACACTTGTAAGTTTACTAATCTAACCCGCAACCAGCTCTTCCACATGTTCACCAAGTTCTCAATGCCGGATCTTTTCCGGGCTTTGAAGCGAACCGAAGACCTCAAACTTGAGGCCCGTGACCCCAGCGCAAGGCCGCGCCCCGAAGGCTCCGAAGGCTCGCGCCCCGAAGTCCGAAGCGACGCCTCCTGGAGGACTGCAGCTGCCTCACGGCAGGTGCCGGCCGCATCCTTGGGCGCCAGCTTCCGCTTGTCCGCCGGCCAGTGCATCCTGGGAATCTCGGTTGCTTTCTGCTCCCCTGCTGAAAGTTTGACTTTTCGTGGTTTAATGGAAAACCGACAAAACCCCAATAGTTGGCAAAAAGTCAAAGTCCTAACATCCCTTGGCAACATGCACCAAAGGAATCGTCTCACCGCCGATGCAACGCGCTGACTTGACTTGGTCGCTGAAACGACCCCTCTGCAAAAAGTCAAGCGACTTCTAGTGGGCTCAGTAGAAACCCTTGAGTTCAACCAAAACGCTCAAGTCTAAAGATCCAACCTAATAGCAATTCAGCACTAACATGGCACTTCACAGAGGGTCTCAAGAGGAAATTGATCTTCCAGGCACCCTCCCACAAATGCAAATTTGTTTGTGGGAGGAGGAATGCCCAAAACGGGTTGCCCTGGTAAATGGAAGGTGTGAGTCACAACTAGGTGCCCAAAATGGGTTGCCTCGGTAAATAGAAAGGACTAAAACTCAACAATAGCTACCCGACATGGGTTGCCCTGATGAGAAAAAATAGGCCGCGGTCGCCTGGCATAGCATCCGATTGACTCACACCCTCCCGCCAATTCACAGAAGGAACCAATTCACCTTCGGGGCACCCTGAACCCCTTTTTTAGGAGAATGCTCCAAACCAGCGTCCATTCTTCCCAAAACATCCGGTTCCCTCTGTAAGACGACTTGGCAACATACCCGTGTCCGCCGCCCGCCCGCCCGCCCGCCCGCCCGCCCGCCCGCCCGCCCGCCTCGCCGCCCCCCACCGACCCCCCGTCCTAAGGGCTGAGGACACCAGCAGCTCAGCCGCCACCGAGGGCGCTTGCAGCTTCTTCTCGCCGGACGCGCCGAGAGCAGCGCCCTGCTGAGGCCGCGGGGCCACCATGTTCCTGGCGCACCCAAAAAACGAAACTCCACGTCCCACCGAGAGGATGGCCCAAAAACAAAAGGGGCTACGAGCTTTCGTTCTAGTTGCCACCAACATGGTCCAACCCCAAAAAGTTTCAAGTCCAGCATCCCAAAGCACCACCCGCACCAGCACCCCAAACTGCATGCCTGCTTGCACCCTACCGTCAATTTTGCAAAAATGCGCCCGCACCGTCACCTGCATGTACGCTAGCACCCGGCCGTCAATCTCACCAGCCCCAAACAGCACCCCAAACAGCACCTACACCAGCACCCAAACTGCACGCCCCCTAGCACCCTCCCATCAATCTCGCAAATCACTTTCCCCTTTTTATTAGAAGTTAGAACCCCTATAGCTTTCAGCTATCTGGGGAAAAAACAGTGCAGAACCAACAAGACCAAAAACCCAAACACCTGCCAACAACAGCGAAGCAATTCGATGGTGACTTGGGCCGGCTGGAGGACATTGCAATCCAATTCCACAGGCCTCTCCCTCCATTCGCAATCGAGGCTCAGTACGTGCGTCAGCTCAAGCAAGGGCTCTGGCTCGGTGTTCTGTTCGTTGCCCTCTCCTGGACGCGAAAGGAAGCCTGCCTTCTTTTTCATGGAAAGCCACAGGCTCTACAGCGGACGCCAAGTTTTTTCGTTTGACAAGTTGACGGCATGACCCTGACAAATTGGTAACCTCGGAAAAAAGAAGAAGACAAAAAAACAAAAAAAAAACACATATTAAGAGAGAGCTGCACCGTATACATTAAAATCGGGGCAGCGCAACTCTCCAAGTTCCGTCCCGTCTCGGCATCTTTCGGGGGGCGAGTGCAAACTTTCGAGCAAACAGCCAAAAAACATGTGGTCCTGCAGTTGAACTTGATGACAAAGGCCAGAAGGACAGCTGTTCTCGCCGGTTTTCTTGGTGTCGCTGCTTCTCTTGCTTCTCTTGCTTCTCTTCCTCCTGACCAGTCAATCTGCACACCCCCTGTGACTCGACTCCGGCAGAAAGCATCCTGTCAGATAATGCACGCATGTTGATCACCCGCTCTCGCCAAAAGCGACCCTGATTCCACCTATAGTGGGTACCAACCAGATCTCTTCATCCATGTTTTGTCACCTCAAACTGCACGTGGACGCGTGAGCAGCGAACATAGGACGATTCTGGATTCCCAAAACATGCTCAGATGCCTGCAGCTATGGGAAACCCATCCCCAGAAAAAAAAAGAAAGAAAACAGGGCACGGAACGAATGGACAACCAGTTGCCACTGACCTCTCAGCTCTCATGGGGCTTTGCTGACTCGTCCTTCTGCGCAGGCTGCAGCGGCTGTGGCCGCGGCTCCTCCTGGCGAGCTGAGCTACGAAATCGTGAACTGAAAGGGCCTAGTTGTGATTCAGCAGGATTCGGTCTGCATCTTTTCCATTTGCCAAGGTGCCGAGGTTCCATTTCTCGGTTGCTTTCTGCTCCCCTGCCACAAGTTTAACTTTCAGCGGTTTAATACGGAAACCCCGGTAGTTGGCCAAAAGTTAAAGTCCTCACATCCCCTCGGCCAAATGCACCACAAGGTCTACCGCCAGATGTTTTCGGTGTTGCGCCCAAAGCCTCCCACGTCTACCCCACCAGCGTCACTCGGCACGTGGCGCGTGGCGCCTTCTTCGGCGCCAGCCGCGGCGCTGGAAGTCCCTGGCTCTTCGGTGCCTCCGGCGTGACTCTCGGGCCGTGGGTTTGGGTCCCCCGACCCAAACCGAAATGGAGACGTCTCGGAGAAACCGACACGGCTTCTCCGGAGAAAACCCCCAGGAAAGGGAAGGAGCTCCAGAAAAAGGACTCACCCATATCCCAAAACCAGCGGCGAAAAATTAGAACTCGGATCGAACTCAGCCGGACATGGCGCTTCTGCTTTTGGCTCCGCGAGCCCATGTTGCCATGGCGCCTGTCAAGCCTATGGGTCCAAGAGGAAATCGATCACTGGAGGGTGCCAGGAGAGCACAATCAATTTGAGGATGGCGGGATTCATGATTCCCTCCATTTGCAAAGGTGTCCCCTGGAGCAAATGAGAAAATATGTCCAGTAGCGATAGCTTCCCTTTAAAGCCAATGGAAGTGAATGTTGTTGGCTTTCTGTTGGGCAGGGGGGGGGACCTGGAGGGAAGCTTGGGGGTTCAACCCTCTGGAAGTCGCTGGGGTGAACTTCTCGAAGGGCCCAGCCATGTCGGATGACGCAACATGCGCACAGGAAAGCCCTGCGCAAGTTAAAAGGATCGGTTTGCACGCGTGGCTGCTTGCTCAACACATAACGTCATGCCAATGCCTTTTGCGCCCTTCACTCAGTTTGATCCCCAATAAGGCGCGAAGCAAAAACTAAGTTGTGTTGGGAACAAGCTGCTAGTGACGTAACAAACATAACATGGGGAACCTGTCTTGGTCAACATTGCGACGCTTGTTGCTAGTGGGCTCGCTGCTGAATGGGCACGACAGCGTCTGCGCAGGATGTTTGCATGGCAACTCTACAAAAAGCAGTCGGATGATCTGCTTTGAATGCGCAAAGAACGCAGGCCTGTGACTGTTCTGAGCGGATTGGC
>CAUJNA010000358.1:0-37500 GCA_963377175.1 Effrenium voratum | reverse complement strand
AACGGCCACGACCCTCAAAATGAGCTGACCTCACACACCACACATAGGCAGGACCTTACCGTTTGGCATTGCAACTTGTTTCCAATGCTCGAGGCCCAACTGGCTTCCCACGCCGCCTCTATGGCTCGGGATTGGAATTAGGCTGGCGATTTGCCTCTAAGGACATGACTACTTTCGGGGGGTTCCCACAAGCTTGCATGCTCAGTCCCACAAGGACCAAAGATTGGACCAAGGAAACACGGGATTCGGGGGGTTCCTCTTCCGGATGAACCTTTGAAAGATGTTCACATTCCACCGCCTCCGGCTCGTAGACGATGCACATCTCCAGCAGGAACTTGGCCAGGTTGCTGCAGCGCTTCGAGGCGTCGTCCTCTTGGCTTTTGTGTTGCTTTTTCCCGGGCGCCAGGCGTGTCAGCGAGTGATTCCGGCAGATAGGAAAGGATTTACTCATGCCACGTCCGGTACATCCAAAACCATGCCTGAGGATTCGGATGCCCTAAATCAGCTGGCAAAGGTCCTAAGGTGATCGCTTGACTGGGCCTCATGATTTTAAGGGCGTCCGAGTCCTGCTGAAACGGTCTGCTTCCGCTTTCGGAGCCAGCCCTATCGAGCTTGGCGGCTTATGACATCATCGATTTCACAATGGGACACTTTCTGTGCCCGGGGGCCACCATCCAATTTTTTCTCTCACCAGCCCGCGCGAAAGACACATTCAGCATTCTGACATGCGGAATCAATCAGGAAGTCTCGGTCCGCGTGCTAAAGAAAGAAAACAAAAAACAAACCAATTGAGTCATACTCAAACAATATAAACGTATAGGTATTCAAGAGTCTCTCTGTTTCTGTTCAAGAGCTGGGACTCTAAACTGAAGCTTTCACTGCTTAATTCGGGTCCATTGCTTTTGGATTCCCGAAACGAACCGCAACCCCCCAAAAACACGGGGCCCCTCAAGACGCAACTCCTCACTTCCTGAAAGTCCTTATTTACCACTAAGATGGTCGACAACCCCCAAAAATGACTAAACTGCAAATTGGAACCCCAACAAGTGACCAAACTCTAAATGGGAACCCCCAAAAGTGACTAAACTCCGAATTGGAACCCAAAAAAGTGACTAAACTCCGAATGTCAACCCCAACAAGTGCCCACCCTCCGAATTTTAGCCTTAAAAAGAGACGACCTCAGCACCCCAGGACCTCAAAGCCATGCCGGTTCCGCCTCCAGCAGGTCGCCCAGCAGCCGGCACAGCAAGTCATAGGCCGTGGGCGTACACGCGCGGAAGCTCAGCTTCCGCAGGATGTTCAGCTCCGCCTCACAGGAACATGGGAGCCACCAACCAAATGGGACAAAGAACCGGGCGAAATGGGCGCCACGAAATTGGTGAAACGAAAGAATGCCTTCGGGAGGCATGTGTAAACATTGGAGCCAAACACTTGCTGCATCTTGCTGCTGTATGAGCCAGGATAACATTTCATGGAACCCTTAACAACAAACCGCTCCAGAGAGTACGACGGCAACCAGCGTCGGTCGATTTATTTTCACCGCACTGCCTCAAGTGGGTGGGATCGTACCTGTTGGTCGATCTGTTTCAATCTCTGGAGTCGGTGTGCGTGTCTCTCAGACACCACTGACTCGAAAGTAAAGTACAACAAAATAAAAGGTAAGCAAATGCAAGTGCATGCAAACCCAAAATGTTGTACAGCAGAGTTTCGAAGAGGGAGTGGACGTTCTCCCGTCCTCTCACTCGATGCTATAAATGCAGACCGACAGGTACTGAGGGCATGCAGTGAAAACTGGTGAGGGTGGGTGGGAAAGAAAAATTTGGCTAATTCGCCAAAATGGCGAACGGAGCATGAATCAAGCAGTGTCATCCTGCAGGCACTCAAGGTTCGAATCTGAGTGTGATTCAAATGCCTTCCGCTATCGGTTGTTACTTTTAACACAAGTGTTAACCGCAACAACAAACCGCTCCAGAGAGTACGACGGCAACCAGCGTCGGTCGATTTATTTTCACCGCACTGCCTCAAGTGGGTGGGATCGTACCTGTTGGTCGATCTGTTTCAATCTCTGGAGTCGGTGTGCGTGTCTCTCAGACACCACTGACTCGAAAGTAAAGTACAACAAAATAAAAGGTAAGCAAATGCAAGTGCATGCAAACCCAAAATGTTGTACAGCAGAGTTTCGAAGAGGGAGTGGACGTTCTCCCGTCGTAGGTCAACTCCCGTCGAAGGTGAAGCCGAAGGCGAACGACCTAGACAAAAGGCACGTTGAAGGCATCCTTACATCGATCAAGTCTCCTTACTGTGGACAAGATTCTCACGGGACGTGGAAGTCAAGTCGGGTTCAGGAGGAATGATTCCTGTGGAACTGTTGGAGTTCCTTTATGTCGTCAAATCCGACGGCATGGGCGAACTCAATATCGCCAATGATTTTGCACGTCCGTTTATGTAGAGCGTGCATGGGGGGTTCCAGAATCTGCCAGTGGTGCTTCGAGGCAAGGGACATGTCATGTCGACTGAAGGGGTCGGCTATATTAGCATGTGTGGGCACACGGGCAATATGCAACTGCAATTGCTGTCGGTTGTGCCATGTCCAATGTGCACCGAGCAGGCAGTTTAGTGGTTGGTGTTTCCCAACTCCCCGTCTGATGGCGTGTTTGGCCGCTTCGTTGTCGCACAACTGGAGGTATGTGTCAGTGATCCATGGTCGAAAGATCACAGGAGCGATCAACGCGGCCCATGCCTCGAGGAAATAAATGGCGTTGGTGCCAGTACTCACTTGTTGGAGTAAGTTAGGGGGTAGTGCGCCCGAGACCACGCGGGTCCTTTGTGCCTGTGGGCTGAACAGCACCGCTGCCCATCCGTTGTCGTGCGACCAATCGGGTGGCAGACAATCCTGATCCCCTGCGTCCTTGACACGCCAGACCGTCTCGCCCTGCCGGCAGAACGCGTCGGTGTATATGATTGAAAGGTCTCTGGGCCTGGTGGACAGTGGGACGCTGCGGGGTGAGCTATGTTGCAGGATATTCAGGAGGCACAGAATGGCAGCTCGAGTTGGTTTGTCGATCCGGTCGGAAGTGCTGTGTGCTTTGTGGTATAGGGCGGCTAACGCCGATCGCCCTACTCGACCGAACAGGTGTCCGGTGACAAAGTTGCACTTGCCGGCAGTGCGTCGGGCGGTGTCGTTCGACATACCTCCCTGTTCGAGACACTGAGACAGGGTGTGTGACAGTGTACGGACTCGGTCTGGGCACGGTCGAAGGGTTGCGTGTGTTGCCGACAGGTCGACATAAACCCCTTGTATTTTGTGAGAGGGCGCCGGTGGTTGTTCCTTGGATGTCTTCATATGAAATCCAAGTAGTGAGTTGAGCTTGCTGAATGAGGAGAAGGAACTGGTCGCGATGTGACTGGGTTGTATGGCCCCGTAGTCGTCAACGTAGTGCAGGGCAGGTGTGAGTGTTAGTACGCGGGCGAGTGCTGTGAGTGCATCGCCGAAGCGGTTGTAGCCCCAGACGCTGGCAGCGGAGCCGAACAGGAGCACGTGGTGGTGCCAGAGAGTTGGGCCGTCGGGTGTGATGAGTAGCACGTATGCTACCTCCGGTTGTGCGAGGGGCAGTTGACGGTAGGCGCCGTCGTGGTCGTGTCCCCACACATGTAGCGGGTGTGCGTCGTCGTGATATTGTCTCGCACATTGGATGTAGTGGTCGGGTGTGTGATGGTAGGGTTGATCGTGCATAGAGCACGTCTGGTTGTGGCCGCTGCGGCGCCAGTCTTCTCCTCTCCGGACTTTGGGTTTTCCGTCCGATCCGGTCTGTTGTATGCTGAATGCGACTGCCACAATGGGATCGCGATGTGGGATAGGAAGGAGCCGGCTGGTGTGGGGGAAAAGGTGCAGGGGTACTGTGCGAGAGGTCCAATGAGTCGGTGCCTCGAAGGGGCCGGCCATACGTCCTTGGGCCACTTCCCCCGCGATTTCGGTGGCCATAAGAGTCCAGTGGTCGTCGATCTTGTGTTGTTGTAATTTGCGCTGGATGTAGGCTTTGTTGAATGACCTGAGTTCTGCAAGGTCACATGGGTCCAGGTATTTGTGGTCGTGGCGAATGTGCCAATTGACTCCGGGTCGCAGAGGCCCCAGGAGGTCGAAGCCTAGAGAGAGTTCCTCGTGCAGGAGTTGTGCCTGTGGGTAGTTAAGCAAATGTAGCAAGTGTGTCATGAGTGGTACCTGAGTGATCATCTTCGGTTGTCGATAGGCTCGCTGGCAGTGTGGGGGCAGCTGTTCGAACCATGCAAGTGTATCTGTAGTCATCGCGAAGGTCCGCGATGTCGAGTAACACGTTGTGCTGTAGTTGTGGCAGTTGTGGTATGGTCCTTTGCATTGCGATGGCCCACAAAATGGTCGGGTCGCAGTGCTGGGGCTGTTGCAGCGAGGTAGCGTGGTGTTTGGCCCAGGTCAAGTGGTCCTGCCAGTCGTTCTGTGGCATATGTAGCGTTTCCGATGCTCTCGGAGGTGGTCCCCATGGTCGTGGGTTGTGAAGCCAGAGGTCGACCATCATTCCGAGGGATCCGCGACGTACCCGCTGCGTGGGCGGGGGAAATTCCGAAGGCTGGCTGTAGTAGCAAAAGGAATAGGATCCACATGGCTGTGGGCACATGCCAGGAGTTCCCCAGCATGGTGTTCCTGGTCCGGTCGGTGTTGTGTGGTCCCGTCCAGCCGCGCGGGAATCCCATCATTGCTTCGCGGTGCTCGGGTGTTGCGACTTGCCAGTCGTGTCCGTGTTTCCGGACCAGGTATTTCTGTTGGTATTGCCACGGGGCGAATTGTTTGTGGTCGGCTTGCCACCGTTGCCATGTGTCGTCTGGTAGTTGTTGGCTGCGTGGTGGTGGGCGGCCTTCGTCCGTACTGGCCTGGGTGGTAAGGCAGTGGAAGAGTTGTCCGTGTGTTAGGACACTCGGCGGGTCGAAGTCCCGGATGTGACAGTCTGGTTGTAGTTCGGCTGCAATGGGATTGAAGAGCACCGGTGGGAACAGCTGAGTGTCGATGGAGAGTTGCCAAGGTGTATGCCTGCTCAATGTGGCAGGCAAGGATTCCCAATCGACCGAGGCCCACCAGATTCTGGGACGAGAGATGATTTGGCCGTCGGCCGCGTCGATCAGGACTGGGCGTAGGCCCATGGAGTGGGACAGCTGGTCGAAGTCGTCGCGTACCTCGGGGTGAGGCACGACATTCTCTAGCAGGGTGAGCGATTGATGTGGCCATCTGTTCTGAATGTCGTCGCGGATGGAGAGTGCGGTGTCGAAGAGGCTGCCCTGTGAGCCGGCCCGGCCCGGTTGGTGTTGTTTAATGTTGGAGTAGTCCTTGCACGGTGGGCCACCGGTGAAGAGGATAATGTGTCTCTCGTGATTGGGTATGTCCTGGATGATCGCAGCCAGTTGTTCGATGTCAAAATCTTCTACGGCGCCCATGTGCGTCGTGGGGAAGAGTGAATGAGGTAGCTGATTGCAGGACTGATCGGTTTCCCACCGGAAACAGTGGGAGACGTTGGCGCCCAGTTGGTGCAGGGCAAGTGACACTGTGCCGATCCCGTCGAAAACTGAGATCAGGATAATGGGCTTGTGTTGTATGAGTTGTCTGGTAAGATGGAGGCAACGCGCCGGGTCGGCTCCAGGGGACTGGTCCCCTGGGCCGTGCTGTCCCTAACGCGCCTTGTTTTTCCCGTGGGATTTGGTGCCTTTCTTGCCTTTCCCGGACCCCTTCTTTCCTTTGGGTGTGTCGCCCTTGAACGAGGGTCCTGGGGTTGTAGGCATCGAGGGGATGGCGGGGTTGGCGAATTGGGTTGGTCCCCAGGTCGCGTATGGCTGGTTGTTGTATGGGTACGAAGTGGTCTGGTACCCTTTGTTGCCCCAGGTGTGCTTGCCTCTGCCCTTGGGTTGCCGATACTGGTTACTGTTGTTCTGTGGACGTCGGGTCTCTGTCCGTGGTTGTTTCTTGGCTGGTTGCGAAAGGATGTCGTTCATCGTGGTCGTGTCGGCCAGTAGTTCCTTGGTAGCTTTGCTGAAGGTGGCCCCCGACCGCATCTTCATGGCCAGTTGCCATGTGAAGGTTTCCCAGGAGTCTTTGACTTGGAGCAAGCGCTGCTGGTGTTGACGGGTGATGCGGCAGAATTTGTCAATGAATTCGTTGATGTCGGTTTCGTCCCCGATCTGGATGAAGGTCCATGCCCATCGAATGGCCTCCAACCCGTCGAGAATCATCATCAGGTTCTGTGGGTCCCAGTCTCTGGGCGTGGTTTCGACCAGCGTGTTGTTGGAATCGAGCGTGAGGGTCCGTTCGCTCTTACGGTCCTTGGCTGAATTGTTGATTGTGCCCATGGCTGTGAATGTCCGTTGGGTGAGAATCTCTCCCAACGATGGGGCGGTGTAATGCTTGCTCTTGTGATGTTCGTGCCACATGCGAGCGATGGCGCGGTCGGCTCCGAGGATGACCTCCTCTGGGAACTTGCGGTTGTTGCCGTTGATTGTCTGTGTATTGTATTGGCGTAGGAGTTCCGCGTACACGCCCTGTGGGAGTTCCTTGGGAACTTTGGGATCCGCGGCTGGGGCGGTTTGTGTCCCTGGTGTCGTTTGTGACGGTTGGGTGTGGAGAGGAGCTGGTACAGGGGGCTGTGCATTGCGACAGCGTACCCAGGCTGCCGTGAGTGATGCCGTGGTACCGAGGACCAAGTCGTTGGTGCCAAGGTGCATGGTCTGTTGTGGGTCGCCGAATTGGACTGCTATCGTGAAACGGGTTACCCACGTGCTCAGTGCGTCGCCATCGGCGAACATGTGGGCGAGAGCGTCAACTGACCGCACCCGTATGTGGTGAAGGTATGATCTTAACACCTCGTCATGTGCGAATCCCGCTTCGGTCAGGATGTCATCAAGTGAAGGGGGAGCCGCCATGTGTTCGCGGGCACATTGGATGTGCCGTTGGGGCCTAAAATGGAGCCTAATTCAGCGCGGTGGACTCAGGAATCAAAGTGTCATCCAAGCTGGGTTACCAAGGCCGTTCCTTAGAGGGGGGGGTGAGAACAAAGGGAAAAGGGAAGGGGGCCCCCCCAAAAGGAAGTAGCAACGACCGGCGATCCCGCTTTTCAGGCTCCTGGTATCAATCGCCTAGGTCTGAGAGCTCATCGAGGTCGGCCTGTGTGGCGAACTTGAAGCAGGATCCGCACAGGTTGTTGGTCGGCTTGGTGCGGATCTTCTTGTAGCGGCCGGTGGCATACCTCCATCCGCATTGCGTGGTCCACATAGCTGAGTTGATGCAGTCCTCGTCAGTTGCTGGCAGATGTGCCTTGTTGGAGTCGGTGTTGACGACCCAAAAGGTGTTATGCAACACGGCAATGTGCCGTTTGACCACGTCCTCGATTTGGTGTTGGAGTTCCTTCTGGGAATGCGCCACTGGTGGTCGATCGAGGTTGGACTCCTGGATGTAGCGGGCCACTGCTTCGGATCCCCATCGGCCGACGAGTTGTACGGTCTCCTTGTTGTAGCCCAGTCGTGTCAGGAACTGGGCGCCCGACACTCGGCATACGTGTTCATGGAACCGCTGTCGCAAGGTGCCGCTGGGATCGGTCCGGGTAAGGATAGTTCCGGTGAGTCCGATGACCTTGCGGAAGAGCTCGATGACGTCTGCCTTGGGGATGGCTTGTCCGTCTGGTCCGGGGAACAGTGGGTAGTCGCCCGGTGGAGTGCGTCCCAGGTGTCGATGTAGTCGTCGCATGTGACGTTGTGCTGCATGATGTGGGCACAGTCGGGACAGTGCTGGACAGGTGCACGGATGAGATCTGGTCACGCACATGCCAGTTATGTCGTTCTTCTGGATGGGGAGTGTGAGGTATGTGCGCTTACCCAGCGCTGTCTGTTGGGTCCACAGATGGTGTACCTGTGCTGAGGCGACTTCGAGTCCCCGAAGTAGCCACCAGCAGCCGATGATGGTGACGTCGCGGGCGTAGGCGATGGAGTCAAGGCCGTCGTCCTGGTCCACGGGGAACTGATCGGCCGACAGGAGCTCGAGTTGGAAGGAGTCCTTAAACGGTGTGGGTCCTTGTGCCCGTCGGATCGACCGGCTGACGTCGGTGATGGCCTGCTCGATGTCGGCTGCGGGGTCTTCGCCCGTAAGTCGTCGGTGTTCCTGTCGAGCCTGCGTGTAGTAGTTCTGGAAGGAGCGGTATCCTCCGGCTTTGAAGGATGCCCCCGCCGCCTTGACGAGTTTCACGGTGAGTGGGGCAGGTGGCATGTCCCAGGAATTCGCAATCTGGCACCAAGTCTTCCAGCGTGCTAATCTGGGGTCTCGGCTGGAGGGTGCGTATGTCTCGTCTTCTAGGAGTTGTAGGGCCTGCTCGCGTGAGGTAGGCGCTCCCGCCGCAATGGCTCTGTTGAGAGAGCCGTGTCGTGTGGTGTGATATGGTTGGATGTCGCGCCGGACCGGGGGCATGTAGTCAAGGACCAGTTGGTCGTCGCCCAGGAGTCGATTGATCAGGTCGTGTGGCACGCCGATCCGCACCAATGCAGCCCGGTCCATGTTGCGGAATGTCGCCAAGTCGTCTATTCCGGCTAGGGCAACGAGCGGGGCGATCGCCAGCAAGGACCGCTGGTGTAGCCATGCTCGAATGTCACGGAACGTCATCTCGGGGTGATCTGTATCAAGGGCCGAGAGGGGCCAAAAATGGCTATGTAAAATGTATCAAAGGTTTGCCACACGTGGAGACAAAAGCACAATGCAAACAATCAAGGTGAGCGAAAGTTCGGGGGGATTTAGGGGTGTTTGGCTTCAAACACATGGTGCGCCTTTTGCTCTTTGCACGGGTGTCCTGACGTACTGCCAAACGAGGTTGCACTTCGGCGGCAGGTTCAGGAAGATGGGTCGTGCGAAGGCAACCGCGTTGGTCGGACCCTCCGGGCTCGCGCGGGACACGGACGCCCTTCGGGTCGTAGTGGTTGCGGTGCTGGTCGAGGTCCGTCACAGGGCGCTCAAGTGGTTGAGACGGTCCGCCCCCTCGAGGTCTTGGCAGGTCCAGAGCTTGAGGCGGCAAAAGCACAGCCCCATCACTCTGGCGAGGTCCGAGGACTCAAGGATGCGGGTGGAACTGGGGTCGTAGCGATAGCGCCGCATGTCGTAGAAGGGCGTGGCGGGTTGGTGGCGTTGTCGCTTCTGGCTGGGGAGCAGGTCGACTCGGAGTGGCTTGATGCGTCCCAGGTTGCGCTGGGCGACTTGCTCCAGCTTCTCTTGGGTCCAGAAGGTCCTGTGCATGTATGGCAGTTTCTGAGCCGTCTGCATGTTGTTCATGATCATGTCGGCCAGATAGGCGCGGGGGTCCTTGGCTTGTCGCAGGTCGGATGCGATCTCGTTGATGTGGACCTTCATCTGTTGGATGAGCTTGCCGGTCGTGTCCTCCTCCCAGCGAAGAAGGTAGAGCATGTAGCGCCGGTCGTCGTCGCCGGTGATGGCCTCTGCCAATTGGTCCGTCTCGTGTGCTCCAGCGGTGGCGCGTACCACGAGGCACTTCTGGGCCGGCACGAAGCGTTCTGTGTCGTCTTGGCCGGCTGCGGTCAGGGCCTCCCCTCGGGATGCGGCTTTGGCGTCACTGTAGGTTTTCCAGGGGTGGTATTGCTGGAGGCACTCGGGACAGAAGAACTGGCCGTGCTCGGTGATGTTGGCGGTGGCGCGCAGCCAATGTGACGAATGTACCACCGCTTTGCACGACTGACGTCGGCAGATAAAGTGCTCGTCGGTGGACGGGAGGACGCGGGTGATGAAATCGGTGAGGTGTGTGGGATAGTCGTCAGAGTCCAAGAACTCAAGGAGGGTCCCGGTGCTGTTTGCGCGCAATGCCTCGGTGAGGTGCTGTCTCTCCCATTTGTGGAACATGAGGAATAGGTCTCGTCGGTCCTCGGGTGCCAGGTTGATGAGGTCGAGGCACATGGTTTCGGCGAGGAACTTGGAGTGGTCGCTGATGAGGCGGCGAAGGTGGTTGTTGGAGGTTCCGGGGTGGATCTCGCGCAAGGAGTCCATCATGTCCGTGTGGGTGTTCGTGCGGATGGTGCCGACGGCCTTGTTGGTCATGTAGTCCAAGCGGCGTCGCCATGCTCGTCGGCACAGCTTGCTGAACACCTCGAGGGTGAATGGCCGGCGGTTCTTCACGTCGAGGGCTGGTACCCTGATCCAGCGGCGGTTGACCTGGTCCCACCTGTGCACGGTGATGTAGGCGTCGTGAGCGTCGTCCGTCTCTGGCACCGCAATCTGTAAGGTCGGTGGGGCGATGGTATGGTCGCTGATCATGGCCGCGAGGTCGGGGTGCTCTGCGATGGTGTTGTACGGTGCGTGTTCTGCAATCAGGGAGTTCGGGTCGGCCAGGAGCTCCTCGAACTGGAACCACGGCACGCTACTGGTGTCGCAGGTAGCGCACCCGTAGCACGCCCCGACCCACTTGTTTCGCCAGTCGGTTTCCTCTGAGAAGCAGAGGGGCATGATGTACTGGGATTGGTATGGGATCTGGCAGAACGAGCACTGCAGTGTGGCTGGTGTTGGATTCAGGTTGTGCCAGTCCAGCAGCAGGTAGCGTGTCCGTGTGTCCGGCTCGGTGTTGGTCGACTCCATGAAGAGGTCGATCGCGTCCGTGGTGGAGAGGCGGGGATTCTCGGTGCGGAAGGTCTGGAACCTCGAGAGGACGCCGGTGTTGTAGGACCGCAGGAGGAGCTCGCAGACTGCGTCGGTCTCGCGAAGTGCCATGTTGTGCGAAGGGGGTGCGATATCGGATACACAAAAGCCAGCCTGAAAATTCCTTCGGAATTGGAGGTGGCGCTTGCCGAACTCACGCAGGAGTCGGTAGTGTGCCGGGTGTGAGTCAAAGGGGGGGGGGTTGGTCGGGCCAGGGGGGTGTGTCTAGGTGACTCGGGTCCAAGGATGGCCCGTTGATGGGGGGGATCTGTACGACGCGCCACACCGGCACAAACGTCGTGTTAGATGACACGCCACACCGGCACAAATGTCATCCCGAGGGGTGGAGCTGTCCCGTAGGACCAACTCCCTGCGGTGTGAAGGTGACCGGGGTCGGCCAGTTTGTCATCAGGGATCCGACCCGAAGAAACCGAGGGTAATCCACAGGGGATCCGAAGTGGGGTGAAAGACCGGTCGGGTTCGGGGCAGGCGAGTGGGGATTGGTCACCGCAGTATGGGCCTCAGCAGTGGGTCGGTTTGTCAAGGGGTATCCTCTCGAATCAAACAGGGGGGACGAAGAGGGTCGACCCGGGCTCGAGGCTCTCAGCGCTTTTGCGCGGTCCGAAGATGGATCTCTCTTCGGGAAAAGGGGGCCTCAGGCGGTCGCCTAGGCATGGGTGTCACCTGTGCGGTATGAGGGTCATCGCCCTATTGCTGGCCCACCATCGCACGGGACATGGACTTGGTGGGTCAACTTAGGGTGGCGGGTTTGGAGACTCCTCGGTGCCGCCTGGTCAGTAGCGGGAGTCCTGGCTCTGCTCAGTCTTAGAGCTCCCGGTTGAAGCGCAGGTGTCCGTCGGGGCCGAGCAGGATGCCCTCGATGGTCGCCATGGTGCGTTGTTCGGGGGTCAGGAAATTGGAAATTGTCTCAATGATGGTCTCCCCGAAGGTGATTGCCATGTTGTCCACAAAAGGGTCTCGCCGGGAGGCGCGACAGAGCTGCCTCCCGAAGGTAAGCCAGGAACAGGTCAGTTGTTGTAGCATGTGCTGCCGGTTGGCGCTGTTGAGCAGCTGGAGTTGTTGGTGAACGTGTTGCTGGATAATCCAGCGCAGCAGGCTCCTGAGAGGTGTGACCTGCGTAGTTGGTTCCACGGGTACAAGAAAAAGGCCCCCGAAGTCATTGCCGTACACATTGGTGGGGGTGCGCGAGAAGATGCCGTAGTTGGTCAGGTGCCATTGCAAGCCGATGTGGTCGAGGACGGAGGGGAATTCCGGTAGCAGTTCCGGATTGATCAGGAAGGTGGCATCTTCGTGTACCCGCGCGCGGATGTGTCCGGCCCGCTGGGTTGACAGCAGGCCTTGTGTGCTGTCGTCACGGTCGATGCCTGGCGGCTGGAGCCACTGGACTAAGTCGTGATGTTGGTTGGATGGTGTGGGGGGTGCCGCCTTGGATGGTGTGGTGGGTTGCGGGCGTGGTGAAGGCATGTGGTGCGGGACGGGCCCGGTCGATGTGGTGGTCGCCTCCGGGAATCGGGCCTGTCTGGGAGTGTCGCGAGCCGTGGGTGTCGCGAAGTTGACGGTCCGCGGTGGTGTCATAGCTCGGGAGTATCCCGGTTGTGTGGAGCGGCCTCGCTGCTGTCGGGGGGTGTTGTTCCGTTGGCGAGACGGGTTCAATGTGCTTGGCGGGCCACGTGGTACCGCGTATGGCATCTGGTAGGTGCACGGATCGGGGTACCGAACGTTCATGTGGTGAATGGGCGTGTTCCACTCGCCGTGAAGGTGGTCGCGGAGGATTTCAAAGGCCTCCCGCCTGGACACGAAGCGCCATTCACGGTGGGCTGTGTCATAGTGGATGCCCACGCCGGTGTTGGGTCTGGCATGGTGCACGAAGCGCAGCCAGGCAAGAAGGTCACCATGCAGGACTGAGTCGCTGTGAACATGGCGGCATTCGGCACCACTGTCGCAAAAGCCTTCTGGATGCCGGGCCTGTTGTCGAAGATGTCGGTAACAGATGTTGTCTCGCGGCATCCAACGCGCATCAACGAACTCCGGATGCAAAAAGGCGCACTGGTGGGCAGAGGCAGGTGCACGTCCCCTGCAGCCGGAATGGTTGATGAACTGGTTGCAGACCTGATTGCCCTGCAAGATGTTGCCCGGACCGACCGCCTCGGGCAGGATCGAAAGATGGTCTTGAAGGGCCCGGTACAGTCGTTCATAATCCGGGTCGAGCTCGGTCATTTCCATGAGCTGGTACTCCTCCACGATGGATGCGAAATTCGCTGGAGCAGTCATGGCGGTCGAGCAGGCAGGGCAGGTAGGTCGGAAAGAAAAGAAAAATTTGGCTTGAGCCAAAATGGCGAACGGAGCATGAATCAAGCAGTGTCATCCTGCAGGCACTCAAGGTTCGAATCTGAGTGTGATTCAAATGCCTTCCGCTATCGGTTGTTACTTTTAACACAAGTGTTAACCGCAACCCCTCAATCCAGCCATTTGTACCCCCCCACCCCTTCGGGCATTCGCATTCCATAACTTGCTGCGATAGGTAGGGAGTGAGTTCCTCAAGCCTCCTGCAAAACATTACCGAGCAAAACCATTGCGAAACGACCAAGTGTTCAGCTTACTTGTGATCGGTGCGGTAGGGAATGAGAAATGGAATGAACCTTGGCGTTGTTGGTTCCCGGAAAAAAAAAGAAAAAAAAGAAAAAGAAAAAAACACCATCCGTTGTCATTCCATTTCTCAGGGACCCTGCTGAGCACCAGCAAGAAAGAAATGGGCAAAAGAAGCCCGGGCAAAACGTGTGCTGTTTGTTTTGTTCAAAAAACATGTTCTTAGGGAGACATGTAGCATAAACATCGGAACCCAAACTGCGAAGAAAAGAAGGACAACTTGGACCAGTCCAAACATGTGGAACAGGACAAATTGGCGGATCTGCCCAGTCCAAAGTGATAGTCAAACTCTTGCTCTTGGGAGGCATGGAAGCCAATCTGTAAACAAAACGGAGAGGCCGTTCAAACAAAAACATAGCACACACTATTTTTCGTTGATTGGTTTCAAAGGGACACCCGAGGAAAGGGCTGCCGCGGCGCAACTGGGTGGAAGCGCATCTGGGAGAAGTGCCAATCGGGCCGAAGGCAGGTTTTGCCAATCCGATTTTACTGAACCCCAATTCAGAAGCAGAAATGGTCTGCTCCAATGACATCCGGCCGTCGCTTGGACAACTGGGAGCCGACTTGGATATCTCTTCGAATCATGCCATGCACCTCTCCTTGGGACAAAAGCTATGACCATTAGTTCGAGCTTGGCAGCATAGCCATGCATCCACCAACCGCCCAAAGCTCACTCCCTACCCACCCCCCTCTCCCGTTGTTGGACGCGTCCGTGTTCTTCAAGTTCAAACATGTTGGAACCTGAACCTCTACCGCACATGGCCCCACAACTTATTCTTTTTTCGGGAAACACATGGATACCATTGGGTATGCGTCACTTTAGACCCCAACATGGTGCTATTCGTGCTGGTTAGCATGAAACAAAAACACGGCTCAAAAACACAAGCACCTCTTCCCCAAGCGGAACTTCTGGAAAGCCCCACCAGTCAACGAGTGAGCGGGTTTTGCCAGGTTCACCTGAGAAGAGTACCGCACTTCCTGGGTATCAAGTCCGGGAGCTCAGGAAGTGAGGTCTCCTCCCACCAATTAACATGGGACTTGACGTTCAAAACGTGAGGTCCCTTTTAAATGGACGATGGTCCAAGCCACCATTTCCCCTAAACCTTGAACGCTTCCTTCTGTAAAAAGGTGGGAGGTGTCTGGACCATTTTCCTTTTACAGGGACCTTCGAACGTCAGGTTCATTCCGAAAAAAGGTGAGAGGGTACCTTGAAACAAACCACCCCTCAACCCACCCCAACCTCGCCCCATTCACCAGCAACTCCACGCCCCAACTCCCACTTCCGCAACCGCACCCCATCCCCTAGTATCCCCCCAACATTTCTGGACTCTCGCCTTGCGCACCGCTGCCCAGGGCCGGGAGCTCCCGGAAACCTCCACCACCAGCTGCCGGGCGCACTCCTGGGCATTTCTGGCGACTTTGCCCGGAAAATCACCCTGGAGATTGAGTATGTCTCAAACATATGGGTGAGAAAAGAGTCTGAGCCCACCCCCAAATAGGGTACCCTGAAAAAACACAAACACGGGCACAAACACCAACACACGAAAACAAGAGGAAAAGAAGTAGCCTGGAACCCATCAAATGGGTCCCCGAAGATTCTAGCCTTGGACTCGAGCAGTTCTCTGCTTTGCCCACGCTCAATACACTGGATCGTTCAAAATGGGGGGTCCCCATTGCTAATGCGAAATCCGGCTGGCACAAAGGAAATCACTGCCATCTGGGATCATTAGGGACTGACTTTGAGCAACCTAGCCTGCAAATTTACTTGGAACTCTGAAAGGGCGACCGGCCCAATGGAAGCTCCTGTGCCGATGCTCCGGGGGTTCCATGTTAATCTGCCCGGATAGGGGGTAGCCAGGAAAAAAGGACTGCACCTAGCCCTCATGGCCAATACTTCTTCGGGATCCTGATTCTGATGCCTTCCGCTTCACATGATGCGACTAGCTATGACATGGGTGCGGCTTGTTTGAGTGGCTTTAAAGCGAGATCAAACGGAAGACCACAATCAAAAGGGCCCGCCTTTTGCAATGACATATCTTCCAACTGTTCGCAAGTGTTGTAGGTTTTGTTGACGGTCCCTTTCTGGGATAGTTTTAAAGTTGACGCTAATAGGAAATTGCGACTGGTGTTCAAAAAAGACTATTTGGACACATTACCTATGTCACGCAGGGTTCTCCGGTAGAATCCTGATACCCCTGGCCAAGGAGCGAGATCCTTCTTGAAGCCACCTACTTTCAAGGCGATCCTGGGTGCTTTGACAGTCGAAGCACGCAAACATCCCGTCGATCCATTTCTGCGGGGAGTCCTTTGGTAGGGGCCCGGATTCTCAAAAGGTATGGGGTCTTGGAACGTGAAGCGTGCCTCGTTCTGTTCTTGCTGATGACTCAGAACTGTTGCGTGCTGCAAACCCAAAGCACAACATTGCAATGTTGCTATGTATAGATATGTTTATGTACACCTCCATTAAAAGAGACGGGAAGCAAAAACAAAAAAACAATGAAGAACAAAAAAAGATGAACACATTATATATATATACACACCTAGAGCCTCAAATAAGAACAACGTATTGCTTAGTTGTTGCAGTGTGCTTTGCATGCTTGCTTGTTTAGGCGAAAGTTCCCGAACACCTTCCGAAGTGTAGCTTATTATGACCAGCCCTGGTGGAAACGAGTTGCGACCAACGTTGGGATATCGGCCCGCAGGCATCTGTGGGAAGTCCGCGGAACCACCAAAACAGAGTTCCAGGCTTTTGTGGCTGGGGATCATCACGAAAAGGCGGGGTTGGAAATAGGAAAGAAGCGCTTCTTTTTTTCTTCCTTTCTTTCTCCTGTTTATTTGGGACAAATGTGTGAAATTGTTGCTCAGGAGCATCCAGCTTCGCTCTCATTGGTGGTTTGGTGGTTAAGGGGGGGGGGTTCCCATTTACCCTGTACAAGAACTAGGGCTTCAAATCCAAATCCAGTTCCCACCAATCCAAACCACCCACCAAGGGTTTCCTGATATGTCTGACATATTTATGTCTGAACACCCCCTTAAACCATCCAAGGCACAGCATGGCGGCGAGCACGAGTGCGAATGCCCCCGGCCCCGCAGCGATGGGGCCTGAGGCGTTGGGACCCCGAAGGGGGGCTTGGGTCTACGTTGAGCCAAGGCCCAGGGCACACCAAAAGCAATGCTTCATATGTAGATTTTGAGGCCCTGATACGCTGAAATCGCATATTCTTGCGACATAGTCTTATGTGGACATCGTCCTGGTAGATTGCCAGAGGGGGGCAGGACGCACTCCGAAGCACCGATTCAATGGACCTACCAGGGTGCCATCTGGCCCTCTCTCCTATCAAACTACCTGCCCGGCCCAGGTTGGGCGTCCCCCTCCAAACATTTTTGAACTTTTGGCTGATCAACATACCTGTTGTTTAGCTTTGAGGGCCGGGGGACCTAATTGAGAGTTGCTCAAAGCAAGTGTGCCGCCACTGCCTGAAAAAGACATTCACTTGCCCCGCCGAATCTGACCATTCGGCTTCTGCATGTTGGTCCATTGTTCGGTCCAGGTTGATAACCTGGGGCGAGCACCAACCCTCAGCAAGGATCCGCGAATTCCATGTTCATCAGTTGCAAACAGCACGCCCCATTCGCTTGCTTCCTTGGTCGCCGTCGACCCCTTCTGCAAAAAAAAACAATCTCTTTGCGGGTTCCACCGGAAACCCGATAGCATGTCCCAAAAAGCTAAAGTCCAAAGATCCAACGCCGATAGCCATGAAGACTCCTCTGGGCGTTTTCTCCGCACTTCTCTGGCTGCCGGGGGCCCCAAGATGCCCCAAGGCCCCGGCTGTTGCTGGCGGCCGCATAGCGGTCCAGCAGGCCGATGGAGGAGAAGAGCTGCTCGTTGGCCAGGTCCAGGGCATCAAAGGCTTGCCTCGCATCGGAGAAATGTCAAAACCCGGTTGTGTCAGACCAAAGGGACAGGTCTCCCTGCGGTTTCCCGAGCAAAAACCCTGCGCAGCTGCTGCAAAAAGAAGAAATGGTATCCTGAAAAGAACCTCACTTCCTAAGTTGACTGGCCAAAACAAGTCCAACCTGTTTGTTTGCCACCAATATGGTCTTGGCGTGCGGAAAAGAACCCCGAGCTTGCAACCAAACCTGGGCATCCATGGGCCAAACCCCAATATGCACACGTGGCCTGGCAGGGCTCAAAGGTAGGGCAGGTCAAGAGAGATCCAGAGACTGAATGCATGCTGGACAAAATGTGACTTCAAAGGGAAAATTCGCTGCACGTGCTATTCTGTAGCACCCGACCCGAAACAATGGCCCGGCCAAGTCTTCATCTTGTGTCCTTTGGCTTGGGAATAGAAATGATGGAGCCCCAATAGCGGCTAACATAAAACCCAACAAAGCGCGCTTTCGATCGGAATCTCCTTTTGGGAGTCGCTCCACTTTGAGTTCCACGTTCCTATGGCTTCCTCTTGCTGCTGGTCCAGATTTCTTTTCTATGCACTGTGGCGGGTGCCTGTCAGATGGGACGGGAGGTCTTATGCATAAGGCTTTGGAGCTGAGGCGCGTCCACGCAAGATGACCCGGCAAAATGGAAGTCCTGGCTAATCCCTTCAAGACCGGTCAAGGGGTCCATATTTTTGGAAAACTGTGAAGGACTTCCCGATCCCAACAAACGTGTCCTAAAGCAGCTCACGGAGTCATCATCAGCAATTTGTGACCGTCTTGGGCTGTTGTGATGGTGGGGCAACTCCTAGCATCGTTTTCTGCTCTTCTTTTGGGTGGAGAGATTCAGATCCTTGTTGGCAACAAAACCCACCTCAAACCCAACCTGACTTAAAACCAACCTTAAAGCTTAAACCAGTCTCCTCCAGCCAACCCTTTCGGCCCCAAAATTTCGCCCCCCCTCCCCCCACCCCCAAATTTTCCCCCCCCTCCCCTCAAGGACTATTTCCCTCTCCTTCCCTCCGTTCCCTCGAAGACTCGGTTGACCCGATGGTTTGCATCCCAGCGGCACCAGCCACTCTAAGGCGTCCAGGCGCCGCGCGCTGTCCAAGCCGTGCGCCAGGCTCGCGTGGCTGAGGCTCAGCGGCGAGGAGCGCTTTTGCAGCGAGGACAGCGGGATCTCCCGCAGCGGGGAATCCTGGGCTGGGATGGGGGGATGGGGGGTTGGGGGAGGTTGGGGTTGGGACGGGGGGGTTGAATTCCTCTCAGATGCCCAAAGCACCCAGAAAGCCAAAGGTTAACATTTTTGGGACCAGAATGTGGCCACACCTTTCACACGTGCCAGTGTGCAGTGGCTGTCAAGTAATGGATGGAGTCCCTTGAAACTGGACTGGACAGTTTTGTGTTTCAACACCCAGCCAACTGAGCCTTCCTTTTGGTTGAGGCAAACATAACAAGTTGCAGGGCGCCGTGCAATACGTAACATGTGTATACAAACCTCTGTCTATATACATATATATATGTATATATATATATATACACCCGTTGGTTAATTCAAAACATAAAACCAACCTCCCGTTTAGTTTGTCTCAAACCCCCAACCCGTCATTTTGTTGGTTGCACATTGCCCATGAACCAACTTTGTTCAACCCACAACCCAACTGATCCGTGTTTTGATGACTGCTCATGAACCAAACATAGCCATGAAGCAAATCTGAAATGGAGGTCAGAATCAGGTGGCTTGGAATGCAGGGAATCTTTGGCTTTTGCCCCTTCAAGAAGACGGTTTTGGGGGATTGACTGTGGACAACTCAAAGCCCGGGACAACTTACAGGAGACTGTTCCCAACACCACCCAACCCGGGCGCGTGAAGGGCTTGGATTCACATGGCTTTGTCACAGAAGGGGATCCCCTCAACATCCAGGGTCAATGAAGCTCAGTCGCCAGCCAGAACTCTTGTCATGGTCAACAAACCTCTCTTCCATTGGAAATGTGAAAGCAAAACGCCCAGTTCATCTTGAACAAAAAGGCAACTTTCCTCAGGTTTGACAATATGGGCGGGCTCTTAACCGAGGGAGATCCTCCCACATCGCCAGACCTTCAAGACACTCCGAGAAACCAATTGGATGGTCGTGACCCACACCTCACTTTGCATCAAGCTTGCTTGAGCGATCACTTCTCTTGCATAGTGTGAATTTTAACTGGGGACCCTTGACATCATTCCGGTGGAAACTCAGGTCCAACCACTTTTCAGGGGTTCTCCACTAACACTCGTAGCCATATCCATCTCCGCAAAACCGTTTGCATCGCTGACAAGCTTCTGGCGTCTCCTCAGCTCCCGCGAGCTTCGAATGCTCGGTGTCCTCCGCCTTGCTGAATCGAGCCATGTGGACGTCGGGATACGACGTCGTGATACGATGGCTTGCGCTCCCTCGAGCCAAAGAACTGCGGTTTGTGCACGAGTTCATCACTCTAGGGGTACTTTCTCCTTTCTTTCCAGGGGTCCTTCTTTTCAGGAAACCATCAAAAATCCAGGGGAAACAGCCGGTGTTTTAAAAGAACTATGGTTGAACAGAATGGGGAATCAACCCCTATAATCACACAAACTCTTGGGGTTGTTGGGCCACAGCTAGGTTTTGCCTGATCTGCCCCCTGCGTTTTGCCGGAGACAGATGCGACCGGAAATTCGGAGACGCCTCCAGTTTAAATAGGGCACAATCAACTGAATGCTGAATGATGCCTCCATTTAGGAGTTTGATTGCGATGAGGATTTGTTTTATCCATGCAGCTTGCAGATGCTCATATTCAACAAGTCTCAATCAACAATCTGCCAGATTCACCCGCAATTTGGCCAACTACTCCTTCTGGTTGGCCCAGCAACGCTGACTGGTTGCCTGGCTTAAAAGCTTGTCACTCGTACCCTGGTCTGCGCAAATCCGACAACCAGATGACAATCAGCGGGTGTTAACGCGGGCTCCTGGACTGTTCCCAGCTCCCCTGCTACAAGTCAAACATTTAGTGGGGTTAGTGGAAGCCACTCAACCAGCCAAAAAGCTGAAAACCTGAGGTGCCGAAAGTCAAAACAATTCGTGGGTTAGGTGGCAACTACCAAAAAGCCAAAAGCCTGAGGAACGCCATGGCTGAGAAGCAAGAAATGGAGCTGTCCATCACAAGCCCATGGCTTGGGGTTCCGCCTCGTGCTGAGCCAGCCATACGCCAATGCCCAGCAGTACCGCCAAGATACCTCGGATCTGAGAAGGATTTACATATTCAGAGGCTTTTTCTTTTGGAACCCCCAAAAAAGTGCGGTTCCATGGTCACCCGGAGTCTTTCTACAGCCAGCCTGCTGGACCCCAAAGGCAAGCCTGAAAGGTGGGCAATTCTCGGCTCCAATGTTTGGAAGGCGCTGCTGCAACTCTGCAGCGTGTCTGCAATGTTTACCGAAACTTACAAATATATGACATACGGGATCCCGAAGTCAACCGGCGGTAGGCTGGTTTTGCCCCAAAGTGAGCTCGCCGTTAAAAGAGGCGCAAACTTGAGGAGCGTGTTGTACACCACGCCAAGCAGACTTTCGCAGGCAAGCAGGGCATCTGTGCGACTTCACTGGTAGAGAAAGAAGCGAAACTGAGCACACTAGATGTCAAGAGACGGCAAGGTGACGTCCCGTGGGACGCTGTGCACCGAACCCTCAAGCTTCAATACCAACCACGTAGAAAGGTGTATACGGACGTTGCCGTTATAGCCGAACCCGTGTAAACGTTGTAAGGAAGAAGGGATGATAGTCACACCAGTAGTCCTGACAGTGCGGCGCGAGGCAGTTGTTTTCCTCCTAGTGCCAATCACGGATATCCGCAGTCACACATCAGATCTTGAACCTCAATTGTGTCTTGAGCCAAATGGCGATCAATGGAACTTGGGAAGCAACACCAACAAGGACCTCAGAACTGCTACCCAATTTCGGCACGGGGCCTAGAGGGTTTTAACATCCCCCATTTGGGTCGCATTGTTCATCATGCGGTCCAAACACCACAAAACGTTCCACTGGCCACGGCTTCAACTACGAAATCGTGTCGTGCATTCTTTTACTTGCTATCACTACACCGTTCATTCGCTGTGAAACATGCCGGGTTCGATTGTACGAAAAGTGAAACATTCATCCTCCAATCGAAGCACACATCCATATGCAGGTGTATATAATACACTGTGGCCACTTCACTTGACCGCCAGTGAACATTCCAGCTGCCGCATTTGCGCATCGCGCAGCTGTCATCCATAAATGGGTTGGCCACAAATGTCCACCATGCGCGCCCGCTTGTGATCGGTCTGCATATCTCCGGCAAAGAAACATCGGTGAGTAATCAATGCAAATCATAGCCATTCCAGATACCATGGACAATGCATAAATAATGAAAAGATATCATCTATAAGGTAATAGTTCCATCCATGAATATCCAGAGCGTCATAGTCATCGGAATATGTAACCATGTACACATCCAATCATCTTGGACACATGAATATAAATCATGACATAAGTCGTTCCACCGAAACAGTGTCGATGTGACGCAAGTAACAGATGGGGACTGACCCACATCGTACCGCAATCAGCATCTTCACGAAGCATACCTGTCCCCAATGGACAGCCTATGGGTACGTCGGCGGAACTCCTCGTCCAAGTTCTTCTGGGCTTCTCGTGCCCGGACACACTTCTTGTTGTAGTCCTCTGGCAACCAGTGCCCTTTCCGAAGGCACCAATCCAGCAGGGGTGTGTCGCATTTGTTCGGGTCGATGGCCGAGATGATGGCGCTCACGTTGACCGTGTAACCATTCTTGCCAAGGTTTAGGCCATCCCTCACGAATGATATATACTTACAGTTGAAAGCTAGTGCAAAACATCTGAAAATAATATCACCCACCGGGTGCACTCGGTCCTTGACCAGGAGCTTCATTTCTTCCTTGGTGACATCGAGGATTCTTGCTGCAATCCACAGCTTGTAGAATGTGTATAGTCCCTCGCATTTGTTCACCATCATACGAATATATTCGTCACGCTCCTCAACCGATCGGAAGGCTCTTGTCCGAACATTCTCCGATTGAGAAATCTTCGTTATTGTTGATGGCAAAAGTATACCTTCCTGATCGTGCTCAGTGATGTTGGGGTACCTCCTGAAGTCATTGTGGTAAGGGCAGCCATCTCTCCCCTCGAGCTTGGCAATCATCGTTCTATCCTCACCACCTTCAAACATCCCCCACATCTTGGACAGCTGGAGTGCGATAAATCCTGCCATGTACTGAGCCTCACGCGGCTCGTCAAGGCAGATCGCCATCCGTTGGGAACTTATAATGTCCCGTGACGCCAGATCGGTGTCGCGGTAATGCCAACCGCTGTCTTCTTCTTCTGACGCATAGCCGGATGTATATCCTTGCGTGTCCATGTCGTCATCTTCTCCCGGAACTTCCTCCGCTTCGTCTTCATCCTCCTGTGCTGCCGCATCGTGGTTAGCTTCTTCCTGTGCACGCCTGGCATCTCCAGAGACGTTGGGGTTTTGGTTGTCCTCCTCGTCATCGGATTTGATGTGAATGTAGTATCTTCCGATGGAGATCAGTTGTGCCTCGCACTCCAGGCATAAGCAGAAGCAGGTGGGGATCGCGGTCGCACATGATGGACATATCCGGCACCTCAGTCCTTCCCATGTCTCATCATTCAGGATGACGACTTTGCTGACTTCGTCCCGGACCTCGTTGACCTGTGCGTTGAACTCTTCCATCTTGTTGTTTCGATAGAGTTCGCAAGCACGATTAACCATGTCAACGATGTAGTGCAGATTATCGGCACCTGTCTCAGTCTCCGGCATCCTCTCGCTGATCTTTGCGACGTTCTGGAGGAACATCGCAGCCGACTCTTGGGAAGAGTTGACAAAGCCAGGGCAGATCTCGTTCTCCACACACTTCGAGTACGCCCTCTTGATGTCAGCGTACTCCAGGCGCTTCCCTCCATTGCTTTTGCCAATCCAAATGGACTTGACCTCATAGAACGGGATCACGTCAAAGACCATGAAAGTCCCATTAGCCGCGACTCCAGCCCCATACCGCGCGAGGGTTGCACTGGGAATATAGATGATCGCAATCGGATCCCCTCTCCTCACGTTCCGTAGCGTTGTCTTCGTCGCCACGTTCATCTCATCCCATGGAGCAAACGCCCCGAAGTGCAGTGCTAGCCTGTTACCGCCATCGATTCCGCCGGGGACTAGCCCACAGCGTACGATGCTTGGCAGGTTTTCCACATACGTCACATGGAATGCTCCTCCGAGAGTATCACCCATTCTTGCGGAATACCTATTCGCCAGTGCGGATGAGCTCATGAATCCAAAATCACTGTGACCGGTTGTGACTCGGATGCACCAAGGTCTGTACCATCCATCGCATCTGTTGAACATCCTGTCGATGTCGTCCCGATCCACGCCAGCCTTGTTCATTTCCTCTCTGGCTGCCCTCGTGTCGTTCGGGTTCATGATGCTCGGAAACCTTGCTGCCAGAACCTGGAATCTCGACTTCTTGCTTCCGGATTCCTGCCACTTGATCACCTCCATGATGCCCATGTATCGTTTCGCTCTCGAGGTGTTAGGTGGGAATATGTCGTTGTTTCGGTCGTCAATGACAGCATCAATGTCGACCCATCCACCCTCGTCGCACCTGAAAGCACTTCCTCGGCAATTGCCGATCTTGTGTCGAAGGACTCTGCATAGGTCGTGAGATAGCTGGTTTGCTTGGTCCCTTGTAGTAAATACCGAGCGATCATCACCAATCCTGCATAGTGGAGCACCGTCGAAAGGAGCAATGCAAAAGTTGACACTCTTGCCAAGTTGCATCACATCCACTTGCTCAAGGATTGCACCTCTGGGAAAGTACCTGGGGTCAACAATAGACGCGTATGCCCGTGGCATATGCACATCGATCACGTCGCCGTACTTCGGGATGTAGCACGGGATGGTGTCGCATCCCATCTCAAGCGTCTTCTTGAATGTCCTGCTGTCCCCGCACGGGTTGTATGTGAGGTCGACGCCACCACATTGTAGCTCTCCTCCCTCAGCCGTGTCAGCCATCTCCACCAAATTAATAGTGTAGCTGTACATCTCAATTGTTTCTTTCCCTGCTTGTCCCCCTTTCTTTCTTTCCTTGGACGTTGATGAGGTCGGTTCCTCCGTATCCCCCATGTCTTCATCAGATGAAACAGGGTCACTGCTGAGTAGCTCACGGAGCACCTTCATCGCCTTCTCATTTCCAGCAGCCTCCTCAATGTCCTTGCAGTCGCCGTCGTGGGCCAGGTTCGCGCACTTCTTACAGATCCCCATATCTCCCATGCACTTCTCCATTGACTCCAGGAATCCTAGTGCCGCTCTCCGCCCGTCGATCACACGCTGCTTCTTGTCCTCCTTCTCAGTATTGGCTTGAGAACTTCGACTCGGGTCTGGTGCTTGACCAAGACCCTCATCTTCGCCCTCCGTGGCCTTTCTCTTGGACCTTGCGCAGAGGGCTCGGTGATCAGGGATCGTGGATGTCTGGGCTTGACCTTGTTCATGATGTCAAGCACCTCCTTCGTGGGCACGCCGAGCTGTGCGGACGGTTTGTTCCGCTTTCTGTTCTGGCCCGTCGTGTGGGTCACGTTCCCAGCGAGGTGTCGCATTATTGACTGCTCGAACTCCCTCTTGATCTTCCATGCATCCTTCCACAGTGGCAGTTCGTGCTGGAAGTACGACATCACCTCAAAGAATCCCAACACCATCTCGACGACGTCTCCCAAGGATTCCTCGTTCGTGGTTTGTCCCAGGAGTTCATACATCGTCCCTTGGTCGAGCACACTCTTGATCCAGGACGAATATGCCACATTGCCAAGATCCTTGCCTATCAAGAAGATGGACATCCTCTCCTCGACTCCCTCGGAATTCTTGCACACGATCACATCCCGGGATGCGCACAATTGCTTCCCGTGACCGTTGTTATAGAACTGCGCTGCTTGATCCACAGTCATGCTCACGAATCCCACGTGAGAAAGCTCCTTCTTCAGCTTGAATACGCGAGCTCCCGTATGATCGTGATCATGGCCTGGATGTTGTTGACGTCCACCATGAGGTTTTGAAGGTCGGGGATTGCCACCACGCATTCCGCGAAGAGGCGCGTGTACATTTTCTTCCCCTCGATAGACATTGCAATACCGTTCGTGTCCGCGTTCCAGTTCGCGCAACAGTTCACGCAAGAAGAGGGATTGTACTTCGAATTCGGTCCGAGCACCTTCGACTTGCTCATCTGCATCTCTTTAGCGCAAAGTTCGCAGATAAACTTGCTGAGCTCCGTGACCGTATACCATCGAAGACGTTGATCACCGGCATCGGCTTTCCCAAAAGCATCCTGCTCGCCGTGTCCTTCATCTTGCCGCTCTTGTTTCCTCTTCGACTGTGCAGTGAAGGTCGGCTTGTACTCGAATTTCACCTTCGATTCCTCCATGTTCTTCGGGATGTTGAATCGAAGGTCGGGCTCGTTTATGCACGTCCCCTCCAGCTCACACACAAACGTGTTGCTTGGTGCGACCGCATCGATGGATTTCTCAATCAGCAGTCGTTTCAGGAGGAAATGTTGCAAGTTCGAGCTCCCAGGGATCTTGTAGTTCTTTCCTGTGAGCGCATGGACCACGCGCCACAGGCGATCGTTCTCGGTCACCAGCGCGCCTGCCGCCTTGCAGATCTCGCTAACCTTGTTGGCGATCGTCCCCAAGTCCCCTCTTCCACCATGGAAAGCAACATCGCGATTCACGCACACCACGACCAGGCCCTTGCATGTGTTGACGAGGTCAGATATCGCCTTCTGCAGGGAGTCGATGATGGGGTTGGCGGTCACCTGCCATCCGCATCCTCTCATGCACACCCAATCATATAGCGACATCCAAATGTGCACCGACATTGGTGAGTCATCCATGTCTCGCCTCCGTCGTTCAGCGATGAGCTTATCCAGCTTCTGCAATCGGGAGATGATATTCAACGTGTCGTTGGGTGAGGAGACTTGCTCACTCGACCCATAGTATGATCTCTCCTCGATGTTTGTCCATCCCTGTTCGTTGACCATCATCTGGAAGGTCTTCGTGCTCCCTTTAGAGTTGACGGCCCTCAGGGGCCAATCCAGGACCAAGAAGCTCTTCTTGTGGATCATCATGTCGCGAATCGTCGCCTCGCCAATGGGGCTCCTCTTCTGCCTATTGATAATCCGGTTCAACTGTCCAGGTGCGTTGTCCGGGTTCTTCTCCGCCTGAATCAACGCGTTGATGGCTTTGGCGCCCGGAAGGCGTCCAGTAATCAAGCATCCTGTTTGGGCACACAAGAAAGCATACAGCTGTAGCCATGCCGCATTTCCCTTCCCAACATAGGAAAGAATGATCTTCTCCGCGCTGGTCTTCTCCTCGAAGTGCAATAGCGAAGAGGTCAGGCATCTCAGCATACACTCCCAATATGTTGCGTTCTTGCCTTCTGCAAGACACGGCCCAAATACAGTTTGTATGATTGGGTACCCCGTATTGTTGTCTATGTTGAATTTCACATTGACAGTCGCTCCGCCCAAAGTGGTACCCCCTTCGAATGAAGTGTAGGTATCGTGTCCAGCAGTTGGGTTGATAATTACCCATCTGTCGTCATCACCGCCAGAGTTCATTCGGAAAATGGAGTCGATGATCTCGTTGTCGATCTTGACAGCATCGCTGGCTTGCGACCCCCCACTTGGAGCTCCCGGCTGGGGGACTGGCCCACCAGCGGTTTGGCTCCTTTGTCCGGAGCTTGATGCCGACTTCTGCTGTCGCTCCGTCTTCCGCGGCGGCTCCGTCTTCGATGAGCCCATCACCCACCATGTCGGCTCTTCCCCAACCACGAAATCCTCGGGGTACTTCTCCAGTTCCCTCTCGATTTCATGAATCGTGCAGTATTTATTCTGGAAGAATTCGATCATGACGTCCTTCTCGGCCTTCTTCTCGATCTCCTTCATCCAGCTTACCCACTTGCGCCGATCTTGGTTCTCAGCGGCCCTGTCAGCCGCGTGCGGTGCCAGACTGATGGAGTTGATGTTCATCGCAGGCAGCTTCGACTCATAGATCATATCGATGCACCATAGGAAATCCCTGGCGTACTCAATCTCCCGGTAGAGATCGTTCAGCTCCCTTTTGTCTGGACGGAAATAAGCTGTATACGACTGATCTTTGGAGTCCTTCTCACCGAGCAATGGCTGCAATCTCCTCATGATGAAAGAGACGCACATGAGCGAATTGACCGCTCCGATGCACGCGTCAGAGATGTCACTGGGGGTTGACCCACAGATCATCCAGCGCAATAGGTTGTTCTGGCTGGCATTCTCATCCCTCCTCAGTGCATATGCGAGGTTCTTCATCGATGCCTGCAGCTCATTCTGGTAGACCAACCCAAGGTCCCAATTCTTCTGGTAGTCGTCCTTGGAACCACGACCGTAGGAGTCGATCTTGGGAGCCTTGATCACGCTCAACGTGAACACTTTCCCCCAGTTTCGATCTCTGTATCTTGCGATTCTCCGGTCGTGCCTCTCAAACTCTGCAGTTGTCTGGAACTCCTCAGAGCTCCTCCACCTTCTCGATGACGATGCCCTAGATGACTCGTCGTTGATGAATTCTTTGTACACCTCCCCAACCGGGGTGTTCTGGTGGAATGCTGCTTTGAACGACCGTTCATCGTTGTCCTCGGCCACGCCTAATGCGAGATCCCAGATGTTCGCGATTGATCTCAACATATCCGCCCCTTCCATGCAGTACTTGGTTACGTTGAGCAACTCGGGGTTCTTCGCCAGCATCGTTGCCTCACCGCAAAGTTGGTTCAGCGCCGACACGATCTTCTTCCCTTGCTGCAGAATTCCCTCCATCCAAGCATACATTCGTCGGCAGAAAGCTGTCCGAAAACTTTGCTGATGAACTCTAAGGCAACCCTCATAGACTGCCCTTCACCTTTCATCATCCCGCGGCCCTTGGCAGAATAGTACGCTGAGTATGCATAAATAGCGGGGACGCCGATGTCCTCGATCCACTTCACGCACATACCCAGGTCGCTGCTCACCTCCATCCTCTTGGGCATCCTCTTGCCTTCCTCGATGGCGTTCTTCACCAAATTTCCCAAGAAGATTGCTGCTTGCCTAGATTTCCCGACAGGCACGCAGAAGAACTCATTCGTATTGACGACATTCGGATTGGCAGTCATCTTGATGATATTCTCCAGAACCAGGAAAACCCAAAATAAGCAGCTGCAAATGAAGCCACGGAATTGTCCCAATACGATCCCAGCTTCAGATTGAGGTGACGAACTCGTCCAGCTCCTCCTTGAAGCCTGGGGTTCGGGACTGACCCAGCTCCCCGTATGCACCAGAGGTTCGGGACTGGCCCAGCACCTCGGTTGTGCAGTTGGGGTGGTGCAGATTTCGCTCGCAGTAGCTTGGTGCTTCCGCGATCTCCTTCGCGTAATGCAAGCAAGAGCGAGTTTCAACGGTGCCGGTTTGAGGCACCTTGCTCGAGCACGAAAACGGCGAAGGATCACACCCACAATTATAGACGTGTACAACTGGGTTTCTTTGGTTTCCCGACCAGCACAAGGTCCATGCTCATGGTTTCCATTGCATTTCTTGGACAACGAGCCACCAAGTTCAAAGTTCCATGAGACAACTCTCCATGGTTTCTTGATTGGCATGGGTTTCTTTGCATATCTTTGTTTCAAGCCATAGCGACACCCATCAAACTCGTGACTAATCCCATCATGCACGACCTCATGCAGTCTCTCATCTTTCCAATAATCACAACTTCCAGGCAACTCAAACAAAATCGCAGCTCGTTTTGTCATGGCATGCCGTTTAATTTCAACGAACCGTTCAAACAATCTCCAAAATTCTCTTTGTTTGGCCTCGATTTTCTCTGCGGTGTCAATTCCGCGAGTCTTGTTGAGGCGTGCCCATGATGATCCCCCCGTGCAGGCCCGGCGAAGAACAACAAATCGGAAGGTTTGGTAAGCACATGTCTGGCGATTCTCCCCCCGTACTCGCTCAGTAAGTCATCAACCAGGGTTATGGTGACAACCTGCGGCCCGTCATGGCGGGCAAGAGCAGTGAACCAGTTACGTGGTTCGGAACATGCCATCAGCACGATGGGCCGAGCCAAGTCAACACTGTAAAGAGTGACGACTGTGCGAGTTCTCATACCAGGAAGCGAGACATGAACAGGAGCGCGAAGCACACCGCCGTCGTGTTTGACCATCGCGAGTTCAATACCCGGCGCTAACTGTGGCTTGTGCTTCACCGCAATGCGATACGGAACAAAACAACGACCAGGGACAAGCTGCTCGTGATTGATATGCAGACAACGCATGAGCAATTTCAATCGGAGCAACGTTTCCAAAGCAAGGTCGTTAACACACTTCAACTCTATGCGCTCGTTCGACAGTTCTTCAACAAATGCGGCCAGCACGGACTGCATGTCAACATCCCCGGACCCGACGTGAATTGGTCGTGGTCGTGGAGACCGTTCCCGCGCCGGTGCAGCGACCGGTACGGGATGAAACTGCCAAACTGCGCGTTCAACCCAACCATCAATTCGCACACATTGTAGCCCCGGGTCAACTCTATCCTCAACTTTGAGCCATGACCCATTCTTCAGAAACCAAGTGGAACGAAGCCACTTGCTCCCAAACGGTGTCATAACCGCGAGTGGAGGTTTCACACGCATCAATCTGGGTCCCTTGGCAACAACAACCGGATCATGTCCTTCATGCTCATGCAATCCCTCTTTGGATGTTAATCCAGACCACCATAGGTCCGGGGGCATGATCGGAATGTGTGTGTACGGAAATGTTGGAACTCCGTCAACTGTCCCCGAAGCGGTCTGCATGGTCACCTTTATGGGATCACACGTGGGTGTGAGCGCCTTGAGGGTATCCGGGTCAGACAGCAAGCTCGGGTCAAGTAGACCAATCTGCAAACATGCATGTTTCCATTTGCGCCCATCATTGAACGCCTTGGTGTAAATATCGGCCCCCATCCTGTCGGTGACCTCATACGCCAAGTACATGTAATCACGTGTGAACATCTCATGCATCCACGAAATGCTAACACCATGGCTTCTCTCAAGGTGGCGCATCGTGGGGTTTCTCCCCGATCGCACGACACCGATCATAGCCTTATTATCGTCATAGAACACAAAGTTCGGTGACTTCTTGAGAATCCGCTCTACCAGCTTGAGAGCGGGCATACCAATCGATCTCATGGCAACATCGGCCGCAACAATCTCGGCCTCGGGAGTGGAGTGACTCACACAACCCTGTCTTTTAGAGCTGCCAGACAACGGAAACCGGGTATTAGGCCCTTGTCTATTCAAGTGTCCACCGGAGGTGGAACGCAGCGAGTCAATGCATCCCGCAAAGTCAGCGTCCGCATACAAGGCCAAGTGCACATCGTCCATAGGGTCTCCAACCCAACCGACCATGCGCCAATGTTTGGTATGATGCACATAGCACATCAAGTGATGCAAACCCCGATCATCGTAGTCAGTCCACCTATGCACGTTCCGTGCTAGGCGATTCACTTGCCGCAACAAATCGAAGCGAGCAATCCGCGCACCGTACAGCAACTTCATCAGTACGCTAGCGGCAAGCGGAGCAAGGTGTCCACGCACGGGCTCCTTCATGGCCAACTCAGGAGTCCCTCCCCGTTGGTCCGGCACTGTGGCAGAACCGTCGGTGGGCACAAGATTGTTACACCAATTGCACACGACTGACGGCCCCTCTCTGGCAAGCTTCCGTGAGACGTGATTCTTTGTTTCTTCATGCAACTCAGGGGTGACAACCTTATTCAACTTCACGTCGCCCGCCACTTCAAGATAGCGGTCGACACAGGAACGTAGGAACTGTTCCATGTCATAGGTCACCGTTGTTACTCGGTGTCCGTTCCCGAGAGTGACGTTTCCCTTGCTTTGATTGCAACAAAGGTACATGTCAAGTCCAGTCTCGGGCTCAATCTTCAAACGTGTACGCAACATGCTCCACCCTTGGGCAAGGTTCTTCTGCGGCCCTGCCATTTTGAATTCGTCGACATACACAACCAGAACAAGCTGGAGCTTTTCATGAATGTACACTGAAGGCCATTCTTCGCCGATGGGCTCAAAACCAACGGCACGCACCGACTCATCGCAGTGCTGCTCCCAAATTGTTCCCGCATCTGGGTGTCCGTACAGCGCCTTCCTCAACGGGACGACTGGTCTTCTGTACTTATCCCATTTGCATTCACTTGGCACGGCTTCCGGTGGCAATTCAATCCAACACGGCGTGCCTCTCAAGGTGGCCTGTATATACGCCTGAACAGCGTCGGCCATCTGCACATCCCAGCCATCATGACAACCCAGAAAATCCGCCCAACGCGAGGCTTCAAATGTAGCAGGGGAGTTCCCCAAATCTTGAAACATCGCAGCCTCAAAGCTTTGGTTCTTCACTTGGTTCCCCAGCAACACGCCTCTACCCTTGAACTTCCTCTTAGGATCACCAACAGGCAACTGTGAGTGCTTTTCAACGCAAATGCCATGTGCGCGAGCCATGTGTCTTTCTTCCCCTTTCGCTTTTGCTTCCCTGGCTACAGCGTCATATTCGCGCACCGCGCCAAGATCGAAGACCCCCTGGTCGATTAATCCCGACCACTCTTTCTTCATTGATGCCAATGCATCAGGGTTGGTCAACATCTCTTTCCGGCCTACCGGCCTGGATACTAAAGCGTCGAAGAATCGTACCACTTTCACAGCTTTCTCTCTGTGCTGTATTCGCTCAGAGGTCACGCACGGCATCGATGGGTACTTCTTGGCTTCACCGTATTCGCCTATCGCAGGCATCGCGAGTGGCACCTTTCCAGAAACTATCTCAGCAGACTCCTCCCATTCATACCAGGTGAGGTCCGTCGATTCGTCGACCGATGGATCCGTCCCCGATGCTGTCTCAGCTTCGTCTTTAGGACTCTCCATGACTGATGCAACCGCCTTCGTCCAGTTTGGAGTCGACTTTGATCGCTCCTCAGACTTGAACTTCCAGGCATAAATTACGACCAGACACTCAAATTCTTTCTCAAGCTGAACGTTTCGTCTCATGACGTCTTGGGACTGTTTGGAATCCATGAGAACAACCACTCCGTCGACAGGATTAACAACAATCCTGACCCATTCAAGCTCAGCCATGTGCTTCCCATCCATTGGGTTCTTGATCTTTGATATGTTCTTCCGCAATCCCCAATTGTACTGCCATTCTACTCCACCCCAGCGGTTCCGAAGCATCGCTCGAATTCTCTTACCACCGGGCATCTGTAATGTCCTTGCCTCTGCCGGCGCGGAAATCTCAGACTCCTTACCCTTGGGATCTTCTTCTTTCCTTTTGCCACCGCCCTTCACCTCGGCCTTCTCTTCCTTGGTGTATTATTTACTCATCATCTTCCATTCTTCAGGAGTGAACTCCGGAGGTCTCGATGTCTTCATTAGCCTGAATCCATCCTTCCCGACAGGATACGGTCTCCCGGCCTTGTCGATCTTAACCTCCTTGCCATCGTCGTTGACGTACGTGATACCATCCCCGGGTAGCCCAACTGACACGTGTGGAAGGTCGGACTTCGCAACCTTTTCATCGCCCTTAGGGTGTCCATCTCCTTTCCCTTTTGAGGAGCTCGGTCTAGCATCTTTTTCTCCTGCATGATCCCCCCGATCTCCGGCGATTACTTCCGGGCCATCGTCGAGCAGTAGACCAGCGATCTGATCGACTTCATCGTCAAGCAGTCGCTTCTCGTCACTCTGCAACAATTCAGGCTCGTAGTCCTCATCCTCGATCAGGCGGTCACGCGCATCCAGACCGATTGCATCGATAGACATCTCTATTCCTTCCAAAGTCTCGTTGGCAACCTTGTACTTCTGTTGTATTGGGAATGTCAGAGGAGATTTCTGAATCATCCTCTCCGTCTGATGTGGCATTCTCAACCGAGGTGGAACCTTTGCCTTCTTGATGTTCAGCTCTGCACCCGCAAATGCAGTAAGTGCCCAAGCACGATACTTGTTTGCCCAATGCATGCCAGTGCTCAACACATATCCGGCACATATACCAGTTTCCCCTCTCGGCTCGAACTTCTCCCTCTTTCCCCCCCGTGCTTCACTCGGCTTGAAGTCCACTAGCGCACCGAAAGGTATCTTCTCGCCCTTGAACTCCTCGCCATGCAGCCTCATCCATGCACTCGATCCGTTCACCTCTTCGATGTTCATGAGATGGCACAGAGTGGTGATGGCCTGCACCCAATAACACGTGGGTAGACCGGCATGTACTAGACAAGCCGAAGTCTGGTCTATGATGAATTGATTTGTTCTTTCAGCAAGGGAATTGTTCTGCGGCCGTCCAGGCAGCGATAGGTCGTGGTTCAGCTTCAGCTCCACGCACGCATTGATCAGTTCCGGGCCGTCATCCGAATATACCTGCTTGATTTTCCTCCTCCCGCAGACGTGCTTGATAGCCCTGACGACTGAGTCAGTGTCTCTTCTCGCGGTGGGATAAGCCATGATAATTCCGGTATATATGTCCCGGATGATGAGCGCATACCTGCCCTCCACTTCATGATCTCCTGATGCCGTCACAAAGTCGAACGTCACCAGGTCACCGAACGTCTTCACTTCTCTTTTGAATGCTCCCGTTCGCGATCTGAAGTGCCTCATCTTTGCCTTGACGCATGATTCGCAGAAGGGATTTCGGTACCTGTGTGTAAGCAAATGAGCTATGGAATTGGCGTCCTTCTTGAGGACTCCCACTTTCCTCTTTATTGATGATCCTTCGTACACGTCTACTTCGATTCCGGCATCTGGATCATCTTCATCAAACTCTTCCTCGTGAGCTTCGGCATCACCATGTCGATGCGGGACTGACCCAACATCTACAGGTATTTCCTCAGCCACGGGAGGCGGACGTACCGGACCGGCTCCTCCGGGTGGCCCGAAGTCGAATGCCACGTCGTGGTGTTCGCCCTCGGCCTCTGCGGACTCACCGACAGCGGCGGGTGTGACGTCGTTCTCATCGTCACCTCCCTGATCTGCCTCGTCGTTCGTTACCATCGCCACTACTTCCGAAAAGTGCTCCTTGAGGTCGTCTATCGTAGGGCGATGCCTGTTACTCCGAAGTTTACCATCACTCACTAGGTACGGGATGTCGTCCTTGACCTGCAAGTGCACGAATCCCTGCTTTGGCGTAACCATGAAAGGTAGTTTACCAGGCATCCAGTGAAATGCAATAACCATCTTCATGCATCTCCTCCCCACTGACAATACCGTGGGTGTCTCATCCAATACATGCGGCTCGACAGTCTCGTCCAACTCGTCCACGACTATCTTGGCCACATCAGATGTGGAAGTGGAACCATTCGCGGTCTGGAACACGATCTCGTCGTCATCTTTCACGATGTCGACACCCAGGCTCTTCGCCTTGGCTCTTTCGATGAGATCATGACCACATCCGGTGTCCATCAACCATTTCACCCGTTTGCTGATGCACGTTGACATGGCGAAAACGTTCTTCGGCATACCATGCTGTTTCTTCCAGTCGACAGCCGATTCCTTGATCTCGTCCTTGTTCCGATCATACTCGAACATTATGCTGCTCTCCTTGGTCACCGGGAAGTAGTGCTTCTTATATACATCATCCACCACTTCTCTCAGTCTCTTCGCACGTATCAATGATCGTTGGACTTGGTAGGCTGATAATTCACGATGATCACTGCTTTTGAACTTCTTCTCATCGACGTACACGTACTGATAAGGCTCATTCTCATTGTCCTCATAACCGTACCATTCTCCTTTTCGTTCCCATTGCCTTCTCTCGTCTTCGGGGTAGGTGATCTCCCCATTCTCGTCGACGTCGAGCACTTCCTTGAACCACACCATTTTCTCGGGGATCTCGGACTCGCCAGACCATCTCGATGATTCGCTCATCGCGTCGTCATCGCGCTCGTGGTAGATAGTCTCGGCTTCGTCCGGTTCGACATGATCAACGTCCTTCTTGAAGCTTACCTTCCCCGCAGGAGCCGATTGCTTCAGGACTATCGCGGGCATTGCGATGGCCCTCCTCGCAATGGCAGGCGCTGCGGCTTTGGCGGCAATCTTTGACTTGGCTTGCGCCTTGTCATTTGACGTTGCTGGAGCTGAATTGTTCTTGATGAGCTCATGTCTGTACTTGCAAGCGCTTCCCCTATCGCACTTCCCCTTCTGAAACGCGAAGCATGCTCCATCATCTCTCTTTGGTGACGATGATCTGGACTTGGATTTGCCCTTTCCTTTCCCCTTGGACATACACTCCAACTTGTGCTCCGTCTTCTTGCTGTGGGAAAAAGTGCATTCATTCCCTTTCACGCACCCCTTCGCCGATTTGAAGTGGTACCAGCAGGGGTTATCCTTGCTTCCGCCCGGTCTCTTGCCTCTGTCGCTGGCACCGTCGGACTTGCCGTTCTTGCCAGCGTGGCCCTTTGCCTTGGCTTTTGGGAGCACAGGAGCGGCATCAGGTCCACCGGGTTTCCCCTTTCTGCCCTTGCCACCCTGGTTCTCCTGTTTGCCAGTTGCTGGAGCCGCATCCTTCCCGCCTGACTTCATCATCGACTTGACCGACTTCTCCTTCATGTCGAGCATCAGGTCTTCCCGATCTGCCTTGATCTGATAGTCGATCAACGCCAATAAGAATTCATATGTCTTCTGAGGATGCTTGTCCGGTAGTCTATGGTAGGCATTGAGGCCGAACTCCATCTTCTTGCTCCCTTTGATCTTCCTGTAGAGGATGTCTCTGAGAGCCAGCTTACTGGGTCTGTCCTCGCTCCTCATCTTCAGCAGCAAATCATACCATTTGTTCCTGAACATGACCAAGTTCTTGTCGCCAGGAAAGTCAAGGTTGAATAGATGCTCGATGTGGTAGACAAGATCCGTTCTATCGGAAGTTCTGAATGATTGAATAACTAATGCCACCAACTCTCGTCCCTTCACGATCACCCCTTGTTGATGTCGTAGTTCAGAGTGTCGTGTAGCATCGAGGTATACGTCCTTGGCTTCGTCAGGTGCTTGTTTCAGCATGTTCTGCATGCCCATGGCCATCTTAATATCTATCGTAGCGAATCTGTCGCCACCTGAATCGCTAAGCAAATCCAGGTCTGGGTTCAACCCAAGAGCCTGCTCCAGCCATTTCGTCCATGCGTCGGTATCTGGATCCGCACTTGCGCTCAGAACATTCATCAGCAGTTGCATCTTCCAGGTATCAAGTTGATGGATCTTTGGCCAGGCCGGAATAGATACTCTCTCGGCCTCTTTCCTCGAGATTCTCGGTCGATCATTCTTGATCTCTCGGTTATCTCTCGATCTCCTTCGTCTTCTCCGTGTCCGATCGTCTTCTTCCTCTTCTTCTTCCTCGTCTTCCTCATCTCCTTCGTCGTCGTCATCCTCATCCTCATCATCGGGTGGATCATCCGGAGGTCCTCCTCCGCCACCAGCGAGGCTCAACTGACGTCGACCCGCTCCCTGCCCATTTCCATTGGGCGGGAATCCACCGTAATCCAATGGGGGCGTAGTACCGTTGTTTCCCCCTCCATCACCACCACCAGTCGTAGTAGTGGATTGTGGGACATGCCCAACAACCCTTGCATCTGGGATAGGTGTACATCGATCATTGGATCACCGAAAGACGGAAAGAGGATCGAACCTGGCATCAGCGACGAATTAGGGATTTGATTCGAAGACGATGACGGGATTGACCCAGCCACCTTCTTGTCTATCCTATTCGAATTAGCCTGGGTTCCTCCCTCAGCGCGTTTCACTACTGCTCGTTCACGATGTCCATCTTTGCTGCTGGAGGCTTCCTGCATCTCCAGCTTCTTGTGTGCACGTAGTTCCTCGTTGTCAGCATCGAGTTGGCGCACAAAACTCTCTTCTTGCTTGAGCGTCGCCTCTCTTTCCTTCAGTTGTCCCTGAAGCTCATGCATCTCCTCGAGGTACTCATCGTACATTCCTTTGGCTGTCTGTCTCCAGTACTCAGCCTCCTTCGACTTCTCGTCCATCGTGCACCGTTCCTCTTGTTTCTCTTCTTTGACCTGGGCTAACTCCAAGATCGCATCCTGACGATGACCACCTT
>CAUJNA010000357.1:204752-255041 GCA_963377175.1 Effrenium voratum | reverse complement strand
TTTGGTTGGCTTTACAGAGAAACCAAACGCAAACAAGCCGACCAATTCAGCCGACCCCTTGTTAATGAACCCTCAGTGATTCATCAAGGCGTCCCATTTTGGTGGAAATTTATTTCTTCTAGGGGCATGCGCTCCACTTGTGCGTAGGTTGGGGATGTATTTCTCCGGGGGTCAGCAGGTGCTCGGCGCTCGCTTGCGACTTGCGCAGGCTGCGGAAGCGCAAGTCTTTGACTGGGTACGCAGTGGCAACAGGCCATCCATTGGCATTTGCCGGACTGAGCCGATGCAATCTCTGAGAGAGCTGGAGCTGGCGTTCTGGAAGGGCTCGTGAGGTTGATGTTGGGGTTGGCCGCCTGGGCGGATTTTTTCAGCAGCCGTTTGCTTGTCCTTCATTTTCCATTTCAACCGGAAAAGGAAAGAGCTGGTGGTGTCCTTCGTGTGGAGTCACATGGGGTTTTTCTCGCCGCCAGTTGCGGGGGCCTTCCTGTTTGCCTGCGCGGGCCCAAGAGAGAGAGGGGGAGATCTGTTTCTTTTCAAAATTTGTCCCCAAGGTTGGGGATTAATGGTTTCAACAACAGCTGGGGTCTCCTCTGAGACGATTTTACTTGTTGATGGATGTGTGTTTTGAAGTGGGTGGCCCATTTTTCGCTGGTTTCTTTGGGGAACAAAAGGACCGCCAGCTGCTTTGCGGGTCTTGAGAGAGGCACACCCGCGGCTCGTTTTTCCTCCTCCCCTCCGCACTCTTTGGCCTTGAGGTGTACTGCGGTCTTGTGCAGCACCGAAGACGCAGCCGCAGGCTCGCCGCAGTTCGGAGTTGCAACCTGAATTGAAAATGGGCTGCAACGCATGTCATTTCCTGTAGGGGGGGGTGCCGGGCGCGTTTGACCAAGCTGGGAACGAAATCGTCCGATTTCCAGACCGCTGGTTCTGTTTCCGATCCCTGACGCTGGAGTCTCCATGACCATCCCGGAGCTCTCATGGCGTTTCACTTTTCGCCACGGAGCGGACCGAGGTTTTCAGCCTTCAGATTCTCCTTGTACGGTTGGTTGAAAGGAAACCACCTGCGGATGTTCCAACAAGTTTGCCTTCTTTGTCCGATTGGATTTGACAAAGCACGAGACTATGCAGCTTTCAGCCCTGGAAGCCTTGGAAGTTCCTTTCTTGGATAATCGGGTAGGTCCAAGGGTCAAGACCAAACTTGACGTGTCAAAAGGGCCTGGCCTCCGAATCATGCACAGAGTCACTGGAGTTCGAAATCATTTTAATCAGAAACGCTACCTTGGAGGCAAAGCGGCGGGTCTTTTGTTGCGTGATCTTCCTTTGTATGAAATGACAGAAATTAAGAGTTGCGGCTGGTTTTTGTCACACCACAACCAATACAGAGCATGTATCCAGTGGGGGCACAGGATTGAGGTACACATTGTTAGCTCCAGACTCTTTGAGGACCTGATCCATTTACTTGCTGGTGCTCAGTAGAGAATGTGGGACTGAACCCGGGGTTTCTCTTCAAAGAACCACCAGTTGGATGGTTTCTCTTGGGGTCATTCTTTCTCACTCCCTGCTGAGCAGCAAGTTTACCAGAGTTCAATTTCGGGAAATCCGCTACTTTTGAGCCACCCAAATGTCACCGCCGGTGGTGAAAAAGAATCTACCCACCGCGAGGCCGAGACGACCGAGCTGGAGGCTGATGAAAAGATGAGATTTGTCGCCCTTCCCGAGTTCACCAACAAAACTGTCAGTGTGTTTTTCGAGGGTGCGTGTGTTTCTCCGTTTTTTTGTATGCAAAACACACACCCACAAGTCCTGAAACACCAAGGGTGGTTTCATTTGAACCATTTGGGGAATCAAGAGAGGAGCCGAAAGCGTCCAGCGGGCCAGCTGGTTTTTGGTTGAGCAATTTAGGGACCCAGTCTTGCTGCAGATGTTTGACAGGTTTTGTGCTTCGCATTCCCAAGCGTGTTTTGTTTGAGGGGCGGGGGCTCCTTCTCTCGAATGAACCCGACAGGAATCCCACCTTTTTTTTTGGGTCCTTAAGGTCAACACAGTCACACACACACACACCCAAGTGAAAATGCGTCAAGAGGACCCCTGGCCCTCGCAATGGTCAGGGAGCGTCCCTCGTCCGACCTGAGTATGGCTCGATGGGTTAGTCCCTTACAGATCAACATGGAGCCCACATGTCCCTTATGGGCGTGGGTCAAAAAAAGGTACCCCAAATGGCACTCTGGGAAAGGGAAAGAATGATCAATATTCTGCGGTCCCCCACCCACCCCCCCCCCCCCCTCGCTCACAACTGCAACTCGACACATCATAGACAAACAAAAACAGCAGACAGCAAAAAAAGCGCCAAAAGCGCCAAAAGCACCAGGTCTTTTACCAGCCCGTTTCCTCCAAAAAGAGATTCCTCGCCAAAGGAAACCCCGTGGGAATGGGTCAAAATGGGGGTGGGGGGGAGGGGGTCGTTACGAAAGGCTGGCGCGCACACGAACACACATGCCAGTGCACACAGGTTGATGCATGGCCAATGTTGGTTGCAGATGCTGGCAAAAAGCGTCTGGAGAGCCACGAATGTCCATCCCAGCAAGCATGAGCTTAGAAGAGCCTCTGTGACGAGAGCACGCAAACGACAGCATAGTGGGGCGCCGAACAATGTATGGACAGAGGGTGGCAATCATTGCAAGTCTATATTCAACCCAGCTTGACTCTAATGCGTGTCGCTACACGCGAAGCTTGTTTGGAGGCATCGAAGGATTTCAGCGGTGATTGTTGGCTGCAGCTTGTTGGTTCAGATTTTCGGGCAATTGAACTGCAACTATGCAGAAAACATGGGGTTTTTTGACAATTTATGCATGAAAGCAACGCTGTCCTAATTGTCCCGCTCACCGCCAAGCATGAGCCAGAGAGGACAAATTGAAAAGCCAGGGGAAAACACGTGTGACGCAGCTTTCGCCTCCAGTTTTTTTGTGTTTTTAAACAGCCTGTGACCTTTTTGGAGGCCCCCCGGGTTGGACTCAACGCGCATTTACCGGAGAGTGGACGCGGGAGTACGAGAAGAACGAAGGACCTTCGTTTCATCCAAAGTGACTGTGTTGCAACCCGCTTTGGAAGACGAGCGCTCCCTTGATTTTAAGGTCCATGCCCCAAAGGAACATTTCCCACAATCAGTGGAAGCGAATGGGTTCTGAAAGTGCGATCTTGGGTACGAACCCGGAAATTATCCTGATAGAAGTTATATATATATATATATATGTATGGCGGGTATCTATGTAGGGCCTTAGATTGATGCCATCCAAGACCGAGAGCAGGGTGTGATCCATTCAAAGACCAGCGAGACGGAACACACCTAGCAAACACAAGGGATGATTTTGGTCGCGAGCTGGGAGCATCCAAGCAACCCTCACATTCACGAGTGTTTTGGGGTATCTTGCCTGGTAGCGTTTTTTTCCATGGAGCTTTGTTTACGTTTGCATCTTCTTTGGCTTGCGGGGTTGGAGTTTACCCACCAAGAAGCTGACAGGATGGAAGACGACCTAATCCTGAGGTGAAATGATTTCCAGATCCTTATGTCCTAGACCTCTCCAAGCGGGCTGGAAGCACTTGGAAGCTTCTGGAGGGAATGTTCATCCCTTCATGGTTGTTGTTGGGACACATTTTTCCAATTTTTGCTTCTTGTGGTTTAGTGGGAAGGAAATCCAACCACTGAACTGCTGAATTTTTTGGGTACTTTTTGCTCTCCTTCCAACGTCAACGTCAAGTGATCTCAGATCCCTTTCTCGCCTCCGTCCGCCCAGGCGGACTTGTCGCCGGCGGCGCGATGTGCTCTTCGCTGCGCGGCCACGGCCGGGCGGGGTTTCAGGGGGCAAAGGGGTGGGGGGAGCCAGCGGCTTTAGATCGGACGTTGAGCCAGAGGTTTCGGTTTCAGCCTGCACTCCCCAGAGGTTGGATCCCTTTTCCAGCCTTTATATGGGCTCCACGTCCAGGGAGTGGATGAAGGGAAATATCGTTGGGGTACCATAGTAATTCCCCCCCCCCCCCCGCCAAGGCAATCTTAGGTGGTTGAGTGTTACCGCCATTGTACTTACCACTCCTTGGATGCCTTCTTCGGGGCACAGGTCACCTGAGCCACGGGCGCAAATCCGATTCGGGTAGATGAAGGTTAGTAAGGTTGACAATCTCCTTGCCATAACTAGCTGCGGATCTCCGCCTTCTCAATTCTCTACGCATGGTTCTGGGTAGACCATTGTAATAGCGGATTTTGAGTATGACTCAATTGAGTAAATACATCAAAGGACACTTGGATCAGTCTGACCTTCGAAAAGAAAGGCCCCTATAAAATGGCAGAGTCCGTGTCTACTAAACTGATCCTCGTTCAAGTTGATTGATTTCCTTGCGAGCGTTCGACGCAGAAGGAACAAGGAAGGGAACAGGACAGGGACAAAAGAAGGAGGGAAGCAAATAGGTTTAGCGTAGGAAGATACAGTGGGAGCCTTTTCTGGTTGGGTTTGCATCATGCCGCTCATCCATGCCAAAAAATACCCTGCGTTGTGGTGAGCCAGTGTGCGCAGGTACTTCCCTCCAAAAAGAAGGACCCTTTCCTCAAAGGATATGATTGGGTTCCATGTTCATTCGTGAGACAGTTTTAAAGCTCTTGTTTTTTGTTGCATATAATTTGTTTTGCAGGACAGTTCTTTTTTCATGTGCAGGACAGTTCCCACGTTTGGGGGTTCATTTTCATTTGTAGGGCAGCTTCAAGCACATGTATTTTTGGGTTTATCTCTATTTGTAGGACACTTCTCCTGAACTGGGATGTATTTCGTGTGTACAGTTTCCATTTCAGCTTAAAGCTGGGGATGCCTCTCCAGCCTCTTTTTTTTGAACTCGTGGCTTTCGGCTTCCGCCCGTCTCAGACCGAGTCTCGGAACCGAGGTGATTGGAAAAGCCGACGCCGCCGCGAACCAGACCGCGGATCTCACGAAGCTCACCCTTGGAAGGCGCAAGGAAGTTTTTTTGACGGTCGAACCAGCTGGTCCAAGGTCAGCCCCGTCAGTTCCCCCCAAAAAAGCTCGAATCCAGTAATCCGGATCTCTATGAAGCAGCACCTACTCATCAAGGGCCTAAAAAGCGTAACTTTGAAGGGGGAACACCGCCAGAATGTTAACCCCGGATTAAGCAGAGCCCCTGGTTGATTTTTATTGGGGGGGGTGTCCCCTTTTTGTGGGGATTCAGACCACTTTTGGAGGGAGCACCCCCCTAGTAATGGGACGGGTTTATTCATCCGTGGTCACCTTTATGGTCAATTTGGGCCACAGCTCGGGCACTCGAAAACTTGCCCATGTCGCATAGAGGGTATAGCAAATTCGATTGTGGCACATATGGGTCTGTCTCACAATAGGGAGCCCTTCAAAATTATGGCAAGAGAAAGCCTCGCGTTTCTCCATGTTCTGATGTTAGCAAATGGCTGGATTGCTATACAAGATGACGAGAATACCTCAATACCGGAAGGAAAGCTTAGGTGTACGAGCAGGAAGGACGCCACAAGGAAAGCAAATACCGGAAGGCAAGCTTAGGTGTGCAAGGAACGCTTCTTCTTTTTCGTTTGCTTGGTTCCCTAAGGGACGCCACAAGGAAAGCCTCCAGTCTGGTCCCCTCGTCTGGTCGCCCAACCGAACTAACGCCTTCGTAGCTTCGATTCGAAGCGCCAGGCTGACCAAAGCGTCTGCAGCTGCAAAGGCCGTTGCTGGCGCGAAAAAGGGAAGGGAATGAGAAATGGAATGCACCCAGTTGCTTTGGTGCCCTGAAAAAGGAAACCACCAGTTTTTGGGTAGGATTTTCTTGGGGTCATTCCGTTTCTCATTGCAATTCTAAAAAAACAGCAAGTTGTCAGGCCGTTTGAAAAGCACAACAAGTGGAAGACCCCTCATTCCGGCAGCTTCTCCTATGAGACAAACCCATCTGCAGGTGTCTCTGAGAGTGGATCCCGAGAGTGCGGATTGCGAGAACATCGGCTCGTTTTGGGATGGATAAATCTGGTTTTGTTGACTTTCTTTCTGCCCAAAGGGGCTCCTTTGTCAATGTTTGTACGGGCAAGAAGCGTTTGTGGGTTTGGGAAAAGCGCCGGCCGAGCCCAAGTGGGGCTTTACGTTTTTCAAGCATTGAACATCGCAACAGACGAGGACCCCTGATGATTCTCAGGTTCCCCTTTGTCACCCCCGTCCGAGCTAAGAATACGACTTGGCAACTTCTTTCCGCCGCGTCTGCCGACCTTTTTCCAGCGCCAGTCAAAGTCTGCGGCGGTGGCGGATGAGCTCAAGGAGGCTTCTTGATTTCAGGGTCCCAGCTAGGTGCAGAGTTTCTGGCTCTTTCGCACACGCGCACAGACCATCGCGGTGCCCGATCGATTTGTGCTTCGCGTGGTTTTGGGTAGACCTTGTTAATGCCGCTTCTGAATCCTTACACAACACTTTCCTGTTTGGAGCCTCGGAGTGACCCTTTCCTTACTGGCTTGCTGGGGTTTGATTGTGCCTCCTGACAGGAAAACTTAGGGTGCCAATGCTGCCTCTAGCAACTTCGTTTTTTTCTTCTTCTTTTTTTCTCTCCCGCTTTGATTGTTGAGGATTGATTTCTGAGGCACGTACGGTGGATGCCCCAAATATTGCAAGTAAACCAACACACAAACCATGGGAATTTACAGGGTTTCCCTTACTCCCCACTTGCCACCGTACTATGGCCGTCTTTGCGTGTCTTGTGAAGCGAGCTGAGTGGATTCTCGCGAGGAAGCGGCGCGGGCCTCGCGCTGGGTGGCTTCTTCTCGCCTGGCGCGAGCCAGCGAGCGCCGTGCCCAGGAGAGACCGAAAGATGGTGCCAATGTATATAATTTGTTATATGTATTTAATATGTTATATATGTATATATGCATTATATATACATATGCAAATTATATGTATATATGTAAACATATAAAACACATATAATACTCAAACAAATAATAATCATTAATAATAATGATAATACTAATAATTGATAATAATAATAATAAGAATAATAATATTAACAATAGTGAAAGGAAGTTTAGAAGGAACTTCCGTGTTACGGCAACTAATTGAAAGCTAGCTCTCTGAGACAAATGACAAGAGAAGGAATAAGCCTCCGCGAGAAAAAGTGCGCGCGCGTATGGCAGGGGAAGAGAAAGCCGCAAAAAGCGTGGCCCTGTGCGTGAATCGGCATTTTCGAAGATGAGAAAGTCGCAAAAAGCGTGGCCCTGTGCGCGAATCGGCGTCTCCGGAGATGCGAAAGCTAGCTTGGCTCTATGTAACTTTACCCGGTCGATTCACCATTGTGACATGTAGGTGGACAAATAAACGCTTGGGAATGAACTTGGAATCATGACAGGGTCCAACCTAGGTTAAACCAAGGGGAGGATAGTAGTAATAGTAACGATGACGCCGCTAAACCTACTTTTTCTTCCACTTGTATTTCCCCTCTACTACCACTACTACTACTCCTAAGACTACTTAAGCTACTAAAGCTATTAAAACTACTACTACTACTACTCCTACTGCTACCCCTACTCCTACTTCTACTCCTCCTACTCCTACTGGGGAAGGAAGGAAAGAATGATGGAAAGGAGGAAAGAGGGAAATAAACAAAACACATGAAGGAAAGATGAACACATACAAGAGAAGAAAAGGACAGAAGAAAGCACGGAGACTGACAGCTTCCGCTCCGCCTCGCCGGCTCTGACCATCGGGACCCAGTCCCTGAAGGGAACCGGTCCACCCCAGGACTTGAAAAGGTCCAAGGGGTCCTTCTGTATATCTAGACAGGGTACTCAGATGAACATGGCGACCCCAAAGCCAGTTTTTTTTAGCACAGCCTTATTGGCCCGGCCGATGAACATGGGACCCCCCCAAGCCGGCCCTAAAACCACCTTCTTCCCAAAAAGCGACCGCCTTCTTTCGCCCTTTTGCTCAGATGAACATGGCCCAAAGCCATGTTTTTACAGGAAAGAGCTGCCCTGGCCCAGTCAAGTTGGATGTCTGCTCTCGGGAACGTTCCCAGACAAAGCCTGGAACTCGGATCAGGAGATGTGCGAAGGCTTGGTGGCGGCCTGCGGCTGCGTGGGGCGAAAGGCCCAGGCCAGGGGCATGGCCGCGGATGGCGGATGCGAGCGGGCGGTGGATTTTCGTGTCTCAACATTTTTGGTCTTCCTTTGGTGGGGGTACCGTGTTTTTTTTTGGGTCGGTTTAAACCGGAAACCGAAGAAGGATACAATCGAAAGCGATGTTTTGGGGGTCCCCCACGACAAGGCGCACTCGTATTTTGCAGTTGGGGGGTGCTTTGGTGGACATCGTTTAGGTGGGAATAAATGTCCGCACACTCAGGCACATGGTTTTTCGTTCCCCAACAAAGTCCCCAACCAAGATTCACACCACCGGAACCCATAGGAAGTGACCCCTATAACTGCATGCTTTTCCCTTTACCTCTGCAACTCCACATGAGGTTGGGTCAAAATGTATGGTAGGAGGACCATGTCGCTAAATTTCCAACAAAAGCCAGACGAACCTTCATTCCCACGTCCTCTTGGACAAGTATTGTGAAACAACCTCCGAAAGTAAAATGGGTCTGTCCTGTTATTTTCTAGACCCCACAATTTTTGTGTCTTTTTCTCGGTTGGTTTGTTTGAAAAAACCACCAAACAAAATCCGGGGAGCCTCACCCCCCGAGTGGATGACACGCGCCCCATGCAGCGCTCCACGGCCACTGTGAGGCCGCAAAGTGCCGGGCCATGTGCTGCTACGCCTCGGGTGCCCACGCCTTGGCAGGCGCTCAGAGCGATTTCTGAGCTCGCGGCGCGCGGGATGTTCGGTGCTGACTGGCACCGGCGGTGATGCTTATGAGATTTCTTTTTCACACATCGTTTCTTTTATTATGAACAGATGTATTAGGATATTGCTTTATACACTTTCTTCTTTTGTTGTTAGCAAATGTATTATAGGATTGCTTTAGGAACCAGACCCTGGGACATCCCATGAGAGAATACCCACAGGAGGCGACTTTTTCTGCCAATTGTATTTGGGTTTCGAGTTTGGAGGGAATTCGATCCGGAGGTACGAGCGAAAAATCCATTGCGGATCCACTTGGTGTTGGAAATCCATTGCGAAAATCCATAGCGCACATCCACTTGTTTCAGGTGTTGGAAATGAATGGTCGATGTGGGGCCATGGAAGACCGTTGGTCTGTGGACAAAGTTCACAGGGCATACTCTTCCAAATTGCCTTTTCTATATCCTTCAACAGGTCCCTTACCCTAGCACCATGCATAGACTTCTGGGTACCCTCCCATGGAAAGTGACCTGGTGGGATTCATGCGAGGGTACCACTACCTGGTATGTCTTGTTGTGAGGCCACCAGAATGGTGGTTTTCCTATTATTTTCCCTTCAAAGCAATCCAAAAAGGGCAGCTTCAAAGAAAGACACAACCACCTGCTGAATGAGCAAGCTTTGGACTTTTCTTGGCAAGTCTCTTCGTCAGCTCAGGTAAGTACCCTGAGCATGTGGCTTGTGGCTGAGGTACGTCTTAGTACCATACCCATCTATTGTTACATATTTTTGCATCTATTTGCCTTTCATGCAGGCGAAGGTCTCATGCGATACCTTTAGGATGTCGAATCGAAACTGCAAGCTCAAGTTGATTTGACATTGAGTATCATAGTATGTCTCCAAGATTTCCCCGACACTCAAGCCACTATCCCCGGGGTGAATAATGTTATACAGCCCCTGCAGAAGCCGATACATAAAGGTCATGTACGCGCAGAAAACTCGAATCGCGGCCAAGTTGGAAACAGTACCTTTTAACATGGGAAACCTCATTTCGGCACACTCCCATGTTGAAGGCTAGATCGGTCCAGGAAGTAATGTATACACATACATCACAAGTACTTCAAACGGCCAGTCGCAAAACCATGTCAAAAAAAAAGGTTATGAAGAGTCACAAGGATATTCGCTTCTATTTGTGGCTGTCCAGAAAAATCAGGCTTTGATTTTGGTAAAAAAGGCGGCCGTTTTTGATTTGTTTTTCTCCCGGAGCTTTTGGGCGGATTTTGTTTTGGGAAGTCGACCTCTTGAAGCCTCTTCCAAGCCACTTCCATGCGATCAGGTGCTTGGCCCTGGGATTAGCCAACAGGAAACCCAATCCTTGGGCTTTCATGTGGCTGTGGGTAAGAAATAGGGTAACCCCAAAATGGCACCCTGGTAAATGGAAGCAATGACTAAATCCTGTGGTTTGCTAGTGGTTTCATTTTGACCACCCATGTCAGCGCGAATATTTTTTTTTCGTCCCGGAGGTGCCATGGAGAGCATGGCGGAGTCCGCCGAGAAGGTGCAAGCCCCAAGTTTCCGGGGTGAGGGGTGCCAGGCAGAGAGCAGCCTGATGGGAGTTAGGCGCCTCGGCTGCGAGGAGGATGGCGAGCAGAAAAAAACGGGAACTTTGGAAGAGGACACGTGAGCCTGTCAGATCCCTGAGAATCCTAAGACCTCGGATTCATCCGAGGCCAGAACATTACACTGCAAAAGGCGGTTGGAGTGGAACCCAGACGTGACACAGGCACGGGCCTATGCTGGCATTTTCAAAGACATGGAAACACGCGCACGCAGGACACGCAGAACGCATGCAGGCAAAAAGGCATACCACATAAACCGACGACTCGAATTGTTATCGCTGGGACTCCTACTTTGGAGCGCAGAGCGTGAGGCAAAAAAGATGGCAAGAGGCCTACTGCCATCTGTACCTCGGTACAACCAGAAGCTTTCTTTCTTCAAGGTATGTCCTCCCCCCTCATTCTCATTCATCTTCGGTGCCCCTTCCCCCCCCCCCCCCCCCAATTTTCATATGTTCATTCATTTTTTTTTTTTTTTACTTTTTTTTCTTTAAAAAAAAAAAAAATCTCCTCGAGACCTAACCTGTTTAAGGACCGCCCGCTCTACGCCGCTCGACCCGAATTTTCTTCTTCTCGCTCCGAGTCGAGGCGGCGCACTCCCACAGGCGCCGGGGGGCCGCGGGGCCGCGTGAGCGACTCGACTGGTGGAGGGGCCCACCGAAGGTGGAGCGATTCGAAGCCTTTCCTGGATAAGACCGGGTCCGGTTTCCTTTCCGATAAGACCGGGTCCGGTTTCCGCCTTCGGTTTCTGGGGCATGTAAAGGCTTTTTGGAGCCTTTGGGCCGTGGATAAATTGGTGTCGGAGTGGGACGTGACGTCGTAAAACGGGAAGTAAAGCCATCATTTTGAATTGACCAGTCTTTTTTTGTTGTTTTCTTCTCCCTAAGGAGCGTCTCACACCCGAACACAGGCGCACTGCAATGGCGTGACCCTTGGTACCTGGCCCCCGCCCGGTGAACACAAAGGCGTCTCAAGTTACCTTTCGGGGTCAGCTTGAAGGGAGTCAGGAACAACAAGGACTAGAAGCTTCTCAAAGTTGTCTCTGTTTGCTTTTCGGGAGTCAGCTTGAAGGGAGTAAGGATTCTTCGAAGCCAAAACGGAGACCACCTTTTCCAACTGGCTTTCCTAGTTGGAGACGAACTTGAAGTTCTCAAAGATAACCAACACCTGTCGGCCTGGGCGTCAGCCCGAGATTCCTCCGTTTGCAGGATGAAAGGTTTTGTTGCCAGGGTCCGAGTCTTTTTTTGTTTTTTTCCTCCCCAATCCCAGGATTACACCCACTGAATGGGCAATTGCTCTCATAAGTTTCCGGGTAAGCTCTGTGATTTTGGAAGTTGTTGGATAAGTTTGATAGGAACTTCCGGACATTTTGGGGGTTTCAGAGATCCTCCGGACAGAAACCGCGCCCACATCTTCGGAGGATAGGACATTCTGAGCAGATTCTGTCCGTGCTCGCTCACCAGTCTGACGCAGGCTTTCAGCGGCAGCTCTGTGCACAGAACCGCGCGGGTTTGTCTCAAAGGGAAGGTGGTTGATTTCCTTTCGGTTTCCCTTTCAAGCCACCCGCAAAATCGGTTCCCCTCCAACAAAGAACGGAGCCATGCAGAGGTGCACAATGCCAAACCTCGCCACTTCCGTTCCGCCTTGCGAGTGGAACTCGCGATGCGGCCATGGCGCGCAACGCGAGCTTCGCGCTGTATGATGCCTTGGAGCTAGCAAGAGATGCCAGCCCAGCAGAGGTGAAGCGATCCTACAGGACGCGAGCCGCGGGTTGCATTTGCGAAGAACCCTGAGAAGCTGGCCAGCGACTTCCAAAGCTCCTTTTTTTAACTGTTCTTGGGCAAGTTTGTTTGAAGTAAACAGACCATGGGTCGCTTTAGGCAAACTCAAATGCGGTGAATGACAGAACAGTGACACTCGTGGCTTAAGCATGTTTAAGCAAGATGGGGTCCTCCGTCAGGGGGTTTCCAGCCCGGTTGGCCCAACCCCGGTTGCCCCGCTTTCAGCGTCAACTCCCCTGGGATTGGGCTAAGATAAAACCACCGAATTTCACGGTGTATTTGTGAACACGCGCCAGAAGTCTTCTACCTCAAGCTGTACATAGACAGATGCATATATATATATATATAGAATATGGTGTGTATATATATACACACATACCTATACATATGCATATGAGATATATGTGCCTCTCTCGTCAACACACTGTAACTTACAGTATTTTGCTGCTTGTTGTCGTACATGTACACATACATTACATTACATTACATTACATTACAATACATTACATTACATTACATTACATTACATTACATTACATTCCTATATTTAGATACATGCACATGTGTTTGGGTGGTGCTCTTTCAGGTTGGGACAGCTAACACCGGTGCCACGGATGTAAAAAGCGCAGGAGGCTCGCCGCGCTGCACCATCCGGACAAAGGAGGGGATCAAGAGAGGCCTTCCGAGAGCCACGCGTGGAGTTTTTTGTTTTGTGATGGGGAAACCGGGAAGCCTGAGAGAAGAGCCCAATTCGTTTCTTGGGGTCACTTTTTTTTTTGGAGATGGATGCACCCGCTTTCCGGGGTTCTCAACCATAGCTGTAAAACTTTGAATATTTTCTTTGGTGCCATCTGCTTTCACCCAACTGGGGCTTTACATTTGACGGCCCATTTTGGGACTTGTGAGGATGTCACTCTAACGGGCCCGGTCAAGGGTTTGGGCATGCCTCTTTTTTGGGCCAGGCTGGGTGGTGTTTGCAAAAAGACACATACTGTGGATGGGCAAAATCTTGCACCTCCGAAGAATCCCTGGAAGGATGATTCCTTTGTGAATACCAACAAACAAACGGCTTCCCATGGTTTCAAAGCGGTGCAGGCTTTTGTCCACCCACAGTAGGGCTGGTGTGGTGAGAAGGCGACTAGACAATGACCTCGCACTAACCATGACAATCACAACTGGCTCCCATTTCGGCGAATCGTTTCATTCAATGCCTTGGAGTATGGTCCTCCTGGTTTCAAAGAACGAAAGGAGACCCCCCCCCATTTTCCTTCCATTTTTTGCGGAAAGAAGTGGAGTTGGAGGTTCAAGGAGGTGAGCTTTGCCTATGAAGTGCTCAGCGATCCCGAGCGGCGGCTCCAGTATGATGAGAAAGGACGGGCCATTTTTCCCCTTGGCGGCTATTGGCTTGGATCGCTAGACTTCAACTTCTTGGGGAAGTACAGGTGTTTTCCACCAAACTCCCAAGAAGTTGTCCACTTTTTGCCGAGTCTCGCCAGCCAAGTTCCCAAGCTGACAGCTTTGGGGTCTCCGCCCAGATGAGCTCCGGGCTCCGCCCGGCGGCTGGGGAGAGTGCCTGGCCGATTTTTCTGCTGGCCTTTCCAAGCAGAAACCTCCCGGCTCTATGGGACTGGGGCCCTCAGAGTGTTCCAAATTGCTTCGGGGAGGATGTTGCTTGAATGGAGCCTAGGGAGTTCTTCCTTCTCTTGAACTGGCCAGTTTTTTGGTTTTCTTTTTTTGAGTTGTGGTTCCAAGCTCGGATTTCGTATTCACCTTGTTTTTTTGGTGGTTGTTCCAAACGGATTCCGAATTTCCGCGTGAAATTTTCTCACCGCCTGTACGTCTTGGTGGCTTCTCCCTTTTCTTTGGCTCGTAGGAGACCGGCTCTTCTACACCGGCCCGCCTGCGAATGCTGAGGAGCTGGCCGAGAGGCTCTTCCAAGGCGCAAGCACCCGGCGTGGGCGAAAAGGGAAGCCACAAAAACGGCTGGGAGCATCGAACTGCCAGAAACAAATGGGGGATATTCGTATATTTGATATGTTTTTTTTTGAGCCTTGCTGGAGACTTGGTAAGTTTAAAAAGGAAATGAATGGGGGATATGCCCGAAATTCGTATCCCTATCCTAGGTCCCGCAGCCAGGTGCCCTTTCTCACCCACTTTTTTGGTTGGGAGGGTTCCCCTACCCTGATTCTAACCTCTCGACTGGAGGACCTAGAGCAAACTGCCCAACAAATGGGGGATATGCCCGAAATCCATGAAGGGATGTCTCATGTTCACTGGCAGTTTGAGGGCTTCGCAATTCTGCCAGAAACCAATGGACGGAGGATTTGTCCCAGCAAGTAGTCCGTTCATGAATTCATGGGACACCAGTTCAGTGAACATGGGAGAACCATCAAAATGCCAGAGGCCGGCAACAAATGGGGCCCAAAATTCATGAACGGATCTCCCCATGTTCACTGGCAGTTTGAGAGTCGAGGACCACTTCGCAATTGAGAAGAGCACCGCAACGATGGCCCCACTGACTTTTGAGCAACAACGGGCCTCTCCAGAACGAAAACACATCATGCGCCAGTGTCCCAAGGGTATATGATAACATCCAAATCAATTGAAACATCAATTCCCTGATTTTTGGGGGATCCGGTGCCTAAAGCGTTTTCGCCTGAGGCCCTGGTGGGAAGCGACTGCGAAAGAAGACCAAGCAGAAGTTCGTGCCACTCTCGGTGTCCTTAGAGCTGCCTGGCTTAGGCTCCTCCACTTGTTTTCTTCTTCTTCTTCTTCTTCTTCGTATTCTTCTTCTTTGCAACGCGTGCGTGCGTGCGTGCAGTGTGCGTGCGTAGGGTGGGTGGGTGGGTGGGTGCGTGGGTGGGTGGGTGGGTTTGGTGAGGCTCGTGGGTTTTTTGGTTCAGCGCACGGTGGAGTCCCTTGTTCTTTGCAAAGGCCCCATTTGTTTGGGGTGTCCAACCCATGACCAAAAAGTTCGAAGGCTTCCAGAGAATCCAACAGGAAACCCCAACCACCCCCCCCCCCCCCCCCGCCCATTTTGGGCGTCCAACCAAACGAAAGACGAGCCATGCCCCAAAAACCCCGACCAAAGGCAGCTCTACCTTGGCTCCACGGAGAAGCTGTTCGTCTTGCGGAAGGTCGTCGACACCTCCGAGCCCGCGACTCGACTCGACTCGACTCCGGGATCCCATTTTGGGATAGGTGAATTCACCACTCATTTTAGAACCTATTTTAGTGGTTGGATTGGGATGTTCACTGGGGGTACGATTTGGGTTTTGACCCATGGCCATGTCCAACAGATGCCATGGGATGGGGAAGGATGGCTGAAACCGCATTTCAACGCTTTTGGAGCCTCTGGGACATGTTTTTCTCTTTTTCCTTTTTGCTGGCCAAGGTTCAAGGAGATTCATTCTTCGCCAATTCGGCCAGTCAGGTTCCTTTTGATTAGGCTCCTTTTTGATTGCGTGTTACCACCAAAATCGGTGCTTCTCTCTTTGTTCCTGCCTTGTCTTTGGGTCACTTTCCCTACTTACTCCCCCGGACTTCGGAGACGTTCTTCACTGCAAGACTTTTGAACCATAGTGGCCAAACGAAAGTGGGCGTGGCTCAAACTTTACCAGCAGGAATTGAACCGCAGGTGTTGGTGGAGGTTTTTACTTCCCAGGGCAACCCATTTTGGAACTCCGGTTTTTATGAGCCACAGCCATGCTCCCAGACTCCTGCCTGCTGAACTCCGATCAGGTTCCCCCAGGTGACGCCCGCCGCTTTAGCAGGATGCGATGCCGCTGTTCGCATCGGTGGCGCCAGTTTCTTCAAATCGGCCTCCCTTTGCACTGCCCGGGATTGGACGCTTTGTAGGTGTTCAGAGGGGACACGAAAAGAAAAGCGACAAACTCCAGCACCAGATGGATTTGGTCCAGTTCTTTCCATGTTTGTTTGGGTAGACCACTTTACCAGTTTTTGATTGCTCGAAAGGACAGCCACCATTTTGAGCCCCCCCCATCTTCACACACGTCTGCTGGTTGGACTTTTCAAGACGGACCAAAGGGAAACCCGAGGCCCCGGACTCCAATTTGGGTCCCGAATTTTGGGTCCCGGGCTCCAACTCGCCGTTCTCGGGTCCCGAATTTCCCGGTTTCCATTTCGAGAGACCCCCCCCTGGCCTCAGGTGCGTCAGTGTGTGCAGTGCAAGGGCATGGGCGCCGCTTTGGGCGCCCTGTTGCCCTGCAAGGCCTGCGCCGGGACCGGCAACACCTGGCGCCCTGTCCAGTTCATCAAGATGACTTGAGCCAGAATCAAAACAGCTGTTTCAGCCTCAAGCCTTCCCGCGGTGACAGCTGTTAGCTGTTCGGTAGGACCTGACCCCTCCTTGGTCATGGCCCCATCACCCGGACAGTTACAGATTTGGGGACGGGGGTTGATGTTGGCCTTTCTGGTCAACTTTCTCATGTTTTCCATATCCTTTGGAGATGTAGATGGGGGGGTTCAGGAGGAATCCCGAGTTGGCGGTGACTATTCTTTTGTTGGTCTGTTTTCAAAGATGTTCTTGGTGGTTTGGAATGGTATTTGTATCTCTCCTGGTAAAGCGGCTTATTGGATCTCCCTCATTTGGAGCAGAGTGAGGATCAATAAGGACTGCAGAGATGAATTGGTGCTATTTGGTATCTATGATTATTGCTGGGTATTGGTATGTATTCTTCTTCGAGAGCGACCTATTGATGCGGTCTTCGAGTACCTCGTCATCGGTGCCATTGGTATTCTTTATCTGTCCATATGCCGATTTCTTCGTGGAGGAGCTGCAGTATTGGACTATCTATTTGTGATTATTCTTCGTGAATTGGATGAGATACAGGCCGGGTGTCGCATTTGGGTGCAAGGGAGATGTCGGCTGACCCCCTTGGATACCCTTTCGGCTCCCTATTTTTGTGATGTTATGGGTGTTATGTACCCTCGCCCTGGATTGGTTTATTCATGGAAATGTTCCTTGCAACGAGCCCCCCGGATATGCTGTGATCATTTATCTGGGACATGCAGAACCGCTGCTTCCTTCATATGGCTCAACCAGATTGAATGTGAGTACTGGCCCCTCGGTGGGCCTCGGCCATGGAAGCTGCCTTGGAGGCGTGAGACTTCTGCTTGGCTGGATGGGCGTGGCCTTATTCTTTTGGGGATGGTTTCAGGTGGTATTCCGTCTCTGGGAGCTTCTTGGCCGAGTTTGCAGTATAAGAGGTATAGAAGATGAGCAGCTTGGCGGGTTGGACATTGACCTGGACAAGTTTGGACGTGATTTGGAAGGCCCTTTGGCGACGTATGGCTCAGTGAAAGGGAGAACCTTGAACAATGCTGGGCGCGGCAACTGTTTTTGGTACGCTGTGAGCCAACTTCGTTTTGGGCATGCCAGGAGCTGGAGGAGGACCAAAAGGCAAGTGCTCATGGAGGCCAATCAGGTAACCAAGGAGAAGCACAAAGCAGGTGGTAAATGGGCTGATGAAGAGGCTATTCAGGCTACTGCCAATTTTCTTCGCCAAGAAATTTGGGTGGTCAACGTGAGTGGTAAGTGCAACTTCAATCACTTCGGACAAGTGGTGAGGTTTTTGCCCACAACCCAGGATCAGGAGATCAAGCCATTGGTCCTCAGGCTCTGGAGCGACCACTTTGAGAACAGCTTTTGGTTTGAAAATCGTGAGGTTTCATGGGAAGCCTACAAGAGATCGCCTCTTGACTTGTGTGTCCCTTGTGTCGAGCTTGGAGATATGGAAGATAGCGGAGGCACGAATCCTTCTGGAGATCTTTGTGGAGGTGGCAAAGGTCACAAGAAAGGGAGGAGCAACTCACAGTTTGGTGACATTCCTGGAGTTACGTATGATATCAGCAGATACCTTTCTTTCGTTCTTCGGCATGGAGCAGATAAGGAGGGTATTGAAATGGACAGTGAGGGATACGTGAAGGTGGAGGATATTTTGGCCAGAAAGCCACATGCCTCGATCGACAGCGTGCTTTTAGCGGTCAATCGGGATGAGAAGGGCAGATTTGAGGTACATCAAGGAGAAGATGGGTGGCTTATTCGCGCAACCCAAGGCCACAACAAGGAGTTGGACCTCAGCAATGAGATGCATCGCCAGATTACAACGCCGGATGAGGTGGATCAGCCCACTTTATTTCATGGCACTTATTTGGCGGCGTGGGGGTCCATCAGACGTCAGGGGCTGCGATGTGGTCACAGGCAACACGTGCATTTCAGCACTACCTATTTTGTGAACCATGGCCAATCAGGTATGAGGCCGGGTTGTGATTTGGTGGTTGCAGTGAATGTTCAGCAATTGCTGGATGCAGAGATGCCCTTGTACAAATCAACCAATGGGGTCTATTTGGTGGGCCAGGACATTCCACCGGAACTTCTGTACAATGTTTATTGGGCTCGTGGTCCGCACGACTACAGGATGATTTGGCAATATGGATATTGTGTGCTACATGAGCAGATTGTCCGAGATGAGATATTTGCTGCCAAATGTCGGAGACTAGGCTTGGAGCCTTGGGGTTTTCTTCAGCCCCCAGAGGTTGATGGTGCAGGTGAAGAGGAAGTGAAAGAAGAGATGGAAGAGATGGAAGAAGTCCTTGTGGAAAAAGAGGAATATGAAGAAAGCAAAGAACATGAGGAGCTGCAGGGAAGTGAAGAGGTAGCTGATGTTGTGGATCAGGCCTCGGGTTCCGATGGATATCGAGGCTGGGGAGAAGTGTGGAGTTTGTCGGACGCGCCAACTTGGCAGCGAGGGATCCGATTTAAGTCACGATCCCGCTCCCCCGGGGGGAGGCCGCTTCATAATAGTCTTCGGACCCCGCTCCCGAGGAGGCGCCCTTTGCCGCGGTTGAGGAGAGATATCAGCGGAGCTGGACTATGGAGTACAGAGTACAAAGTGCAATGGCGCAGTCTCAGGCTTTTTCTCTTTATGGTTTGCTTTTTGGCCTATCTTGGTGCAAGTGGCATGGAGATTACCCGTCATATTTGCGGAGGCGGTGGAGACGACTACTCCTACTACTCCACCGATGACGAAGCCTTTTTGCAGAGCAATCAACGTGAGGAGCCCACGAAAAGAGAGTCAGCGTGGAGGAAGCACGGCAGGGACCGCCGGTGCATGAAGGTCCACTTCGCAGTCACCCGGACATTCACCATGGCTCCAACCTCTGAGCGGCCTCGTGAGGGCACCCCGCCACCTGCTAAGACGAGTGGAGGTGATGATCGGCCTCACAAGAGGAAGAGGCGCAAGCACAAGAAGATCTATGTTGAAGACACAGATCCCCGGCCCCCTCTTCCCCGCATAAGACGGGTTGAGGTGTGGAAGAAGGACGAGCCTATGCTGGGCATCGATGGACGACCAGCCCTGCCTCGCAAAAGATCTTTACAGGGGGGTATGCTTGAACAGGAGGTACCTTTGGACCTTATGAGATTGGGGCAGTATTTGCAGCTCACGCCGTTCAATGATGAAATTAGGGACCTTTTTCCATTAAATCGGTATCAGACCTATGCACAGATTCTGGCTGAGAAAACCCGTTTTGTTATGACGCTCACCAAAATGTCTGAAGCCCAAGTCCTAAGCCTTAAAACAGCGTGTCGGAAGCTCATGGGCAAAGCTGTTCAACAGACGAGGGCCAAACAATTTCTCGATCAGGAAGATGAAAGAGATGTCAAGGATGCTGTTGCCTTGGCCACCATGCATGTTTCTGATGGGGATCAACAAGCTCTTGTTGGCAAGTTTGTGAGTTGGAAGATCAAACCGATGCATTTCATCCCTGAAAGCTCGCCCTCCACTATTGCTGGTTTGCTGGGAATCGATGAGTACACAGTTGAAAAGGTGAGATCCATTCTTCTGGGCTATTTCAGTTTTCCCCCAGAAGCAGACCCGGCGCTGGGATGGTACTTCGACGTGACAGGTGGACGGACTGGCATTGTTCCTATTTGGGCGAACTCCCTCGCGCTTATTGGTGGGGGTGGGGAACATGACGATGAGTCTGTTACTTCGGATTCCTCTGCCTTTCACATGCTCAGCCGATGTAGGGATGCCCAAACAGCTTTTGATGAGGCTATTCAACTGCAAAGCACGCTGAGAAAACGGAATCGAAGATTGGCCAAACATTTGCAGAAGCAACAGGAGGTCATTGAGGATCAAAAGGCTACTATCTGCAGGCTTAGGCACACCCTCTCGCAGCTTCTGCCCACTGCTGGAATTGAAGGGAGGATTGTTGGGGATTCGCGGCCCATTCCGCTCGGTGATTCTGAAATCTCCCCGACGGTACCCTTCTTTGTTGATGAAGGATTTTTTGTGAGGGGCGTAGGGCCGGATCGTTTCCGTGACAGGTCCAACAGATTGGCTACGCAGCCTTATTCTATTGCATCTGGAAGACTGGAAATCAGCAGAGGACCTATTCTTGCAGTATCAAGCGAGCCCATCGAGGACCTCTCAGACGTAGAAGGTGGTATGAATGATCCCATTTGCATGATTATGCTACAACGTCTATGTGGGATGATCGATGCGATACCTCACACTATTCCTTCAGTGCTACATGACCCTTATTGTGAGTTATCAGACCTGGGGAGTGGTATTCCTATTCATCGGCTGATGCAGTTTGATGCTTATGGCATTATGGCAGAGCAAATCACTGGAGGAGGAGGAGCAGCTGAGGCCGAAGCAATTGGTAAAGCTCAGCAGAAGGTCATGAGGGCAGAAGTTGAGTTTGCCCCCAAGCAGATTAGAGCCCTTCTGGTTCTTGACTCCAAGCTTAGGGAGAAGATCCTTAGCAATGACGGGCAAAATCAGATTCGGGACATGATCAGGGCCTCTGCTAAGAAGATCGGGATGCAACCTGACAGGAGTGCCCCGGCCCCGTCCGAGGAGCAGCATGCCCCGAGAGGAAAAGCCGAAAAAGGGGGCAGAGGCAAAGGGAATGGCAAAGCTATGAATCAGGATACCTCTAAAGGCAAAGGTAAGCGCAAAGAAGATGATGTTCAGGAAAGACAGGACAAGGGGAAAGGACGCGAGGCACAAAACAATGCAAAAGGGAAGGGAAAAAAGGGGAAAGACAGTTTACCTGAGCCTACCTTCGAGCTGATTCCAGAAGACTGGAACTGCCCAATCAGGTCTATTGCTGATTTCAATCCTTCCGCCCATGGCTTATATCTTATTCAAGATGCAGCGGTGGCCCAACAATTGGCCAGCAAAATCAAGAACGACCAACTCAATGTTTCCTTTATCATGCCTCAACCTCATGCTATTGGAAAGAAAGCCCCTATTGAAATGCAAATTCGACTGTTCAAGACGCAGGGCACCTTTCATGATACAGTTCTTTTGACGGGGCATTTGCATACCCTTTCCGGATCAGTTCCTGAAACAGGACGCAAGTTCATCCAAACTAGCACTCAGATTACCCAGCGTACCTTTGCACTGAGGATGCGGTTTGGATCTGAGGATAGGGATATTCAAAATGCTATCCGACAGAAGCAGTTCTCAGCTATTCGCCAATGGATGCAGCATCAACTGGCTGGTATTGAGCTCATCGATGTTTGGAACCTGAGGAATGTTGATGGACAATGGGGTATTAATGCTCGGATTCCAAAAGGGAAGCTGGATGAGGTTCTCAGGAAATCCTCCCCGGTCTTGGAGATTGACACTCCTCGAGATTGCCCGGTCACCACTAGACCTGTTTGGTTGAAAAGGGAAGGCCTTCCCCTCACTGTCGAGCAAGTCTTGGAATTTGCCAAGGAAGTTCCTAATCATTACGGGATCTTTAAGAAACAAGATTGTTATGCGCTGCGGGTGTCGCAAGCTGATTTTCATAAGACCAAGGAGGCCCTTGGACAGGTCAGCGCGCCACTGTTTCGGATTTTCGGCCTGCCACAGTATTTTGTCGCAGAGGATGTCATGGAACTACTGCAAGCTATGGCTTGGGAAGCAGAAGTGCAGCCTGGAAGCAGGAGATCTTCGGCCCCCTTCTTTTTTGGCTATGAGAGAAGAGTTGTGACGGTTGAGCCCACACTCCGAAGCTTTGTGCCGGCCCCCAGGGCTGACCCTCCCAAAGTTGACCCCGTCAACTACCCGTCCTTCAAGAGCCAACTTCAGAAAGGCAAAGGGAATGGATCGAGCGCGGCCAAAAAGGATGGTCCCTCACACTCTGTTTGGTGGAATGCCCCCTTGGTTGATGAAGGTCCCAAGAAGAGGATTCGGATTGGCACTCCTACCAAGAGCTCCACGCAGACTCAGGGAGCGACAGGCACTATGTCTCGAGGACAGATCATGGAACAGATCGCGGCCATGACGGAACAGCTACAGGCTCTTCAATCCCTTCTCCAATCCCCGGAGTTGCAGGCGCAGGAAGAACAGATGGAAGAGGACATTGCGGCGTCCTCCCTTTTTGAAGATGATGGGTTCCCCGGTCAGCCTTGACTAGGGACTCATCGCGCAGATATGAATGGAGGCTCCTTTCCTCAGGAGCTGGTATCTCGTTTTTTGTATCGTATGTTCTCCTTGGTTGGAGGTATGACAAGTGAGGTCTTCCTTGGTACTTGGAATCTCAACAGCCTCTCGGACAAGCTCAATATGGTTCTCAGTATGGGGTTCTCCATCCTTGCTTTACAAGAAACCCGTATTGACTCTCGCAAAGCTCAATTGTTTGCTAACTCGGCCGACTCTTCAGGTTACCAACTCCTGTTTGGCAAGTGCCCGGTTTGGAAAAAGAAAGGCTGCGGCAAAGTTGGTCTGCATCACAAGCAGTGCCCTGGAGTGGCAATCGCCATCAAGAAGGAGATTCCGGCCCACGTGGGCCCGTCACCTACAAGGATGGAGTACTGGCACGAGCAGGGAAGATTCCTGGCTGTCAACTTCTTCGACGGTACCACTTGGAGGACGCTTTGGAATGTTTATGCCCCTGATGACCCGCAGAAGAACTTCCAGTTCCTGCGGGACCTCGCCGCCGATGCACAGGAGGTACAACCTCACTCCATTGCTGGAGACTTCAATAGTCCTCTACAGTGGGGGTCGGACATGGACATCCTCTTCGTGGACTTATACTCCAAATTGACGGACATGCTTGGTCCTGATCCTTACACTTTTCAGAGAGCTCACTCCAAAACAAAGATTGATGACATTATTTGTCACAAAGACGTTCGAATGGAATTCGGTCCTCCAATCACGTTTTTCCCCTACGACCATGTGCACGCCATCATCTCGACCAAGCTCAATTGGAACGCTGAGGTGCATCAGTACTTGCAGATTGAAGGATATCACATCAACGAGCAGTGTGGAAATCACGCCGAAGTGTGGGATGAGTTGCAAGATGAATGGTGTGTGGCTTATGAGAAATTTGATGTGGATATGTGCTGGTCCATCTTCGCCTCAACTATGTTTCGTTTCTGGAACGGCCACACCAACTTCAAGAGAGTCCCTGGTCTGGGAGTCAAAATGCATTGGGAAAACCAGCAGAAAGCGATTTTTCACAGGAAGCTCATTGCGCAATCCAGTGAAGCACAGGAGCACGAAGAAATTCGGGAAGCACTACTTGAGCTGGGTCAACCCTCACTTGATAAACTCCAAGCTTGGAAGCACAGAATGCAGCAGCCTGGCGACAAGTCCCAGAAGAGTAAATGGATTGGTGATGTTTGCAAATGGGTCAGGGCCCCGACCCGCAAACCCCCCCTTTTATCAAAGCAAACGATGGCTGGACCAAGACCCCTCAAGAGACAGTGGATGTCATCCGCGACTTCTTCGCTACAGTGTACCAGCATGATGATCAAGTGTCCTGGGATGTGGGCAACGCCAACTACGAAGTCCCTGCAGATATGTGGAATGTGAAACACCTTAATCGGATCCTCAGAAACGGGAAAGGTGTTTCGTCGCCGGGGCTAGGTGGATGGACCTACGCGCATTTCAAAAAGCTTCCGCCGAAGGGCGTGGATTTTCTGCACAGTCTTTTTATGCTTTGCGTTATTTGCGGAAGGGCTCCCAAACATTGGCTTAATGCTAAACTTGTGGTTATTCCAAAAGGTAACGCCGGCTTTGATCTTGATGCCATGAGACCCATCACTATTGAAGTCACGGCTCTACGCATTTTCCACAAGTGGCTTTTGAAATGCGGTGAAATCACCTTCGACAACCTCCCTGAGAACATCATTGGGGGTGTACCTCAGCGCAGTGGGTATCAGGCATGGCTGCATGCCTCTCTATCTGCTGAGAAATGCCAGAATGAGACGCACCTCTCATTTCATGGTGTGGCAATCGACACTGTCAAGTTCTTCGATTGTATCCCACATTGGCTTGCTTGTCATGCCTTATCCGAATGGGGTATGCATCAGGCTGCTGTTGGCACTTGGATTCATTCCATCAGGCACATGAGGAGATTCGTTTCCACCTCCGGCATAGTAGCCAGACGGCCTGTTCTTGGGACGATCGGGTTGCCTCAGGGTGACCCCATCAGTATGGCTGCTGCTAGCCTTGTGCTGGCGGTTTGGTCAAGAGATCTCAACAGCGCTGTGTACAACTATGTTTATGTGGATGATAGGCTTCTTTTCACGGAAGGTGACTCGAGTGAACTCCAGCATGCCTTTGGACGCACCGAAGCTTGGGATACGCTTCATAATTTCCGCACGCAAATTAAGACTTGTCAAATCAGAGATGTGAAGAAGTCCACACCGCTTTGCTGGCGGGATGGGCAAGTTGTCAAGGAAGTCAAATCGGTTGATTACCTTGGTGTTCCTTTGGCCATTGGGCTCTTTCCCTCTAAGACTTGGTTTGAAAAGAAAATACACGGAGCTATTACCGCGCTGCAATTGCTTGCAAGGGCCAACCAACCTGCGGCCACTACCAATATGATTGTCCGCACGGTCATTATTCCTATGCTTACGTATGCAGGCGCTACACTGAGACCGACTAAGGATCAGCTCAGGCAGCTCCGCACAGCTATTCGTACAGCGGCACACGGAAGCAAGCTTGGGACCTTTTCGGCCCGGATTCTGTTCCAGAAAAACTACTTGCTTATGGACCCTGAGTTTTTCTTTGTCTGGAGAAACCTGCTCTTCTGGAACAATCATGCCTTCAAGAAGCGCGCCTTCAAGGATGCAGTGATTCAGATCTGGGAGAAGGTCCTTCCCTCTATCAAAAAGATTGGCCCTGTTTCCCAGCTTAAAAAGGATTTGGAATATTTGCAGCTTCATTTGAACGTTGACAACTTGCAAGTTAGCAACAATGAGGGTAGACTGCTTTGGACCTTTGGAAGTAGCGACTGCAAAGTTATGAGCAAGGCTCTTAGTCATTCCTTCCGTAACAAGATTGCCTCTGAATTGGAACAATGCAACTCCTCCTGTTGGAAGGGGATCGGCAACCACGATTTCGGCACAACCACTGCGCTTCTTCACTTGTTGCCTGAAGGGCACCCTGTGCAACAGAAGCTCATTCGAGTGCTGATCAACGGGATTAACTCCTTCCACATGCAATTTGTCAAGAAGTTCACTGATACTCCAGAGTGCAGAGAATGTAGACACCATGACGCTACTTTGGCGCACCTGTTTTGGGAATGCCCTTTTTGGGCCGATCTGCGCAGTCAATGGGATGAAGGGTGGGAATCCTGGTCGCGGTGGAGCCCCTGTTCTCAACACCTTCTTGTGTTCTGCAAAGACCTACCCCCTAGGCTTCAGGCTAAATGGGGTACTATTCAACGACAAGCGGTTGACCTCCTTGGTAAGTGGGAAGCTCGTCACCGCGATCTCCGTGCAATTGATTACACTATTCAGCTTGATCATGCTCCGGTACAGTCTGATCGTGCTGATCGACAGCACGCTCAGCCGGAAGATATTTATTTGCTCAGCTCCCCCTTCCACAGCCACGTTGTATTTAAGAGGGGACAATTCTTGACTATCGACCCTGACATGATGGCGGTCAAAGCCAACTTATGGTACTGGGGTGGTTGTATTGAAGATTTCCACCTTCTTCGGGGTATGCTTGACTGGTGCATATTTGACAAAGGCAAAGCTGAAGCCCTCCCAAGAAGGCATACTTGGATTGAGGCCTTGCTGCTCTTCATCTTTATTGCAGGGGACAAAGCGCCCTTCCTGCGTAAGATCAAGACTGCTCGCGAGGCCCAGTGGAAGATCCGGATGTTATGTATGGGTATTCTCAAAATGCAAGGGATTCCAATTGATGCTGAAACCGAGCCGGACATGTTGGAGCTGTGTCAATCTTGGCCTCCGCTGCCGACGTTGCCCTTCGGGCTGATGCTTCCACGGCACGACGGCATCAACATTGGACTGAAAGTTCTGGTCAACTTGAATGAGGAATACCTTATGCTGGGTAAACCGCTGCGCAAGCTTTACGTCACAATGGATCAGGTTGGGACATCTATCACTTGCTGGAGGTATTCGCCTGTCTTTGCCTCCCTGGTGGTACGGACTCGTCTGAATGATAAGAAGGCGGGCCCTGTTCTTCCCGGTTTGAACCAGGTCCCTGACCGCCCTTGCGTTGATTTTGATGCCCTGACTTCAGTACCGGAGCGTATTGATGCCTGCAAGGTTCTCTTGAGAGAGTTTCTCCTTGAGAAGGTGCCTCTCGACTTCTTGTCGGGGTTGGACGCCGAGCAACTGCGTGAAGCACTCGGCAACTCCTCTGTGCGAAGACTTCGGTTTTGTACAGGTCGAAGGAAACATCTTATGACCGGGTGGGCCAGTCGCCTGGCCGGTGCCCCCGGGCTTTCCCACTGCTATAGCGCCGACTGGGACCCTTGCGAGCCGCGTTGCGTGCTCTGTGGTTTCACGGTCCCTTGGACAAGGCTCGGCAGGCTTCGCCGGATGCCCCCGTGCAAAGTGCAATATTCTGAGTTTATTCTGCCTTCGGCCTGTGAGGCAAGAGTCGCTGAACTTTCCTCGCAGGTCGGCACCCTCGTGGCCCTTCTTTCGCTTTTAGGGTTCACTCCGTGACTCCCAGGCAATGCCCTGGAGGATAGACAGCGCCGCTACCGCCAGCCAGAATCAAAACCTGGGTAAGGGACAAATCCCAACCATAATATAGCTACGGCCGCCTTCCTATTTCGTTACATGGTTCTGGGTTGACCATTTTAGTACCGGGTTTTGATTATGACTCACTTTTTCCCACTTTTTCTCCCGTTGTTTTTTGGGTTGCGTGGTTCAGCGACCAGATTTCCACGTTGTACAACATACTGGCGTGGTGATCATGGACATGATTTCAACTGTATGTATATATATATATATACATACACATTTGTATATACATATATACACCTTTGTATATATATATATATGTATATATGTATATATGTATATATATATGTATATATATATATATATGCATCTATATATATATGTGTATATTTGGTACCCCCCCTGGAATACTCAGGTTTTTGGCCAGAGATTGACATTTTGGCTGTACAAATGCATGCAAAACACACGTTCCAGCTTCTAAAAAATAGGCTCCACAAATGCACTCCGTTTTAGACTTAACTTCTAGCATCGGTACTTAGGTCAATCCAGGATGTGCTAGCACATCCCGGATTGAAGATTGAAGATTGAAGATTCTGAGACCACTTGTTCCGGAAATCTTCAATCCATCCTTCGGACAAACTGATTTGTGCTAGCACGTGCTAGCACATCCTGGACTGAAGATTGAAGATTGAAGAGTCTCTGACAACTCTCTCTGGGATTCTTCAATCTTCAATCTTCAATCCAAGATGTGCTAGCACGTGCTAGCACATATCAGTTTGTCCTAAGGATAGATTGAAGATTTCCAGAACAAGTGGCCCGAGAATCTTCAACTTCAATCTTCAATCCAGGATGTGCTAGCACGTGCTAGCACATCCTGGATTGCCCTGAGTACATATTTGGAGAATTTCAGAAAGAGTTGTCAGAGAATCTTCAATCTTCAGATCCTGGATTGCCCTAAGTGCGGATTTGAAGAATCTAAAAGGCAGACCCGGAGTGCACGTTGTCAGAATCAAATTCTGGATGTGCACTTGCACTGCCAAGCACCTGCATTTGGCCAGGAGGGGGAAAAATGTTGTTGACATCGTTACAGGTTATTTTGCGGACTTGAGGGCTGGCCAGGATGGAAGATTCTCAATAGAAAATATAGTAGATCTTCAATCTTCAATGCAGGGGGCAAAACCTTAATGAGTCTAGAACAAGCTGTCAAGTTTTTAGGGGAGCTATCTTCTCCAGTTGATTTTTGAAATCCACAAGAAACTCCAAACGAGTAAACTTGACTTTGGTTTGAACTCGAAAGCGTTTTAAACTGGATATCCTTCCCTTACTTGAATAGTAGGAATGAGTTCCTTTTCCCCAAGTTGTTGATTTGCTGATTTTCGCTGCCAAACCAAAATCAGAAACACACAATAGTAGAGCTGCTACAGGCGCATTGAGGCTGCCAAAACATACTTCGCGCACTACTCTTGTACTGGACAGTTGTGCTTTTTGAGCTGGAGCTGCCAAAGTGAATAAGTGCACTTCGCGCACGCCAATGTGACGGTCACACAACTCGCAACTCCTTCAACGTTGATCTTAACTTCTGCTTGGTTGGAATTTGCATGGAGTTGAGCGTCCAGTCAGTTCATTTCAGAGTCGCAAGGAATTTGTCACCCCCAGTCTGGCATAAAAAACCTCAGTTCTGGCCCAAAACCTGAGTATTTCAAGGGGGGGTAGCATATATATATATATATATATATGTCTACATATATATGTATATATGTAGATATGTATACATGTATGTATGTATAAACACACATACATATATACATATTTATATGTAGATATGTATAAATGTATGTATGTATGTATGTATGTATGTATGTATGTATGTATGTATGTATGTATGTATGTATGTATGTATGTATGTATGTCTGTATGTATGTATGTATGTATGTATGTATGTATGTATACATATATGTGTATGTATGTATATATGTATATGTGTACATATGTATATATGAATATAGGTATGTATGTATATATGTATATAGGTATGTATGTATATATGTATATATGTAAGCTAACAAAGTCAAAAAACAACAACACGGACTCCGCTCTTACCTCTCGCCTCTCGCCTCTCGCCTCTGAGGAAGGTGGGTCAGGTGGAGGAAGCCTTCGAGATCTTCGTGGAGAAGGGCGCCGTGCACGGGCACGCCGTCGTCTTCGCCGGCAAGGCGACGCTTCGGGTTGATGGATGGACGGGCGGTGGTTGGATGGGTATGCGTCAAAAAGGGGGTATTTTCCAAGAATGGTGCGGCAAAGAAGCAAAAAACAAGGATTTGCCAGGTCTTAGATTTTTTTCGCCGTTTGCACCCTCTACACGTTCGTCTCACGGACCTTTTTGGAGTAAGAGGCGTTTGATTTGCAGCAAAGGTGCACTGCACTTTCGGAACAGCACATGTTTTTCAGCACACCCTGGATTTTCTGGATTTTGTGCGGCTGAATTGGCTTGAATCCACAAGTTGCAGGCGGACGAGCAGCCAGGGTCCGACGCAGGGGACCTCAAGGTCGTTCTGCACGAGAAGGAACATCCTCGCTTCAAACGGCGCGGCGCTGACCTCTTCTGCACCATGGAGGTGAGTCTCCTGGAGGTGAGGGATTGCGGAAAAATGGGTTTAGACAAGCAAAACGCGTGGTTGATTTTTTGGGCCACATCACGCAGGAAAAATGAGTGAAGGAGATATGGGAAGGGTGACTTATCATGGGTTGTGGTGGGTGGAGAAGGTGCATGGCATCCGGTTTTCTTGATGAAAGTGGCGGGAGGTCTAGTTTTTGTTGATGAAAGGCGGAGAAGAAGGCCGGTAACGCATCGTGTTGCTGAGGGAGATTGCGGAGAAGAGGGTGGCCTTACAGTTGCTATGTCAGTGGGAGGAAGCGTGCTTTGTGCTGGAACACCATTCCTTCATTTTGGAGAACTGGCTTTGAGGTTGACGGTTTGTGCGAAAACTCTTGAAGGAGCTTCCTGTTGAGTGAAGTAGTCATGAGGATGGCTGGCAAACCACTTTCGTATCAGAGAAAGCCGTTTTCACAACCGGCGCAACCTTGACATGCCAGGCATGAAATCGACAAACAGGGTCTCTCAGAGCGGAACTTTTTTGTAGGCTTCCTTCATTTTGGAGAGTAAATGCACTTCCATTCACAACAATTTTCCGCGACCATACTTGGGCGTTGGGTGTTTGATCTTGTGTCCTTCCGTTAGAAGAGAACCCGCCCTCCAAGCATGGAAGCTGACGATCGGCTTAAAGGATTACTTTCCTTGGGAAGCGAGTTTTTCCAAACCTTCACTTCTATTGGAAAGACAGGGGTCACTGGATTTCCCCTTAAGTTGATCGCTAGACTCATGCTTTTTATTGAACCTTGAAACGATCGCCACTTTTGGAGGTTCCAAAAAACAATGGCTCGGACACCCTGAACACACAAATACATATATATATATATATATATATATATCAGAGAACACTGAACATTGCGAGCAGCAACAAACATGGATGACTTTCATTGGACACCCTGAAACACATACATATAATTCATATATATATATATATATATATATATATATTATGAAAGCGCACACACACACACACACAAGACTTGAAAGAAACAACTGAAACTCGATGGCTTGTCTTGGACCGAGGGCTCCGTTTTTCTCGGCTTTCCGATTTTCGCCTCGTTTCGGAGGCCTTGACGGGCTTCCGCCGGGTCCTGGAGCACCTGGACGGGCGACGTCTAGTCGTGAAGTCCGGGGAGTCCCTGCAGCCGGCGGCGGATGGGGTGGCCATGAAGGCAGCTGGGGGGGTGATTTAAGAGGAGGGGGGCAGGAGGCCAGGAGGGCCAGGAGGTCAGGAACCCCCCAAAAGTTTTTTGCCTTTGCTGAGGGTTTTACAGGTGGGGATGGCCCAAAGAGGCCGGTTGGGTATTGCATGCCGCTGGTTGGTGAGGGAAACAGATGAGAAACCACCCGGGTTTTGCCTGGTTCTCTCGGCCAGGAGGTCCCAACCCCCAGATGACTGGAGGGACATGGGGACGAGCACGTTTTTGTGGGTCGCTTTGGGAAACCAACAGGGCCAGCTGGTTTGGTTTTTGGGTCTGGGCTTTTCCCCGGTTGGTTCAAAGGGCTTTCAGGACTCCGGTCGTGCAGATCTCAAGCCCATGGTCGTTTTGCTTTTTGGGGACATGCGGGGGACACGCTGGTTGCGGTTTGGCAAGCCGCGTGTCCTGTTGCGTGTCTCTGTTGAGGGCATCCTTTTGGTGTGTGTGTGTGTGTGTGTGTGTGTGTGTGTGTGTGTGTGTGTGTGCGTGTGTGTGTGTGTGTGTGTGTGTGTGTGTGTGTGTGTGTGTGTGTGTGAAGCGTCCTGGAGCACGGACGGAAATTCCACATTGCAGGGGAGTGCGGCATGACTGAGGGACCGCACTCAACGAAGCTACCTCAGTCATGGGATATCGGATCTGATCAATCCGACGTACCTGCCTATTTCCTTTGCGGTTTCTGTTTGTCGCTGTTGCTTCCTGTTCGGTGTCGACGTTGTGACCTGTTGATTTGCATTTGCATTCGAGCATTTTTACTGACTGCGGTTTTCATCTCGGCTAGTGAAGCCTCTCGAGATAAGTGTGTTTACCCACGGCCTGTCCGACATGGCGCTGTGGGCTGGACTCGCCACATGCGGGAGCCCCCTGCGAGGGGAAGACCGTTCATACGTTCAAATTCAACCTGCCGTTCAGCGCGCTTGACCACGATCAAGGCTGCAACTTGAGGTCTTAAGGTATTCCGCACCCAAATGGTGCTCTGCTGGTTTCATGTGCGTTGCACTGCCTGCCTTTGAAGCAAGGCTGCGCCCACGAGGTTTTAGGTTCCTAAGCTTCATGCGCCAGTGACGAGTTGGTCATACACCAACTCTGCAATTCGGGGTGTTTATGGAAGCTTTCGTCTCGGATGAGTTCAATTCAGATTCATCGGCATAGCCACATGAGGCACTTTCATGAGGCCACTTGACAGGCACCTCTGAGAACCCCCTTTGTGCTCGCATGCATTTGCACCATTGACGCATTTTTGCCGCAGTTGTGATTTTGTTTCACCCCTTTCCAACCTTCTCTCTCCCTTGCGAGATGGCTGGACACCAGCTCTATGACATGATGCATTCGCTCCTACACAACATTGCGACCGGCACCGCGTCCGGCTCACCAGGCAATTGTGGACCGAACTTGCAGCTGTCATCCCAGATGACGCAGCCCATGAACCTTGTACCGTCACCCAACTCGCAGACGGCATCCTTCACACCTTTCCCCATGATGCCCTACGGCGGCCTCTCGAACTTTGGCAACCCGATGGCCATGATGCCCTACGGTGGCCCTCCCAATTACGGCAACTTGGCACCTGGCACCATCATGCCTTTCATGACTCAGAGCAGCATGCCATCTTCACTGCCCGAGCCTCAGCCGGCGCGCGCGCCCGAAGCTGCCGCTGCGGCTCCTGCCGCTACCTCCTCAACCAACCACCCTCCCCCGGACACTCGGCACCATCCCCACTCTCGCAGATCCCGTTCCCGCCACAGACAGCACCGACACTCCCACTCCCACACCAGCCACCATCGCAGGCACAACAAGTCGCACCGACGACACGACACCCGACGATCCCGCAGCTACAGCAGGTCACGTTCCCCTTCCCGACACTTCCACCACTCCCGACGTGCACACCACTCCACTGTCTCCCTCCGCTCCCGCTCCCCCCGACACAGGTCCCACCATCGACACTCCCCTGCACCCAGAGCCACGACTTCGCACCGACCCACTCACACTACTCATGATTCCACCTCCTGGCGCACTTCCGGGAAGGATTCCAACAAGTCTCAATGGTCCTCCTCACACTGGTGGAACCAATCGTGGGGACACCCACCACAGAACAAAAACCGCTGGGACATGCACCACCATGGCGCCAGCCACACCGGCCACCGAAACAACCAGGACAAACGATCGTCCTGGTCACTGCAGCACCATGGGCAGCAACCCCACCCCACTTCCCGCACCGGCCACCACAACACTAGCTTGCCCCCTCACCCAGCACCTGCGGCGGCCTTCACTTCCACTCCCCCTCCCCCTCCCCGACCCACGCTGGCTACTCCTCACCCTCCCCAACCCCCCTTCGACAACACCGATGATTTGGATCCCCCTCCATCGGAGGCGGACATCAATGCCACCACCACTTCCGACAACCGGTGGCTTGATCTATGGAGAAACGTCATGGACACGGCCAAGACTGACCCGCTGCGAGTTCCCACGCCAAGGGAGTTGGGGGAGCTGGACCCGCTTCCAGCCTTGGACATCTCCAGGATAGAACAGACTAAGGCCATTTTGATGAACCTGGACCCTGCTTTGCCACCTTCACATGCCGATCTCCTCGCGGAATGCTGGGAACTGCGAACCATGGACACGGATGATCCCATACCGTTCGGTCCCAGCTTCTACCACCTCTTGGGACGGGAATCACACGGCATGGTGTTCGCAACCACTTGGTTTCCTCGACCTCATCCTTGGCCAGTTGCTGGCGGAGACCCGGAAGCTGGATCCGGCACGGCCTCCCATCACGCTGTCATGTATGTGCACGGCACCACCCCGGATCGAGTGCGCCGCATGTGCCATGAGAACATGATCCGACCCGCTGCTTGGAGGCCCGAGAACCATGACTACCCGAGCTTTGGATGCTACGCTCAGGCCACCCCCACGGCATGCACGCCCGACACGCTCGGCCAGCTCTTGCAGAACTTTACAATCGGAAAGTCTCAACTCGGCGCCATCGCTTTTGGGGAACTACGCTCCATCAATCAGCACAAAATCCTCGAATCCGGGGGAAGCCACGAGGATCAACACAACGTGCGGCGCCACTTCGCATGCCGCCGAGGCAAAAAGTGGTGCCTTCACTCCAAGTTTGCGATGCTGAGAGGCATCGCGCTGCAGCGCCCGGCTTAGCGGGACGCAAATGTACCATCTTCCACCCGACCAGGAAAAGAATTGGTGCACTGTTTGATCGTTTTTTTTTTCTTTGCTTTGCTGTTCTGCCTTTCTGCGACCGTTCTCTCGCCTTGTGACCTTACCCGCTTGATTCCGCTCACCAGCTTTTGGTTCGAACATTTCCTTTTCCCCCGTGTTTTCGCATGGCTTTCCAACCCCCTCGAGGTTTGGTTCCGATGCTCCAAAGGCAAAACTTACCACCGCAGCCTTCGCCCACGGCATCCCATCATCATGGCATCATGTACGGCAACAACATGGCCGGAAACCCGTGCGGGGCCCTGTCCGGACCTTCCTACGGATGCTCTTCCACGACATGGACACCGCCAACTACACATCCGACTCCCTGTCAGACCTACGGCCAACCTATTCCCCATTACCCACCACACCCCGGCCCTCGTCCACCCTCCTTTGGCGGCTCTCTCCCCCCCCCTCCCGGCGGCAACCCCTTTCCCCCCCCTCCCCCCGGCCCCTTCACCCGCCCTCCACCTTTCCCCTCCCCCTCCACCGCCTCGCAATCCAAACCTCCCCCGGCCCTTCGACCCGTCCACTCAGTCCCAACACCAACCGAGTTCAACCCTGGCGACGATCACTACGACACCACCCGCGTCGCGGGGTACGACCTGCCCAAGGTCATAACGCACACCGCGTTTACTCGGCAAATGGGCATCGAGGGACAAGACATCGCTCGCGTCCCCCTCCTCCACCTCATGCACGAACAGTGGAACAGTTGGTGGTTGCGTCACCTCGCCCACGGAGGCGAAGTCCGCATCGTTGTCGCAAAGTCGATGCCGGAATCAGTGTTTGCTGCTGGACTACTCAGCCAAATCCGACAACGGCACCTCGACCTGGACGCCCTCGCCCTCCATGTAGCCACGCAGGAGGGCGCCTCGACCACCAAACCAGCAGCCATGAAGCTACTCACCAGCAAGATCTTCGACTTCCTCATCTCCCTCCGACCCACCACTACGGCCGATCCGGCCTCCGCGGCCACCATACTCCAGCTTCAGCAACAGCTTGCTGACGCACACAACCAACTCGCCCAGCAGGCTTCACCCCCCCCCCTCCCCCCCACACCCACCTCATCCAACAAACGCCCAGCCGATCCATCTCAGGCCTCCCTCCTGGACTTCGGCATGAAGCGACCGCAACCCTCCTGCCCCCTCCACCCACGGCGGCACCCCGACCCCTCCCCCCCTCCCCTCCCCACCCACTTGGAAGGAGCCCCGCGACTTGCTCCAACCACCTCCCCACGTTTGCCAATGGCTCACCAACAACTTCCCACCCGACATTTCCGACACCAAAGTCCAGCGATGGATCACCTCCCAGAAAACCAGCAAAGAGAGCAAGCAAGTCCTAAAAAGCTGGTCCAACGACTGCGCAAAATGGGCAACCACACTGGACTCCGACACCAGAGCCCAACTCGAACGAGCCGCTGTGCTATGGGGCATCCCGGTGCGAACCCTATCAAAACTGGGGTCATCGGCCTTGGGCCGCATCCTGGCCGCTGCGAGTCACTTCTACCAGTGACTCTCAACAGCACACCGACAACGACGCACAGCCAGGCAGCACAAATTTTGGCAACACCACTGCTGCCAACTTCTCACTGTCCTCCGTTTCACTCTTCGGTTCTTCCCAACCGATGACGTCACCGCACGTCATTCTTGCTCCTGGCTACTCGCACAGCTTCAGCTACTTGACGTCTGCCATCTCTCCTGTGGTTCCGGCAGACTGAAAGCCCTGCTTACTCGACTTGGCCTGGACAACCCTGCTTCCGATTTCTCTTCTCAGCTTGTCCCTTCAGCGGTTTATCTGAGATTCACCAGCCATCCAAAGTGGCAGACCTTTTTCTACCTCGGAGCCACTCGCACCTCCCTCATGGCACGGGACCACAGCCGACTTCGCAAACTACTCCAAGTTCAGCGACATCATCTGGTCAATGCCGAACTAGCAGTCCGGTGGTGGGCACATTTTGACATTTTCCACCACTACACCTCGGTGCCCATTCACACTGCCGTTCCAGCAACGGACCTATTTGCCACTGAACAGTTCTACATCCAGGAACTGCAACCGTCTCTCAATTTTGGCTTCATCGAGAGACATTTCCGGCCACGCACGGGCTTCACACGCCAATTGGACTTCTCCCAATCCCGGCACATGGGCTTCGCCACCATCTGGCGAAAACGCCGCCGACTACGACTACCCATCGCCCTACAACAGGCCTTCCTGGCCAAGCGCATGAACAACCGCCTGGATTTGTGGCGATTTTTGGGCGATCTTGGCAGCAACACTCTACGACGATTTGATGCCATCCGTTACATACGGAGCAGAGACTTCCCACCCGCCGCTCTCTATGTCCTTCATCGCATAGCCACACACCTGCCTGAACCACACCACCAGGCATGCCTTTCCGCCATTCGATCCAGTTTACGATTCCGGGGCCTCATTCCACCTGGCCCCTCCAGACCGATGCTTGCACCCTTCCTCGCCCATCCTTCTTTCCGATCCCTGCTTTTAACCCAACTTCGCGGGTTTATTCGATCTACCACTCGCAGCGCTTTACCGTTTCACATGGCACAACCACGCATTGTCTTCAAGGCACATCGGAGACTCTCCAGTGCCTTGTTCTCACATCTCCAGGCAGCAAAAACCTGGAGTCTCGGTGAAACGACCTGCACATGCACCGACCTCGCCCAACGACACCCATCCCTCCCGAAGCATGACGGACACCTTCTTTTCTCCGGTGCAGACACCCATGAGCTGTTCGACTCCGACACTGCCCACATGCTATCCGGATCGATGCGCAACTCCTTCTTTCCTCCACGAGGGGTCTTGATGAGTCGCCTGACCCAGGCATTTCAACACTGGGCCAGGACCAACAACCTACCCGCGCTCGACCCATCAACCCTCACTACTATTGTCGAATTCCATTTCGACCTCCACCTTTCACACACATCACAGTACTTTCTTCACGCCCACGTCCAACGGGCTCTGCATACCCTGGAACCCCTTGTCCGCCATTGCGAAGACCATGCGGACTCCCGACTCATGATCTATTGTCCCGTTCTCTACGGCAAGATGTTGGAAGCCACTTTTGCGGACCCTGCCATCTTCGCCCCTCTGCCGGTCCCTGCCATTGAGATCCACCAACGACTACGAGAAACCATTGTCACCAGATTCCGCGGCCGCTATCCTTGGGCCGTGACCGGATTCGGAAGGCCAGCCAACGCCTACATCCTCCCGAAGAGGAAGAAGAACTGGACCACTGCCCGACCCATCATCAGTTTCATTGGCGCCTTCTTCCGACCCATGCTCGACGCTCTCGCCAAGCTCCTCCACAGCATGGTGACCACGGCTTGCCCTGACGCGTTTTCAGGTGGCGACCTCTTTGAACTCATGCGGTCCTTGCACGAGTTTCTAAGCCTCGGCCACACCCATTTGGACTACCGAAACCAGGACCTTTCCGGTTTTTTCACCTCCATCGACAAAGACCGCTTCTTAGCAGCCTGGCGACTACTGCTAACCTGGTACCGACAACGACAACCACACTCCTCTACCACACACCTCACAGTGGACACACTTGACACCTCTGCCATCACCCGCGTCTACAACGGACGCCGTCGCCGACACAAACCCACACAACGCACCCTGTGGCTCGACGACATCCCCGAGATCATTCAGGCCACCCTTGACATGCAGATCTTCTCTGTCGGCCTTCGTTCATTCAGGCAAACACGTGGGGCACCGATGGGATCCCCCGCGTCCCCAGCTCTCTGTTTGATGGTGATCGCGGTCGCCGAACAATGTTGGACCAACACTCACATCACATCGGGACTTCGCTCCGTTGAAGATACTCTCCTGCTCCGCTACGTGGACAACAGACTCGTGATCGCAACCCCCAGGTGGCTCTCGACTCCGGCAGCCAACATACTGTGCGACGAACACTTCTATGGAGGAGACATCTTCCTGGAAACAGAAGCCGCCCTGGACTTCTTGGGGTTCCGACTGAACCTCACAAGCAGCACCATCTCCTTCATTCCCTCGCATGAGAAGCACAACATGCTCTCCGTCAAGTCAGCCGCACCAATGATACATAAGGAATCTGGATATTATTCCAGACGCACGCTGATCAGCCGAGTTTCCTTTCCTGAATTTCAGCGAGATCAGGATCTTGCAATGTTGAAGAGGTTGTACCTCCAACACGGTTTCACCTTACAAAGAGAAGAAAAACCGTCCTTTGCGAAACCACACTGGTTTTCTTCTCTGCCTTTGCATCCTGACAGATTTGACCTGATTTTCGTGCCGCAGCTGTTTGACTGTTTGACCAAAATCCGTTGCGAGCATGGATACCAACACAGCACGCCAGCTGCTCCAAGACTTCGAACTCATCCTTGGCATTGCCCAACAAGGCATCGCCACCATCCGCGAGTTCACTGAGAGTCCGACTGCCGAACCTGATTTGGCACCGGAGGCCACGCTCAACCCCGCCATTGAGGACCTGACCAACTCACCACCAACACCCCTCCTGGCCCCCCTCGAGGACCTCTTTGAGCCACCTCCTGATGCTCCAGATGAACACCTTCCCACTGATCATGACGAACAATTCCCTGATCATTGGGCTCCGCCCACTCCTCCTCCGTCTTCTCCCGACAAAAAACGAGCTCGCCGCACACGTGATTTGGCCTCCTCACGATCTACGGCATCCAAACCTGCTCGTGGACCAAGCGAAGCTACCACATCGACCAGGACTGATGCCTCTACTGAGGCCGAACCTGAAGCCTCGCAGCCTTGGACTGAGGGAGAGATTGAACTCCTCCGTTCCCTTAAGACCAATTCCAAAGCCAAGTATGCGTGGTCAGTCATCGCCACAAGACTTTCTCGCACAATTGATGCTTGCAAGACTCAATGGGCCTCGCACAAGTGATGTCGCCCCAGTTGGGGCTCCGTGTGTGTGAAGCGTCCTGGAGCACGGACGGAAATTCCACATTGCAGGGGAGTGCGGCATGACTGAGGGACCGCACTCAACGAAGCTACCTCAGTCATGGGATATCGGATCTGATCAATCCGACGTACCTGCCTATTTCCTTCTGCGGTTTCTGTTTGTCGCTGTTGCTTCCTGTTCGGTGTCGACGTCGTGACCTGTTGATTTGCATTTGCATTCGAGCATTTTTACTGACTGCGGTTTTCATCTCGGCTAGTGAAGCCTCTCGAGATAAGTGTGTGATTTGTTGGAAACCAAGAGGAAGCCACCTGTTTCAGTGATCCCCAAAACAACACTTTTTTTGGCCCTACAGCTTCCCTTGCTTCTTCCTAGCTGTTTTGAAGGGATGTCAAAGGGAAACCAAGACCGTTTCTCGGGATCTTTCGTTGCGAGACAAACCTGTATGGGCGTAGGTTGTTTCTTTGTTCGAATCCTTGGGATTCCTTTTCTTCAAAAAGAGGTGCCCCCCTGCCGGAAAAGAACAAACGCACAAACACACGCGTGTTTTTGAGCACCCTAGAGGTACGGATACAACTGGCTCCCCGAAAACCCGAGCGAACTCAGATGACGAAGGTCCTTTCGTCGGGGGGGGGGGGGACTTTCCCCCCAAAAAATCCGGTGGACGGCTCGAGCTATTTTGCCCAGATTCCGAACCCGTGGAAAGGGGGGGTGACCCATGACAGGCAATGCCTGCCTGAGACCCAGCTGAAGCCAACATCCAAGCAACAGGTTGCTTCCGGACGTTTCCCATTCCTTGGTGGCTCCCGAAGGCCATCCGGTTCCTTAGCCTTTTAGATCTTTGTAGTGTTTGGTGGTAGTTTCCATTTAACCTACTAAGCGTTAAACTTTTAGCGGGGGATCTGAGGGCAGCCCAGATTCCGAATCCAGAAACAACACCTTCAAGGGGAAGCGCCCGTGTCTGTGAAACGAGTTCTGGTCGAAGACGGGGAATTTCGAGTGCGGGGCCGGCTTCCTTGTGTTGTCCCGCTTCTCAGAGGATCATGTACGTTGTGTGGTTTTTCACGGACGAGGAAGCATCTCCAAGTTGTGAATGTGTAGTGATCAACCTCCCGCCACGTGCCTCTAAAATGATCAGCACAGAAACCAAGCTGCCTGACTGATGTCATGCAAACAAGTGGGCATGTTCATGCGATTGCCGTCTTGTTCCCAACACTACCAGCAGAAAAATCATGGAACCCACACATGTAACCACACTTTGCTTCAACCATCATATCTTGGCTCAGACTCTACCCCTTTTGTGGGGAATCCCTTTTGGGTTCCCACGTGCATTCCTGGCATTTTCCCTACCCCCCAACCCCACCCCCACCCCTTCCAGCGCCCTTTTGCAGGCCGTGAAGGGCCAGGGCATGCCCTTGAAGGGCCAACCCTTCCGCTTCGGGAACCTCTTTGTGGCGGTGAAGGCAGGTGGTTGACGGTTGGGCGGCTTGGGGGGTTTCCATCTTTGGTCTGCTTCCAGACCCACCTTGCGCGGTATTTGGGAGGCTATGAAGGTGGGTTGTGGGTGGGTTTTATGGGCTTTAGCTTAGGGGTGGATGTACGGGTTGGGATTTGGGGTAGGTTGTGGGCCCCAACTCGAAGCCAGCGTGTAACCTTTTGGCCTCTTAAGTGCTCTTGCAAGTCCCAACCTTTGCGAGGCTTAGGACAAGGCCCCGAATTAAACCGGGCTCGGAAGGAACCAAGTCGAGAACCTGAAGGGCTGGCTTTCCTGAGGGCATGACTCTAAAGCGTTAGCTATTGGGAAAGGCCATGCGCTGCCTTTTGGAGCTTAAAGGAGCGTAGGGAAATCTGGTAGAGCTGGAATCTCTGATATCCCTATGTGGTCACTTTTGGAAAGATCAGACATTCCAGGTTCATCCATCTCGAGAGCTACCCCATAGTGTGCAAGTGACCACTGCAATTTCTGGACTCAAGTTTGGTGACCATGGGCCAACCTACAGCTTCACTCTGCTTCCAAAGATGACAGGGGCCTGAATTTCTTTCTCTTGTCGCATTTTTTCCCTGCATTTTTTTCTCGACATCTCAAGATCAGCATCAGCACCACTCTCAATGCTAGTTAGCATCATTCGCATCGTTAGCATCACAACAAGCCGCATCTGCAAGCATCATGAGCATCACTCGCATCACTAGCACCACCCGTGTTACTGGCACCATTTGCATCCCAGCACTTGCCAACATCACCTGCATCACCAGCATGCCTTACATGCTTCACCACCCACATCCACTTATACCGCCAACTTGGCTCGCAAACTCGCATCATCGTGAGCACCAACAACCACGTCAAGTTGTATTTGGTGGCGCGCGGGTTGTCAGCAGCACCGGTATCATCTGCATCACCTGCATGGTCTGCAACACAGTTTCGACTCACAACTACTGCATCTGTGGGACCAAAGAACCCGCATGGTGAAGCTGAGAATGTGTGCCGAAACACCTGTGATCATCACCAGCATCACTAGCATCACGATCATCCCCATCCGCAGCAGCATCATCGGCATCAACAGCATCTTTAGCATCAGCGCATGGTTTCATGAGCAGCCTGGTCGAGCTCACAGCCAAGTGACACCTCCCCAGTTTCCAACAAGGACGCTGCGTCCTGCTTGGGCCATCCATTGGGCACTCAACATTCCAAACAAAATCTGCTCTAGCACCCTTTCCCTTGTTGTTTGGCCTCTTTTTGAATATGGTCGTCCCCCAGAAGGGTTCCCTTTGTTGCCAGGGTTGCAATCGGCAGGTCATCTTCCCGACGGAGCGTTCAGAAATTAATGGGGTGCTGGAGCTTCTGCCTGAGGATGCTGAGGAGGAAGTTGGCAAGGAGGCAGCTTTCATCACCGGAGTCGGGCAATCCTGTGGATTATGCATGCTGGGGTAAACCACATGTCAACTGGTGCAAGATGTTGTCCATCCACAGTCGCACAGTGATGCCCTCATTCTTCAAGGGTCAGGGATTCCGTACCTTTAGGGAGATTTTAGCCAGCGGCTGGAGAGGCGAACTCGTCAGGGGGCGAGGCAAGGGTTTTGCTGTCCAGGCGCCTCTGTGCGAAGAACAGGGCTTGAACTTCAGGTCAGTGTACAAAAGCATTCGCCACGTTCGAATCGAAAGGAATGCAGACGGTTCTGTTGACAGGAGCATCAAGGATGCTTCCTTTGCACGTCAGAATGCAGGTGAACAGACTTTCAGAGGGTAGAATGCTGAAGTGGTTCACTTTTGGAGGGGGCCTTGGCAATTCTTTTGCCTTCTCTTTCCCCAACAAAATGGCAAATGGCCGTGGCTCAAAAACCGGTACTAAAATGGAACGCTGGAAAGTGGAAACATGGACCAAGACCTGCGTAACCCCTCCTGTTTAATTTTGAGCCACACTTAAATGAACTTTGTGCCGCCTCCGTTCAGGTGTGCTTTGTGGACCGCGACCCCATGAACTGTTGAAGCGGGGATTTCGAAGCTGCGACGCTCGAGCGCGCCGTCCCGCGACGGACGCCCCCGGACGACGGCGCAACAGAGCGTCGCCGGACGCCCAGGAGTTGCTTGGCGGGGTTTCCGAGATCTTGGAGTCTTCCATGCGGAAACCCACCGAAAGACGGCTGTGGAAAAAGGGGCGCTTCTGCTAGAGAGAGAGGATCTTGAGGGAGCAAGGCGCAGGTTTGGCAGTTCCGCGTCAAGGCGTTTGCACTTGCTTTCGCTCAGCCCGTAGGAGAGCCACTCAAACACGGCGTCGTTGCGCAAGTCACAGCTTGAGCTGGCAGAACCAACGCCCCCCCCCCCCACCCCCAATTTGTTTTTTCACATCCATCGGGACGCTCCTTTGGTGTTCGGTTCCTTCGCGCCTTATGCTGCGATGCCCCGTGGACGCTCTGTGCAACTGTCTGGCCTTCAGCCCTCTGCACGAGCGCCTGCTCTGTGCGTCAACTGCTCGGCGCTGGCATGAGGCAGGGAGCAACATCAACATTTGGATTCAATATTGGTACCCAAAATGGCACCCTGGCAAATGGAAACAATGACTGAAACATGTTTTTTTTTTGTGGTTTAATTTTGACCCACACCGCGCGAAACAGCGGTTGGCCCCCTCGTTTGGAATTGGACCTTTGCCGCAATTTCTCGTTTGCCAGCGTCTTTAAAACGACGCAGAACAACGGGATATTGCTTGTATGTTTGGGGCAATATCCTTTTTAAAGTGCAGTTTGAGGCTCCAAGGATATTTTGTCAATCCCTTTTGTTGTTTTTTGATAGATAGCTCCTGTTTCAGTCAGGGCTTGACATCAAATCATACCGTACAAATAGTGGGAAGAGGGAGGTTGATGGCCGGAGAGTACCTTGGGGATTTCTCAGTTCAAGCTTGGGAAATAGAGATCATCCCATTGGGCAATCCCTACACCACCCCGCCCGAGGATATTCCTTTCGGCATGACTACCAGAGCCGCCCCCCCTTTTTGGGTGGTGTCCAAACATGGACCCTTTTTGGATGTCTTTCAGAGAAAGCTAAAGCTGCTCCAGCATTGGAGCAGCTTTGCGCGTTTGGGGGGCGGAAGGGGGGGAGCAAAAATCAAAATCAAGCCGCGACCATGTGGAACCTGGCAACCCCAGCCAATAGCTGCCCCGGTGGCAAAACCCATTGGATGTTTCCATGGGTCTCGAAATGCGAGCCACACAAATCCCGGGTGCAAATGCAATTCACAGCAACCGTAAATAGGTGATGTTTGTCTTTATTTATTTCTTTACATGGTTTTTGGCTTGATGGTGCTATCCCAGCTTGGGGTCCATTTCAACCATCCAGTTCCCTCTATTTGGGAGAATCCCATTTCGGGTTCATTCCATGTCACCTTCCCTGCCTATAAATTATCCAACGATTTTTGCCTTAGGGAATCCCCAGGTACATAGGTGTCCTTTTTTGTTTGGCGATTCCTGGTTCACCTGGTAATTTCACCTACAAGGCCACCTATGCCCAGGTTATCGGGTTCGCGTCGCGCCCTTCGCCCGCGCGACCGCGCGCGACGAAACGAGGCGGCGACGGAGCCCTGTTTGTGGGCCCAGCTCTGCCCGGAGCCGGAGGACCTGCCGGGCTTGAACCGCTTGCTGGCGAGGTTCGGGCCACACCTTAGGCCGGGGACCAAACCAAAAACAACAGCGAGGCGTTTTTGGTGGTTTGGCGTGCTCGCTCCGTTGTTTCGTTCTTTTATTTTGGGGGGGAGGGGGGGGGTCAAGCCAAAGGAGTGGAAAAAAAAACAAGAGAGGCCGATGTCCTGATACTTTTGTTGTTGCGAAGTGGGGGTCGAGCCAAATGTGTGAAACAAACAACAACCAGATGACCACCAAAGAGGGAGGGAGCGCGCAAGCGAGCCAAAACGCGAGTGAGCGCGTTTTGTCCCTGAGGTGTTTGAAGATTGCTAGCCACGGGCCCTACCGGCTGAGCCCATCTCTGTGCATGCAGCTGCCTAGCTTTGATCATGGCCTCGCTCAGTTGGCTTTTTGTTTTTTTTGAGCCGGGTTACCGCTTCTTTGGTAGGTTTTAAAAGGCAACCAACCGGAATCCCACCATTTTGGGGGGAAAGCCAAAGGAAACCCAGCATTTGGGAGGGTTCCCTTCAAACAACAAGGACAGCCTCCACATCCTTTGGCTTCCACAGTTTCCCTTTCCAAAGGTTGGCTTGTGCGGGGGGTCTGAGTCTGGCCCAGTTTTCGCATTTCCTTTTGGCCTTCCAAATGGCATGTTGACACTGGAGTTCGGCGTTCCTTTTTAACCTGTGCACAGACAAACAAATGACGAAACTCTCCATGTAAAGGGTGAGGCTTCCCAACCCCTTCAAAAAGACCGAGGGTGGTTTTTGGCAACCATTCTTAGTCCTTGGGCTCCCAAAAAGTAAATCACCTCTTGGCAGGTCTTTGGAGGGAATCACCCTGTTTTGGAATCTGGGGGTTGATTCCCCATTCTTTTCAACCATCGTTCTTTTCGAAAACCAGCTGTTTCCCATGTTTTTTTGTGGTTTTGCTAGAAAGAAGGATCCCTGGAAAGAATTGGGAAGCTACCCTTAGAATTAAACCTGGCAAAAGGATATGAAAGGCAAGGATCGTTTGAGCAACCCAGACTGTTTTTATTCCCACGAAGGACCTTTCGCTCGTTTACGGGGGGGGGTTGGAGCAACCACGGCAAGCTTGCTGGTTCTCAGCAGAGAATGAGAAATGGAATCCCTACTTATCGCAGCAAGCAAGCTGTAAGATGCTCTTTTGCTCGTCAGTCACAACTTCTGAAGGGGACATATCCCTCAAAATGGAAGCTGCCCCAAAAAATTACCCACCAGGACAATCCCCCAAAATGGGAAGCTCCCCCCCCCCCCCCCGCCCCCGTCATGTAGGCGAAGACCAAGAACCGGCGGTTTTTCGGCGTTTTTCCCCCAAGAAACGGGCGGGGGGGGGGGAACTGCCCTCAAAAACAACCAGGGAGGAGCGGCCAGCGGGTAAGGTTCTCCAAATGTACCCAGCTTGAAGAGCTGGCGCTCAGCGGGTTCAGGGGACACGACCTCGAGAACTTCTGCCAGCAAAGGTGCCAGGTGTGCCGTGGCCGGAAGAGGCGACCTTTTTTGTTTTTGGGAGGGGGGACTTTGTTCCTGAGTGGGCGGTAAGTCTTGTTTTTGTTTTTGGGAGGGGGACTTTGTTCCTGAGTGGGCGGTAAGTCTTTTTTTTGTTTTTGGGAGGGGAATTTGTTCCTCAGTGGGCGGTAAGTCTAGTTTTTGTTTTTGCGAGGGGGACTTTGTTCCTGAGTGGGCGGTAAGTCTTTTTTTTGTTTTTGGGAGGGGAATTTGTTCCTCAGTGGGCGGTAAGTCTTGTTTTTGTTTTTGGGAGGGGGAATTTGTTCCTGAGTGGGCGGTAAGTCTTTTTTTTGTTTTTGGGAGGGGAATTTGTTCCTCAGTGGGCGGTAAGTCTTGTTTTTGTTTTTGGGAGGGGGAATTTGTTCCTGAGTGGGCGGGTAAGTCTTTTTTTTGTTTTTGGGAGGGGAATTTGTTCCTCAGTGGGCGGTAAGTCTTGTTTTTGTTTTTGGGAGGGGGAATTTGTTCCTGAGTGGGCGGTAAGTCTTTTCCTTTTTTTTTTTTGCGGGGGGGGGGGGGGGCAGGTGAATTTGTGTTCCCAAGTGGGTTCCAAGTGAAATTAGAACCCTGTACTAACTTTACTAACCCATAATGCGGCCCCGTGTGTTTGCTTTTGTTTCCCTGGGACATGCGACCGGTCCCGTTTGGGATATCTCTGGTGGGGATGGTCATCTGCCTGTGGCCGGAAGGATACTTGTGTAACAAGTCAATGTTTTGTTTTCTTGGGAGGGGACCAGCTTGGTTCAACTTTCATGCAGTGGAGTCCATCTTTGTTCCAGAAAAACATGACCATTGGATCTTTGGTCACCTAGCTTGCCCGGATCTGAGTCCCCGCTCAAAAAAGTGGAGTGACTCCTGTCATTGGGCTGGAAGCTGACTGGGTAACGACTTGCTCACTCGGCCGAACATGGAAGACACGCGTGCGCCACGCGCAAAGGCGCGAGATTGCCCCGGCACCCGCAGGGCCTAAACTGGCTAGATCGATCTTCAGGCAGCTTGTGGGTAGGTATAGAATGGCTTTATTTGTATCGATATGCGAAGGCAAAAGCAATAGCGTAATCGTTGATGATTCAAATTCTATAATCATGACCGGTATCGTTCATGACTAAAGCAACTTTCCAAAACTAAACAGCCGCCTTGGCGACTGGAGTTTTGAAGCAGTGGTTCCTCACGTTGGATGGGGCTCGTCAGAATTGGCCAATGTCACGATGTCGACCCCGCATAGACCTAGCGGTTTTCACCTTTGCAAATGTTTGCTCCGGGGTTCCCATACCTTCGGGTTCCCACCGCTGCCTTTTTTTGGGGGGGTGCATATCGCAGCCGTCAGCTCCTTGCTCACCCGAGGAACTCCTTGCGGGCCCTGTCCATCGAATGCGACCCATACTTCAACCTAGGCAGCTTCTCCCACAACACCGGCGCGCACATGGCCTCGCTCCCCGCGAAGTGGCTGAGTTGCTTCCCCAACCTGGAGCGTCTGGTCTGTGACTATCTGCGGGTGGAGGACGCCCGTTGTTTTTTTTGCATCTCGCGGAGCAGGTTTCTTCATTTTTGTCTTCGCCCTGCATGCTGGGCGGCCGCATCCGCAGCACCCCCAGCATCACCGGCCTCGCTCGGAGTAGGGCTGCCTGTTGGCTTTGATTTGCTGGCAGTTCAGAGTTGCTCCATGCTGGTTTCGGGCGATTGTTGGGCTTGCTGAGGTCTTATATAATGAGGGCAGGTCTTGGGTTTGTTTGGGGGCTTTGAAAAGGGCTGATATCCAGGATGCTGTTTGGAGGCATTGACTTTGAGTCGGTTTGGGTTGGGCGTTGCCCCAAACCACCCAAACCAGCCCAAACTTGCGCAACCACGCCCTGAAGAAGCCCAAAGGCTAGTGCAAAAACCGGGCCGCACACCTCGCGCAAATCAGCTGCAAGCCAACCCAAACCAACTCAAAGTCAACCTTAAACCCTCCCAACAGCATCCTGGATATCAGCCCTTTTCAAAGCCTAAATGAACCCCAAACAAACCCAAGCCCCACCCTCATTATATAAGACCTCAGCAAGCCCAACAATCGCCCGAAACCAGCCTGGAGCAACTCCACCAAATCAAAGCCAATAGGCAGCCCTAGTCCGAGCGAGGCCGGTGATGCTGGGGGTGCTGGGGATGCGGCCCACCGACCCCCAACCTGGATACCACCTGTTGCCCCCAACCTGAGCGAAGCAAGGGTTCCCAGCCAACCTCTTCAGAGCCACATGGGGGCGCGGCCTTGTGCTGAGCCGGGGCTAGTAAAAAGCCGGGGCGCATGGCAAGACGAAAAACATGTGCAGGCAAGATGCCCCTTTGGTTTTTTCTCCAGGGCGAGTCCGAGCCGGACCACTGCGAGTCCGAGTCGGAGCCGGAGATGCTGTGGCGCGACAGCCTGTCAGAGGTGGAGTCCGTGACTGCGCCCGGTCCCGGCCCGCGGGACGTGCCCGGGGGGGCGGGGGCAGTTGCCGGGCTCCCGCGCTCCGCCAGCGCCTCTCCACTGGGCAGTGTGGCGTCCACTGCGGCGTCTGCGACGCCGCGCTTGGAGCTGCCGATGGTGGTGCGGCACAGAGAGGCGTTTTTGGGCCTGTGCACTGCTCAAAGGTCCAGTTGTCCATGGTAGTTGTAATGAAATTTGATAAAGCCCAAACAACAGGGCACCTCTGGCCATATGGGTGTTCTCAAATGCTGGACCCAAAGTTTGGGTTGGTCTCTACAGGGAAACCAACAGGGAACCAACCATTTTTGGGGACCGATTCCTATCATTTTGGGTTAGGTGCACCACCCATTTTAGAACCTGTTTTAGTGGTTGGCTTGGGATGTTCACTGGGGGTACGATTTGGGTTTTGACCCATAGCCATATGTATCTCAGGGGCAAACCGCATTTTTCTAGCGTTTGTTCTTTCTTCTCGGGTTTTCGGTGGGCTCGCCGGGCGCCGCGTGCGCAGCCGCATGCGCAGGCGTCCCAGCGAAGCTTCGCCGGGTCGCCTCAGCTCTCCCCGCGGCGCAGGCTGCGGGAGCTGAGCTTGGTGGCGGTGGTGAAAGGCGGGGAGCGGGTGGGACGGGACGACGTGGGAGGTAGGCACAACCTTCCAGGGGTCCTTGTATTATTATTATTATTATTATTATTATTATTATTATTATTATTATTATTATTATTATTATTATTATTATTAGTATTATTATTATTATTATTATTATTATTATTATTATTATTATTATTATTATTATTATTATTATTATTATTATTATTATTATTATTATTATGTTGGTTTGGTTCCTAGACATGGATGGGGTTCCACTGGTTTAGAGTGGTTTGATTCTATGTACCAGGGAACCTCATCTATTTTTTCCAGAAGCTCACCTATGTTTTGGTCCCCCAATTTTTGTGACAAACTGCCAAAGCTCTGTTGATTCATTTTCCATTCCTTTTTCAACCATCGTTCTTTTCAAAAACCGGATCTGTTTCCCCTGGGTTGTTGAGGGTTTTTATGAAAAGAAGGATCCCTGGAAAGAATGGACATGGAAGGTACCCCTGGAAACTTGGTGGATGAATACGTCCCCCCCAAAAAATGTCGCTCATGAAGAAGCCAGGTCATTCTGGAAGGTCGCCTTCGTCGCAGTGGGGTCGCCTTCTTCGGCTGGTTCGGCTGCGGGTTGGCTCGGGTTGGCCCTTCCTGGCGCTCAGGGGGCTCTCCCTTGGCTTGCTGGTGCTCTGACCCCGATGTATACCATCTCAACCGGTAGTTCCTTTAAAGGGGACCACAGCAACTGGGTGCATTCCATCTCTCCTCCCCCTTTTTCCGCGATCGCAAGTTGGCCTTCTCCCCCCACCCCACCCCACCCCACCCCACCCCACCCCACCCCACCCCACCCCACCCCACCCCACCCCACCCCACCCCACCCCACCCCACCCCACCCCACCCCACCCCACCCCACCCCACCCCACCCCACCCCACCCCACCCCACCCCACCCCACCCCACCCCACCCCACCCCACCCCACCCCACCCCACCCCACCCCACCCCACCCCACCCCACCCCACCCCACCCCACCCCACCCCACCCCACCCCACCCCATTGCCCCTGGCGCGTCCTTTGGTGATGCGGCCCACCGCAGGCGTGGGCTCCACCTGGAACTCCCCGCACTGCCGCTGTGACCTGCCGGCGCTGGCGCTCCTGGCGCCCAACCTGCAGAAGCTCCAGGCGTTCCGTCGGAGAAAAAGGGAGGCGTTGCGCAACGCCTTCCTGAGGGTATTCCTTTCTACAATTCCTTTTTCTTTTGGCACCTTTTCTTTTGAGTTGTTTTTTCTCCGTTTTTTTTTGTTTCCTTCTTTTTTTTTCCTTTTCTTTTTCTTTTTCGGTTTTCGGTCTTTTTACGTTCTTTTTGTGGCACCTTTTTTTTGAGTATTTTTCCCCCTGGTTCGGTAAGCGGGTTCTAGTGGCTTTGCCACCACCGAAGGCCTTTTGAGGGACCTGTTGTTTT
>CAUJNA010000357.1:87081-199652 GCA_963377175.1 Effrenium voratum | reverse complement strand
CACAAGCACAAGCGCAAGCACAAGCACAAGCACAAGCACAAGCACAAGCACAAGCACAAGCGCAAGCACAAGCACAAGCACAAGCGCAAGCACAAGCACAAGCACAAGCACAAGCCCAAGCCCAAGCCCAAGCACAAGCACAAGCACAAGCACAAGCACAAGCGCAAGCACAAGCACAAGCACAAGCACAAGCACCAGCACAAGCACAAGCACAAGCACAAGCACAAGCACACAAGCACAAGCACACAAGCACGCAAGCGCAAGCGCAAGCGCAAGCGCAAGCGCAAGCGCAAGCGCAAGCGCAAGCGCAAGCACAAGCACAAGCACAAGCGCAAGCACAAGCACAAGCACAAGCACAAGCACAAGCACAAGCACAAGCACAAGCACTAAAACAAACACACACAAACACACACACACACACACACACACACACACACACACACACACACACACACACACACACACACACACACACACACACACACACACACACACACACACACACACACACACACACACACACACACACACACACACACACACACACACACACAAACACACACACACACACACACACACACACACACACACACACACACACACACACACACACACACACACACACACACACGCGCGCGCGCGCACACACACACCCGCGCGCACACACACACACACCCACCCACGCACGCACGCACCCACCCACCCACGCACGCACGCACGCACGCACGCACGCACCCACCCACGCCCGCACGCACGCACGCACGCACGCACACAGAAGGAGTGTTTTTCTAATATGGGAAAATCAAGCAAAATATGGGAGTCAGCTCAAAGTGGTTGAACACAAATCCCTATACCCGAATGATGTCCAGAGGGCCTCCAATTAAACTTCAAGCCACCATTTGGTTCAAGGAAGCACACAGGAGGCTTTCATTTTCTGTCAAACCCATTGGCTCAACATGCCATGCTTTTCCCTAGCTCCGGTTAGGTGGAGGTGCTGAAGGACGACACGGGTCAAGCCTGGGATTCCCAGGCGCACCGTTGTGTTTCGTTTGGTTGGGAGCCACGTGCCATCTTCTGAGTGCCCTGATTTTTTTTTTGGACGCTCATGTGTTTTTTGGGCCCCGATTTTTATTGGGACGCCCATGTGTTTTTTCGGCCCCGAATTTTTTGTTGGGACGCCCATGTGTTTTTTCGGGTCGCCGCGCCGAATTCCAAGTGCCTGGATTTGACGGCCATCTGGATCTGTCGGCCAGACTGGTGAATGTCGGAGGCTTAAGGCCCGAGGAAGGGCATTTATCCCGAAGCCAATCCAAACTATTGAGGGCAAAGCCTGTGACGGGAAAGGCATCGTTGGTTGGCTTGCTTTTGGCAAGCCCAAAATGAAAGCTACGTTCCAAAGATTGTCCCAGACTCATCTTTGGGTCGAGTCGGATGCGATTTGGGCACTGTTTCTTTGGGGGCCAGACCAGAAACTGTCAGAAGCCGCAGAATTTGGACATGTTTGTCGGCACAAACTACCTGGAGTGCGCACTGAAGCTGCACGTGTTTGTTTTGTCCATGCCCGTTGCTCTAACATTTGAATTGCAGCATGTGCCGTGTCTCAACAAGAAACCCTGCATGATACGTGACCGAGGTGAACATGGCGCTAGGTGAGCCTGACGTCACTCTCCCAACTGGTGTTTACCTGGCCCATTTTCTCAACGGGCAGTACCAACGCACATGTGCCATGGTCAAAGGATTGGTTTGTTTACTGGGAGTTGGTAGATTCGGTGGCCATAGAGCGTTTAGGGAGAGACCCCTACGATTAGGATTCCTGGGGAAGGGAACTATGATGAGCCATAGGAGGTTTGTCGCCACGCGCTTCAATTCCACATGAGACAGCTGAGAACACCAACTGCCCCCCGGACACCCCAACCATAATCAAGCAAAAGGCACCTCATTCAGCAGCTGATTCGTGGCTGGCTTAATCAAGGTGGACCAAGGACTCTGACTCACTTTGGCACTCAAATGAGTGGGACTCTGTTTGGGTTCAGAATATTATGAAGCCCTTGCCATTTCCTGAGTCCGATGACAAGGGTCTGATTGTTGCAAGTTGTCGTGGTCATCATCATCATCATCATCATCAAGCCCAGCATCCCCAACATTTTACAGTATCCTCAGCACACCAGCTATTTTTGGCACCAGCATCATTTGCGCCAAGCCTCACCAGCGTAACCAGCATGACTTGTGGATGAACATAAGCATCACCAGCATCACTTGCATCACCAGCATCACACGCATCACACACATCACTAGCATCACCAGCATTGCCAGCATCATTACAATCACCATCATCAGACTCATCATTAGCATCATGGGCATCACCCGCATCACCATAATTACCAGCAAACATCATTACCAGCATTGTCAGCATCACAAGATATCACAAGCAGCATGGGCAGCACCATCGCAAGCATTTCCTCGCCAATCCCTGAAGTCAGGTTTTCGACATATGGCTGTGGGTCAAAACCACTTTGGGATTTTGACCCATGGACGTATATTCTTGAATTTGCAGATCAGGGGGGTTTTGGGGTGCAACAACATCCGCTCCCAAAGAAGTCTGACGATGTGAAGTGCCTGGCTCTTGGCGAGCAACAGGTAATGTCTGTGCGACAGCTGGACAGCGCCAGAATGAACGTGGATCATACAATTCCCTTTCCCTTTCGGTCAGTCAGCACGATGAAGCCAAACTGGGGGGGGAGTTGTGCCATCTTTCACTTAACTGTATTTTGTTGTGTCTTTGTTTTTTGGGGTAAATCGGTTCTCGTTTTTGACGCCTCATTTCCGCAAATTCCACCAAGCAAAGGATCACCGCCTGCATGTCTCCCGTGTCCGAACACCCACTCTCCCTTGAAGCCCCCCAGACCCCACGATGCGCCTCGCAGGGCTCGGTGCTGTCGCTGCCCAAGGCGCAGACGCGCACCTCGCACCTGGCTTTGGCCTTGGCGGTGCACGACAGGCGGACTCGATTTTTTTTTTTGGTTGGGGTGGGGGTTGCGGGGGGGGGTTCTGCCCGTCATTTGGCGGGTGGACTTGTTTTTTTTTTGGGGGTGGGTGGGTGGATGGGGAGGTTCCGGGTGGGGCGTGTTTTTCGGGTGGAGTGGGTGGGTGGTTGGAAGGGCGGGGGTGTTGGAGGCCCAAGATTTGTGGTGTTCATTTTGTTCTGAGGGATTCGTAGGTGGAAAACCTTCCCCGAACTCTACGAGTGGTGCCCCCCAAAAAGCCCTCCAAAGGAATGCCATACTTACTCCTGTACATGGTTTCCCCTTTCTGTGAGGGGAATGTCACTTTCGAATCAGCCTTTCAAAAGCGCTTCCCTATGACAGGATGTCACTTGGATTTTCTGGGCTCACAGAAAGTGGCAAGCCTCAACCCCCCCAGTTCCGAAATCCAGCCCTAGTGGATTTCGTAAAGAATGGATGGACTCCTCTTAAAGTTTTCAACAGGGCCTTTCTAAAGCAGGGCGTTGGTTGTGACTTCCCTTCTTCATATTTGGAGCGGTCGGCGAGGGGAAGCCACTAGCAACAAAAAGGGGCAGAGCTCCAGTAGAATGAACCAGAGTTTGGATGAGTCTAAACCCAGATCCCCATTGCCCTCTTTTGAAGAGGCTTTGCTCTTAGCATGAACCCACACATGTTTAAAGATGGCCTTGTTTTCCAATGGACAGAGGTCATTTTTTGGGTGGCACCCATTTGTCAGATCAGCGACTGCCTTCATTCCCAGAAGACTACAGTAATGGCAGGACCACCCCACCCTCCCCCCCCCCCCGGTGACATCTGGGTAGTTGAGATCACAAGCACATGCGGCGTGGTCAAGGAGTCCAAACGGGGTGGAGAAGGAGGTGGGGAAGGCTCCCCCATTCAACCACGAAGGCTCCCTCCAGGCTGCAGCTCACACCCTTGGATTGGTGGCTTGGATTGGTGGCTCGGATCTGAACGTCCAAACCACTGCTGAATGTTCAAAGCCCTCATCTTAGCTTGGCTTAGAGAAGCCTCACTTAGACGAGCCTCTGCCGGGGCCCTAACTCCCCTGAAAAGGGAAACCACTGCTAAACCACCAACCTTAGAAGTAGCTGGATTCTTGGAGGCGTCTTCTAGGGCCTCACCATCCCGCTAATGGCTACCACCCGCCAAACCATCCCCGCCCCAAGCCCCCCCCAAACCTTGAAACGCCCAAACCCTAAATGGACCCCCAAGCCCTCAAACCTAGAAGTGCCTCAACCCCCCAACCCCCCAACCCCCCAACCCCTCAACTTCCCAGCCACCCCCCAACCACTCCCAAACCTTGAAACGCTTCACCAGAAACGGACACCACCCCCAACCAGATGGAAAGCACTCCCAAACCTAGAAACGCCTCACCACCACCCAGACCCTAAATTGACCCCCAAACCCTCAAACCTAAAAGCGCCTCCAACTCCCCAACCCAACCACCCCCAAACCCCCCAACCACTCCCAATTCCCAAACCCCCCAACCCCCCAAACCCCCCAACCCCCCAAACCCCCCAAACCCCCCAACCCCCCCAACCCCCCAACCACCCAACCACCCAACCACCCCCCAAAATCCTCAACCCCCCAACAACCCCCAACCACCCCCAACCACTCCCCACCCCCCCAACCACCCCTCCCCCCCCAACCCCCAAACCTGCCTTCACATCTCCAGGCCCTTCCGCCTCTCCGTGGGCGCCTCCTGCACCCTCGCGGAGAAGCTCCGGTCCGCCGCTTCCGCGCTGAGCGGCGCCACCCTGCCGCAGACTTCCGCCGCCTCCGCGGAAGGCCGGCAGAAGGTTCTCAGCAACGGAGTTGGGTCGGTTGGGTTGATTCCTCACAGGTCCAAACTGGGTAGGTGTCAAAGTCGTTTTTCTTCTTCTTTTTCTTTTTCCAAGCCCCCCCCCCGATGTGAAGCTAGGTCCCCCAGCTAGGTGCCCTTTCTCACCCCTTGTTTGGATCAGGATGCTGCTCCTGTTGTCTGGACATGGTGCTCTGGGAACTCCTGTTGGTTGGCTTGCAACAAGGCATCAGCCATGGATGGCAGTTGGGATGTGTGGTTGGGCTTGACGAGACACTCCTTTGGTTCCTTTGAAACCATCCAAGTTGTGGAGCATGGTTTGTTTAGATCTTGAGACACTGAGGGACATGGCAATCCATGAATGCCCCTCTTCAGGTAGGTGGTTTCCTTCTGGCTTCCCTTTGAAACCATCCAAGCAGGGTTCTCCTATCTTGAGACCCCGAGACGCCTCTTGTCTAAGGGTCTCCTTATTTGGGTTGAAGGCCAAGCCAAGAGGAATCCACTTTTTGTGCGTGCCCCTATTTTGAGACAACAAGGAACATCTGCTGCATATATGTATTTGCACTATTCTTGGTCGCCCCCCCCGCCCAAACTCGTGAGAACATGTTTCTTTTTTGTTGTATGTATACATATATATATATATATATCTAATGGCGATGGTGTAGTTGTGGAAACTGCCCGAAGGCTCAGCATCATTGGAGTGGAACATGAGGGTTTCAGTTGCCAGTTTCTGCAAGACCAAGAACACACCCAGGTCTTTAAAGGCCTGTTTTCCTCTTCGCAACGAAGCGAACCGCCCTTGAAGTTGCAACGTAGTCGTGGGAATCAACCTTCAGAAGGGGGGAAACCATTTACACAAGCATATGGCCATGGGTCAAAATCCAAATCGTACCCCCAGTGAACATCCCAATCCCCACTAAAATAGACTAAAATGGGTGGTGCACCTGCCCCAAAATGGTACCATTGGTTTTGACCCACAGCCACATGGCAGTCTTTGCGTTTGGCACCTCTGCTTGGCATTGCAGGCAACAGGGAAGTCGGCCGTCGGCCATTTCTTATCGCCAGGGCTATTTCCCACGTGCCTGTTAAACACCACTGGCATGAATTGTAATTAGGGACCCTGGATATCATTCACGTGGGTTTTCATGTCCACCAGCCACTTTTCCTATTGAATTTCACAGCCACGTTTTAAATATATATGTATGTATATATATATATTGTTTCAACATCCTCCTGCCTATCGAACCAGCGAATCATTTCCCATATTCTCACCGACGGCCTAATCTTCCAACCCCTCCATGAAGGCACTTGGGACAAATGGTGATCAACATATCGGGAATGAACCAATTCCCTTTGGAAACCACACTTCTGGAATGAACCTATAGAGATTCTGCCCGAGAACAACAAAGATTCTGAGTCAGGGTTTTGATTGTGGCTCAATTGGACCTCTTCTTTTTAAGGCCCCCAAAAGGAATCAATATGGCGGGTTTTCCTCTGGTCTCCATTTAAGACCCGGGCCGCGCCGTCGCTCCTCGACCCACCCCTCCGACCGACCCCTCCGACTGCTCGTTTCGGAGGCTCGGTGGCGCTGCTGCGGCGCTTCGCGGCGGCGGAGCAGCACCTGGCGCTGCTGCAGCACTTGGCGCCCCGGAAGCCGAAACGGAAATCCGGACGTCGCCGCGTCAGAAACGGCGCCCATCGGAAATCGGACATCGGAAATCCGGACGTCGGCTCGTTAGAAACGGCGGCCGCGGCAACGTCGCTGGGACGTTGAACCGCACGTCGGGAACTCGAAGAAGAAGGGCGGGCGGCGGTTTTGGGGTTGGAAACGGAAACGGAAACCGTCGGTCCGAAGAAACGGTGGCCGTGGTGTCAACGCGCCCCGGAAAAATCGGAAGCTTCCCTAAAAAACCAACCCCCAAAGCGGATTTCCCAAAAAAAACAACCCTTAAAGCGGATTTCCGGAAACCGTCGGCTCGTTCGAAGAGAAGTGAAACCGGCGGTTTGGGTGGAAACGTTTTCGGAGGTCGGTGGTTCGAAGAAACGGAAGTGGAAACGGCGGCGAGACTGCAAAATTCGATGTGTAGGTCTGGGCAGAAACGGAAATCCAGGAAACCGTCGGTGGTTCGAAAAGAAGTGAAACGGGCGGTTGTTGGGGCAACAAGGCGCAACAAATCGGTGTGTAGGTCTGGACAAACATGGAGTGGGAAAATAGGGGATTGGTTTTGTAGAATCGTTCTTGATGGGTTTGTCCAGAGCTGCTGTGGATGGTTGCGAAATCCGCTTCGCTCACCACCGTTCAGTAACCCTGGTTTCTGATGACTCCCCGACAAGTTTTTCTAAGCAATTTCAGCCATGGTTTCAAATTGGTGCGAACGGATTTCGTCCATCCACAGTAGGTCCGGAACGAATGGTTTGGGAGCCCCCGCAAAAACATGAAAGGGATGCCAGGAAACTTCTTTTTCCTGGCCCGCAAAGAAACATGGAGGTGCCACTTTTTGTTGGTACTGTATGTGGGGGTGTTCTTCTTGTTTTTTTGGGAGGCCCTTTTTCGGCTTTCGACTAGAAGGAAGCCCACAGGAAACTCGTTAGGCTTATTGTGTTTACCGGCGTACAGGAACAAAGAGGGGGGAAAAGAGCGCCTGCGACCCGGGGCTGTACTCACTTCCTGAGTTGATGGACTTTAAGCTTTTTGGAAAGACCATTTTAGTGGTAAATACAAAGTTCAGACTTTCTTTGGCCAGTCAACTTGGGAAGTGACTGTACGCTTTTGGGGCGTTCTCCCCCAAAAAACCGAAGCCACCATGGTGATTCCGTGGAATTCTTGGGGCCTGAAGCCCGCACTCTGCCCATGGTGGGAAGCAAACCAGTGCATCCTTTCAGCGACCTGGCCCTGGATGGGGAGACACCAAACTGCCTGGGCAGCTTTTGCCGAAAGCACTTTTCGGCAGCCTGGACTCTCCTTGCTTCACAGATGGGGAATCGTCGTTTCGGGGGTTGATCAATCTTCCCCCATGGTTTCCCAAATGGGCATTCCATGTAAAGGACCTTTTGATCAACCCTGAGAAGCCGCTTTGGCTACTACTGACAGCTGCTGCCACAACTTTTGAAGACTAGCTGAAGAAGCTTTATGCCAAGTGCATTGGGGTCATACCACCGCTTGCATGCGCAGATGCCCAACCCTGAGATGGCCCCATTGCAATCTCCCGGCTTCGGGTTTTCCCGGCTCCAGCCTCGGCCCGCGTTCTGAGGAGCACTTCGAGCATCGAGAGGCGGAAAACGCTTCGACTCGGAGCTCGGAACGCTTCGGCTGCTCGTGTTGTCACCGAAGCCGCGCTTGGATGTGTCTCCCCTCAAGCATGTTCAAGGCTTAGGCGCCGTTTTATCGCGTCACGCAGAGGTACACACAGCCATCAGATCTTCGCAAAGGCGTTTTATTTCTCGAGCCAAAGGCATGCACATGCCCAAGTCTGGGGTCTCCCGTTTCAGCATAGGTAGCGAGTCTTGACGACACCAATGGCTACGTTTGCTTGCTTGGAAACCCCAAGGCAAACAGAAGGGAGCCAGTTTGTGGGTCCCTCATAGTTTAGTCTTTGGACAAACCCAAATGGGTGTGGCTCAAAATTTCAGAGCTAGGGTTACGCAGGTTTTGGTCTTTGGCCCCATTTACCAGGGGGCCAATCTTGTGCACCGGGTTTTGGAGCCACAGCCAAATCAAGTTCCTGCGGTCTGTTGTCCAGCTTGGTCGGGGCAAAGTCTGTGGTGGCAACCTCCGGCCATGCAAGCCGCTGGTCAGAAACTGGAGCTCTGTTGACCCGACTGGAGTCCGAAGAATATGAACGGGTATGAAATGGGTATCCTACAAAGCTCATGCAGCCCAGTTCCAGAACCGCAGCAAGCTATTTGCCACGAATGGAGGACCGAATGGTTGGTGTCCCGGTCAGGGAATCATTCTGGTCTGAAACTGCCAGGCCGCGCCGGTTTCAGAGGAGGTCGCTTTGGTCGGGGAGCTGGACTTAGAGATCCAGGAAGTCGCATAAGTCGCTTCGCTCGCTTGAAATGTGGTCGTGGTGCTGGAAAACTGGGGTCAGTGGGCATGGGGTTGTTTTTTTTTTCTCCGGATATCACACAAAGGGCAATGGTAGAAACCGGGGTTTGAGGATTCGTCGCCCGTTTTTTGGTTTCAAGCAGCCACTTTGGCATCACAGAAAAGCCGCTTTTCCACAACCATGACGGGAATTGAATTGCGTGGAGATAGGTCCGGGGGTTGCCAAAACCGATAGTTTTGCACTACAGCTGCTGACAATCCGTTTGTTTGGAAGAATGAAGATGCCGCGCCCCACAGCAACATGTTTGGTCCAACCCCCGGTTTGCCCGGCTGCGCTCGCGGATTTACAGCCTTTTCGGAGCTGTAAACTGGGGCTGAGTCACAGGGTTGGGCACGTCAAAGCAGACCGAACCGATTCGGTCCACTTGGGCCAGATTTGGCCGTTATAGGGCAACGGTTGAAACGTACTGTTGGCCGCATTTTCATCCACCCCAGTTTATGAGGGGGGTGTCCCTGGGTTTAGTCGGGATAGCTCGCCCGAGCCTGATTTTCAAGTCCCCCAGGGCGCAAAGCTGTCCGGGGACTAACGTGCGGCGTGAAAATGAAAGAAACAAAGATAGCTGCCGATTTCGACGGCTCCAAGAGCTGTATTTCGCAGGTGTCTACTTTGGCTTTTGGGCGTGTTTTTCTTCTTCTTCTAAACACGCCTAAAGCGCTCCATTTGGGGGGGGGGCGAAAGAGGGGCAAGGCCGACAGCAGAAGCTGGGTAAGTGGGAAGGGGTTGATTCCCAGTTTGGTGAGACCAAGGGCTTGTCATGGTTGTCGTTAGGACATTTTTGATCTTATTGTGGTTTAGTGGGAAGGAAATCCAACCTCTTAACTGCTAAAGTTGAACATTTTTTGCTCCCCTAACCCAACGTCAACCAAGTTGTGAGAGTTGTCCAAACATTCGCCTTTGTGGAGCCCTTTTGTGACCCGTTTGCTTGTTTGGGAGCAACCCTGCGGGCATTTTTGTCATAAATTCCGGCCATCCTTTATTCTTTGGATTGGGGAGGGCGAAGCATTGGAGTGCAAGCGGCATGGCAGTCTTGTTTTGGGGGCTACCCTTGGCCCCCAACTGTGGATGGACGAAATCCTGCACCACCTAGCAAACCCTAAAAGGATGGTTTCCCTGTAAATGCCAACCAACAACGGTTTCCCATGTTTTCTTGGTGCAGGATTTCGTTATTTCGCACTCAGAGAGGAATCCAACTGGGGTCATTATTTTGACTGTTTCTGGGGTTATCAAAATCAGAAACTGGGGTTGTTTCCTTCAACCCGTCACTTTAGGGGTGACTTCGATAAACGGAAAATCATGAGGCCAGTCCAATCCCGGGAAGACCACTGCTAACTTCCCCCTCTTTGAGCACGTCCGTTGAACTGAAGACTCGAGACTTTCACCAGACTTTACCTTCGAGCATCCCATTCCCCCAGTTGCCCAGTGGAAATTCCGCCGGCTTTTGGGGCCTTTTTTTGGGGAAGGGCGAACAATGTTCCTTTAAACTCGGCCAGCCAAGAAAGGAGGCCGAGTTTTTTTCTTTTTTTTCGCATGGAAATCCACTGGGCATCTGAGTTCAGCATACTTTGGCCGCTGGTTGCTCCCGCGGTCGCTCTGGTCAGGGGGTCGCACAAGTGAGCCGCTGTGACAGACACATCCAGTACAGATTGTCACAGTACAGGAGCTCCGTTTAAACCCACGAAACAAAAAAAGTCCTGGCGCAATCGAAATCCCTGCGCCGCGTTTCATTCGCACGTTTCCTCTCTCTTGCACGTTCGGTGGCAACGTCGCAACCGTTCGGTGCAGGAGGTGCTGAGTCGGCCGACTCTGTTCCCCCCTAGGTTTAGGCATTCCTTGGGCCGGCTTGCAACAGGCAGAACCGATGCCAAGACCCGGGCTTGAGCAAAAGAACGGGTACATGGGCCGGACGGCCGGGTGGGAGGTTGGGACATCGGAGGCGGTTTTGTCTTGCATGGGGCCTCCCTAATTTTCCTTCAGCAGTTTGAAGAACAAATGGCGGGAGACAAGAAACTCTGCTTCACTAACGCTATGTCCTGCTGCGGGAGAGTTTGACCGTGGCTGTGGCTTGTGCAAAAAGGACACCTGTGTACAAAGGCGTCCCTTCTAAAAACATTTTGAAGCCCTTTGCGTTTGACCCGCTCCCTGCAGTGTTTTGGGTTTGCCTCAAATTAGGAACACCTTGGATAGCTTTCCTTTTTCGAATATGGAAACCACAAGGAAACAACTCTCCCACCTAGAGGTCATCGACCGGAGTAAGACCCATGATCCGAAAAACAAAGGCAAACACTTCTGGCAGATCTGGCGAAGCATGTTTTATGCCACCAATTTTGGAGGTTCGACGTATTTTGAGTCAAACTTGAATGTTGTTCCAGATGCCATTCTCAATGGGTTTGTGCATTCCAACGTTCCTCTCCCTGTTGGTCCTTTTTTGGTACTCTTCATGAATCTGCCAGGGGGGCTGTACGGCGGGTGTATGATTGAACATGCCAAGGATGAGCCAAGGGGTGAGCTCCTAAGGAGGCAGAATCAAATTTCTAGGGGTAACTTCCCCATTCTTTCCAGGGATCCTTCTTTCTAGAAAACCACCAAAAACCCTGGGGAAATGGCGATCGGTTTTTGAAAAGAACGATGGCTGAAAAGAATGGACCAGGAATCAACCCCTAGAAAATTATTCAATCGAGCCAAAATCAAAACCCGGGTAAGTGAAGGTTAGTAAGGGCACCGGGTTTGGATTGTGACTCAAATTGGGTTGCCTGGCCCTCCCTTCCAGGGCCCAAGGCAGATCCACAGCTTCGCCCGCCGGCTGGCTCAGCGAGATGGACTCCTAAGCAGTTCAATCGGCCGGCCGGAAAGGCCGGATTCGCCGGAAATCGCTGGGGTTTTTGGGAAGGGGCGATGGCGGCGAAACGGACTTCATGGGGCCTGCGGGGGCGGCGGGGGGGGAGGGAGGGGAGGGGAGGGAGCCCAAATAAGCCCTTATTAAGCCTCTAATAGGCCTTGTTTGGGGCTCATTGGGGCTCCTTGCGAGTTTCCCGAGTCAAGCGATTCTTTTTCAATGGGGTGCCTTGGAAGCTGTCAGCAACCAGCTTTTGGTCCCCTTGAGCACCAATAGGAAGAGAAAAGCGCCGAGGAGCGTTCTTCCTGTTCGCAATCGTTTTCCACGTGGCGCCCGCATAATGTGACATGTTTCCCCAGGGTGTCTCCTTCCTGGCTATCGGGTACCAAGGGATCTCCCTTCAAGGTGATGTGGGGATCCAACTGGTACAGAAGTGGATGTTCCACCATGGTCTTCTTTGCAGCGAGGTGATGGGCAGCCCTCTTGGCAAGTGCAGCAACTGCTCGCTTCCGTCGGGGGCCCCGGCTCAGACATGCAATCTGCACGAAGCTCACGAAGCTCACTGCGCGAGATAGATCGGGCTTCATCCTCTTGCGAGGTCAAAATGGCGTCCACGGAGACCCAGTTGGTGGTGTGGGTATGTCTCCACTTTGGGGGAACCCATCGCCAAGCATGGGAGGAGGTCTCCCTCAAAAGGGTTTAGTTTCCCTTTTGGCTTTCCTTTGAAGCCACTCCAAAAAGGGTACCCTCAAAAACAAAAACACACACACACACACATACACATGAACCGAATAGCTTAGGTTTCCCAAAGCCCATCAACCCCATGGCGCCTCATTTTTGGAAGCCCTTGGACGAAATCCCTGGGCCTCATTTGGACTCATTCTCCCATCCTCTCAGATAGCCGTCGTTTAGACCTGGCAAGCGGCATCTCTTTGCTGCCTAGATGGGCCTTGGAGAGCGGGTTCAGCTCCAGTTGGAACTGGTGATTTAACCCAAAATTGCAATTCGAGTTTCGTCCATGCCAACAGGCGTCTGGATGTTGTGCACCACTCTATCTCAGGATCTTCTGGCTGCTGAATTATTTTGTCCAAGCCACAGGGCCCCTTGGCTGACGAAACTTTGTCCAGCAAGCTGAGGCTAGTTGAGAGTGCTGATCAGGAGGCGCGAGCGAGTCTGCAGGGTGATGTTCCTCTCTCCCTCCCTCTCCCTCCCTCTCTCTCTCCCTCCCTCTCTCTCTCCCTCCCTCCCTCCCTCCCTCCCTCTCCCTCCCCCTCCCTCCCTCCCTCCCTCCCTCTGTCTCTGTCTCTGCCTCTGCCTCTGCCTCTGCCTCTGCCTCTGCCTCTGCCTCTGCCTCTGCCTCTGCCTCTGCCTCTGCCTCTGCCTCTGCCTCTGCCTCTGCCTCTGTCTCTGTCTCTGTCTCTATCTATCTCTGTCTTTATCTCTATCTCTGTCTCTGTCGCTGTCTCTCGCGCTTGCTAAATCTTAAGAGTACCCTCTTTGAGGTTGGTTCAATGGGGGGCCAAACAATCATGTTGGGGTCCCCGAAATTGTTGACACATGCCTTCCTCATGACCTGCCGAACTGGGCGAGAACAACATGGGCGGGCCAAAAAAGCTTTTCCACAAGGCACGAGGGGGGGGGGGGGGGGGGCGGGCCCCAATTTCACGATGTCCTCGTAACACAAAGCAGATTGTTTGTTGTGCATGTGAGTTTCCAGTGGGCTTCCTTCCAAACATCCCCAACCCGAGGCCTGTTGTGTTCCCTCTGGGTTGAGATTTTTCGCATCCCATGCGGGTGTTTTGCGGGATTTGTTTCTGTGACAAGGGGTTTCAGCCATCATCGTTTTTTCCAAGAACCGTGGAGGGTAGGCGATTTGATTCTGATACAAAGGGGGATTCCATCAATGCCCAATTCGAGGGGCGCTCGCTGGGAGGTTGGGTTTCGGCTCGTTGTTTTCTCGGGTTTCGGCTGGCCCCGTGCGTTGCCAGGAGCCCGAGGAGAGATGGCCGGGGCCCCGGAGGGAAAATCGGTCAAAGTCGTGCACCGGTGGCTGTAGCTCAAGGGACCATCGAAGGGGGGTGGAGAAACCCACGGTGCCGGGTTTTGGCTCAAATGAATGGACCAAACTGGCACGTGGCTGTGGCTCAATGGACCAACATGGCACCTTGGTGGATAAAAACCAAAGACTGAACCCTGCGTTGGCGGTGCAAATCTTTTTGAGCCTACCCACGTGTTGGCGCTTTTTTTTGGCTGGACAAGTTGCGCTGGTTTTTGTGTTTTTAACATTTGTAAATGACCAAAAGCAGGGGTTCTCGACCAGCAAAAGGAGGTTGGCAGGTGGTCCAACACTTATGAAAAGTACGGACCCTCCCTCCCTGAAAAGGCAAATGCCGTAGTTTACCCTGGTTTTGTTTCGTTGGTTTGGTGTACTCGCAATATTTATATGTTGGTCCTTACCCGTGCGTCCACCGAAATGAACACCAAAAACCGTGTCTTGGCTTGAGCCACAATCAAAGCCCGGGTAGATGAGGGTTAGTAAGGGACACTCCCAGCCGTAAATAGTTGCGGCCGCCTTCCTAATTTCCTGAAGCATGGTTCTGGGTGAACCATTTTAATTCCGGGTTTTGATTATGCGGCTGTTGACCAAGCACTCTGCCCCCTCTGTTCGCAGCAAACTGTGCGGATTTTTCCGAAGCCCATTTTTGAATACGGATCCCTCGAAAAAATCCGAAAAGAGAAAAAACACCTCCCAAGATGAATCCGCACCCTTTTACAAACTGTTTTTTCCCCCTTTTTTTTCCGAAAGCCCATTTTTAACACCGGGTTTTGCTCGTGACTCGACTCGTTGCAGACAAGGTGCTGCCAGTGCCTCTTCTTCCACCGGCACATGCGGGACATGGAGGCCAGATGCGTCGCGGCGGCCCCGCGGCGGGATCGACATTTGGCGATGGGGCGGGGAAGGGACGCCAAGGGCGGGGTGAAAGGCGGCGACGCCCTCAAAATTGACCTCTTTTTTCCCAATTGGTGGGGAGAACAAGTAGATCTTTACGGTACGAAGAGGTAAATTATTTTGTCAATGCTTATAATGTATTAAGTGCAGATGATTTTCATGGAGAAGAACCTACCTCCCCCAGAGGGTCAAAATGCGGTTGCACTTTGAGGGCTCGAACTTGCGGGGCCCGACGCCCCTGGCCACAATTCGGATCATTTTGATGCCACTTGGAGCCGAGGATGTCACGGTCGTAGTGTCGAGCCTGGAGGTGAAAAGGAAGCCATATCGAATCCAGGCACGAGAAAACCACCAAGGGCATGAACAGGCACGAGAAATCACGATGGAAGCCCAAAGGTGCGAGCAAAAGATGGAAGAGACACCAAAGGCAAGAGGAACAAAAAGAAGAACAAGAACAGAACCCACCCCCCTGCCAAAAAAGTTGCGACACCTGACGCTTGGAGACTGACCACCCCCGGTGTTTTTTTTGTGGTTCGAGCGCCAGGTGGTGGTTGAGCCGGCGGAGAGGGGGCTCCCGGAGCCCGAGATTAGGCGGGGCCCGCTGCTGCTGGCTGCGGCATGGGAGACCAAAGGGGACACGAAGGGAACCGAAGGTTACTTGGAGACCACCCTTCTTCTGGGGTTTTGGCTGTCTTGGAGGACCCTTCACTGGTAGTGACCGAAGCCACTGCCAATGAGAAGGCCCGAGCTTCTGGGTAAATGTGTTTGAAGAAACACCTTTTTGTGTGTTTCAAACCTATGAGAATCGTTGGATGCTAAAGTTTGGGCATGGTTCAACACTATTTGGAGTGTTTGGGATGCCAAGACCAGAAACACCTCTTGTTCTCATTTTGGTATACTTTCAATCCTGCCCTGCTCTTCGCCATTTCCCATCCTGGAACAAACACGGTCATGGGTCATGACGTGAGTCTCCCAATTTTTTCCGCTCCGGTTTCTATTTTTTGAAGGTCCCCTTTTCAAGTGCGAGTTCACCAGGAACGCCCCTGTTTTTGTGCTGCTGGTTTTGGTGGGGCACGAGCAGACCCAAATCTCTTGCAGCGAATGGCAGTAGAGCGTTCACGGCGGAAACTTAGGCTTGACTAGCAGGTTTATTTCGGAGGCTTGCTTATCTTCCACGAAGTCCCTTTTTGCAGTGGGTTGGAGCAGTCTGGCATCGTTTTCTCATTTCGTTGCAGGCGGCAGCTTTCGAACGTCTGGGACAAGTCAGTTTGGAGGTTGCAGAGACGGGAGTTATGGTACAAGAGCGCCCACAGCCCCAGTTTAGTAGGCTCTTTCAGTCGGAAAGCCCTGTGCATGGAACCAGCAAAAAGAGAGATATTGGGGTATGTAAGCCGTTATAGCAAGCCAAAAGACCGATTCGGATACCGTTGTTGGGGTTAGTTTATTCAAAAGGAAGCCTTAAAGTGGCTACCATTGTCGTGGCCAATGTTATTGCAGGATATCTTTCTTGGGGGTATTCTCAGGAAATCCAAAGGAGACCACAGAAAGCCCGCAGGTGTTTCTTGCCAAAGCCAAGGCAGATTCTGTATGCTGTCGTACCCTGCAATTGTTTGACATGGTTTAACCTTTGACTGTTTATATCTCCGCCTCGACCTGATGAATTTTGACCCATCAGTCATGAAGCAGCTGTTTCTTTTGTTGAGGTACAGTTTGCAGGTTGATTCAAAGTTTAAAGGGGGACCACCGAGAGCCCCTCTTTTGACACACGTTTCAGTTGCAACACTATGGACCAAGTCCACCTACAGTGCCGGACGGTACGTTGTCCGGCTTTTGCGAGGCTTTATGAATCCCCTAGGTGGGTGGGTCTGTTGTTAGACGACCCCCCTAAAAAATGGTGGGTGTCCTTTGAATACAGGCTTGTGGGATCACTCGGGGTTTATCCAACCACTTCTGTGATATCTTCGCAAGTCTCCGCCTTGTGGGGTGTTAGTCTTTGGGGTTCTGCCCTTTTTGTAACCTGTCACAGATTCATGGATTCCATTTTGACCACAACTCCCCCCCCCAAAAAAAAAAGAAAGGAAAAGAAAATCAACAACAGCAACACCACCACACACAACAAATAAATGCTTGGTGTCCTGTTGGTTTCCCTTTGCAACCCAGCCAAAAGGGTAGTCTCAAAAAACACGACGCGCATAAACCCAACCCCAAGGCTTCGCGCTTCGACAGCTCTCGGCCGCAGGTCTCCACCTGGTCGCGATGTCCATGTCGGCTTCCCCCACCAGGCGGGCGCTTCACACACCGTGAAATGGAACCAGAGAGTGCCCCGCAGAAAAACTGCAGGGGTTGTACTTGACGTCGGGTTGGTGGCGTGTTTTTTTTTTTTTGGGTGGGGACACCGAAAGGAACAGGACTTTCGCATTTCAAGCCTTTTTCGGGTCCCCTTTGACGTATGCGAGTGGCTTTCTGTGAGGGTGCCTTTTTGGGATTCGTCCAATTTTCCCATGCGGAAGCTGATGGATTTCGCAGTTTCCCATGCCATTTCCCACGTTGTGAGCTGCATATTTTGCCATCGCTGTTTCCTGAAAGCGTTGCGAATGGTTCTTCCGCAGTGCCGCGGACTTGATGTGAAGCATTCGACTTGCGCAGAGGCTGACGAGTCAGCGGTGCAGACTAACCTCCAGATCGCAAGCCCTTCTTTTCAGAGAAACATCGGAGAGACGCAGACTAGAGAAAGGGCGCTGAGTTTCAATGTCAGAAAACACGTCAGATGGCGCGCGCAGATTGCACGGAGAGTTGCGCGGAGACTCTGCGATCACGCCTCAGATTGCACGGGTTTTGCTTGAAGTATTCTTGTGCGGTGCTAGGGTTTGGGCTCATATTTTGCAGGATTTGAACTTGAGCACTTCGCATACTGCTTTTGGACTGAAAAGCTACGGTCATAGCTTGAGAAAGCCCGCCAACGTGCAGGCAGTCGAATAAAAAGGCCCCGTCGATTTCGAGAGCAGGCGCGCAAACCACGAGACCAAGTCCAAAGACTCAGCAGTAAACAGTTTCAAAACACTCCGAGTTGCAGAGTGCTCCGGTTTCTACGCATCGACCACGCCGATCCCAGGGTCGGTGGTTTCACTCTGGTTTAAACACCACCTTTACAAGGGAAGAATCATCATAACCAGTGGTTTAAACATGTTTAAACCAATGGGTCGCCCCACCCTATTCCAAAATCTGGCGGCTCCGTACACACGTAGTACGAGAAGCTGCGCGCTCCTGCAGCTTCAGCTCCAAAACACTTTTTTGCAACGAACAAGTCGTCTGATCTGAGTGCGCGCGAACCCTCAGCTCCAGCGCAGAAAACGTGCCGCTAGTTTATTGTACTACCCAGACGCTCCTGAAACTTGCAGTGGAAGACCCACACCCTCCATTGGACACCCCAGAGGGGGTTTGGGGGTCTCAAAACCCGGGTGTTTGAGGGCCCCAAAATACATCGGGAGCGTCCGGGTCATGTCGCGCGCCGCGAGGCTCGTGGTGTTTTGTGGCTTAGATCATAGGGACTTGCGCCGCAAGCCAGGTCCACGCGGCCCTGGTGCAGCTAGTTTTTTTTTCTTTTTTTTCCCCGGGCGTCTACCTATCCTTTGATAGAACCTCCTTTGCGCAACAGTCGGCCTTTTGGGTTCCATGCTTATGTTTGTTGCGGGGGGTCTTCCTTTCAGAGCAAATGCAAGTTGCTGCGGCCCCTTTCGGACAGCTTTCCGCAGATAGAGACCCTGTACGTGCGTTAGGTCGCTCGGCTTTTGCGCTGCCGATGCAGGAGACTCCCAAGTCCATGCTGTCACCGAGCTCGGAATCAGAAAGCCGGGCTGCTTGGAATGAGGTCAGGTGACTGAAAGCGGTGCTTCAATTTCCCTGCCGCATTTGGACATGTCATTTGACCCAGACTGAGTTCGGACACGATTTCGGGGCGTTTGAATTTTCTTTTTATTTTCTTGCCGGGCAGGCCCTGAAAACAGTAGACACTTGGTTCCTGTTCTTCTTCGGCTTTCTGCAATGTTGACCCGTAAGAACCACTTTTCTGGTTGATGGACATCTCACTCCACACACTACCATTTTGGTGGCAGACAAACAGGTTAGACTCGTTCTGGCCAATCCACTCAAGTGAGATACGGAGGTCCGATTTTAGAGGAAATGCTTCACTCAAATGGTGGGTTGTCCTTTCCAACTTGGAATTTTCCGGGAATCAGCTGCTAGAGAGAAGTGGCTACATGAAAGCCATTGCCTGGAGACCTGGAGAGGCGGACGAGGAGGGTGCTTGCTATGATATGGGGATTGTGATATGAGTAACTCACAAGCAGAGTGATACTCTGTCGGGGAACGCCGGGGGGGTCAAACCAAAGAAAAACACCAAACAAGCAGGTGTACAAGCCATTTTTTCGTCATGTCGTCTTGGGGGAACAAGTCATTTTGTCCGGGGCGGCTGGTAGCCATAGACCTGCATGTGTGTAGCTACATTTATGGCCATATATGTATATATGTATATACATATATACATACATGTACTATACACATGCCCAGCCCCCCGCGGCGCCCTGATTTCTGTCAAATCAACTGCCAAAAAAGGAGCGCACTTTCTTTATTTGGCCACTGGTGGTGCGGACATGGTTGATTGTGAAATGCCCAACCCATTTACGCTGGGGTGCAAGCAGATGGCACAGCTTCCTTTATCTAGTAAAGGAGATGGCTCAAACTTAAATGGGGAGATTGTGCAGTCAACTGTACGACTGCCGGAGTTGGATCACACGGGAGCAAGGTGGAAGCGAATGGTCCCTGCGAAAGCGACATGGATTCGCCATGCATTCGGTGATTTCGCCCCGGCCCATTTTGAAGGCTTCCCCAAAAGCATCTATACCTGGACCCTACCTTCCCACCAATTGACATGAAACTTGACAGGGAGGTCCCTTAAGGTGAACATAGGCGATATTGTCCCAAGCACTATGGGCAGACTGCCCAAAACATCATCACAGCCTTTTGACCCCGGTCGACCCAACCCCCCCACGTCTTCGTTTTTTCACTGCCCAGTCTTTTTCCCCCTTTGGGGCCCTTGGTTCAACTTGGAAAGCCGAGGCGCACGCCCCAAACTCGGTTTCCATGGGAAGCCAGGGAGGTCGCTGCGCAACTCTGGACTTTCCCCGATTTTTTTCCGGGAGGCAAGGAAGCTGGACCCGCATCCAATTTCTTCTCCGCTTCTTTTTCGCCCAATTTTTTTTTGTTTTGGGGGGGGGGGAGTGTCTCCCTCTAGCTTCGGGAGAGTCAAAATGCCCCATTTCGAAGTTTCGATTTTTTTCGAGCTGTTCTTTTCAGATTTTGCTGGGTGGCCCTTTTTTGGTGCCCCGCTTGGTGGGCGCCCCGTTCCCTGGGCGGCGGCGCTCGCTCCCCCGCTCCGTTTGTCGGGGCGTCTTTCTTCGGGCGCGCTTCGAAGCGTGCGCTCGAGCTCAGGCGCGGGCCCGGGCTCGAGCATCGAGGTCGGGGCGCCCCGAGGGGAGGATTTGTTTCTGTCTCTTTCGGCCAAGTTTCGGGGCCCCGGTCGGAGTTGTCATGGTGGTCGTTAGGCAACCTTTTAGCTTATGTTTGCTTAATTTTGCTTATTGTTATGCTTTTTTTTTTTGATTTTGGCTGTTTGTTGTGCTTGTTTTGCTTATTGTGGTTTAGTAGGAAATCCAACCTCTTAACTGCTAAACATTGGATGATTTTCTTGGGGTCATTCCAATTCTTCAGCACCTGCAAGTTTTATTTTTGGAGCCCACGGGACACCATTTACCTAAAGGCTGAACCATTGGTTCCCTGGTATGAAGTCTGTATGGGTTAATCAACCGATAGAATATGGCTTTACGGAACATCCGCCCAAAGGATCCCAAAAGGCTACAGCGGCCGCCATGGGGCCTCAAAACAGCAACACTCTGGCAGACAAAAACTCAGGCAAGGCAAAAGCTATGGGTTCATACATGGACCTCACGGACTAAACCAATGTCCCCAAATGATGTCCAAAGGGTCCACTCACCCGAAGGCTCAGGCGCAGACCTTGAGGCGTTGCTTGCCGGGCGAACTGCTCAAGGTCGAATTTAGGCGGAAAGCCGCGGTTTTTGCGCGTGCTGTACTTGGAGAAAGAAGTTGTCCCGCGGCAATTTTGGGCTAGACGTGCAAGGTTAGTGCCCAAAACTGGGGTTGTTTCAAAATTAGGGGACACCCACAAAAGGTGTCTGGTTAGTGTCCCTATAAAAACCAAAAGGGGCCTCCCTTCAGAAAGGCACACACTTTTCAGCTGGGTTAAACGTCACCACCGTCGCCTGTTGGTTGCCACTTTGAGATGAGTTTGCTTTCGGCGAGGTCGCCCAAAAGGAGGGGACTATTGAGGAGTGCACTAGCATGGAACCCACCAAACGCTCCAATTGAAAGGACAATGGTCCAGCACTCCCCGGTGAGGTTCCATGTTAGTGGGAGGACAACTTGCAGGAGAGTCAATCGCAGGGTTTATGGCGGGGTGTCCAAACATGTTCCCGCAGCCGAGTCTCGATTGCAAGTCGGAACCTTGACAGCCCAAGGAGGTTTGGGTTTGTTGGACATTCTCTCCAAGGATCGATCTCTCTTTCTCTCTCTCTCTCTGTCTCTCTCCCTCCCCAAGGATCGTTCTTTTCTTTTTTGGGGGGGGAGGGAGGGGGGGGCTTTTTTTGTTAGTTTGGGAAGCCACCCCCAACCACCAAACCACTAAACCAATCCAAACCGCGGGCAGCACCTTGCTCTCTCGGAAGACAGCAAGCCGTGCGGGCCGAGCGCCTGACCTTTGCGCTTTCTTTCGCAAGAAATTCGATTCTTTACCCAAGAAATTCGGCTTTCTCACCCTGGGCTTTGGGTCCAGAAACCAGGTTGCATGATGTCTCAAAGCGGCGTCAGGGTTCTTCCAAGGCAGGATGCAGCAGATCTCTTTAGCATGTGGCAACTCAACTCTTTTGACAACTCAACTCGACAGGCAATTCTGAGAGCAGGCTTGAGGATTTCCTACAGGCAAGCAAGCCGCAGTGCGAGCTGACATACTGTGGATGGAAATGCGAAATCCATTTCGCCTGACTTGGAACCCATGGTTGACACCCTAACGTTCAAGTTGGCATTTACAGGTTGTTCGTTGGCATTTTTTACAGGGACACCTCGGACTCGAATCCCTTTTTTTTTTCCGGGTTTGCGTTTGCGTTGGATGGATTTGGGTCTCGCAACCCTCCACAGCATCGAAGAGAAAAAAAAGTCGCGCGAGGGAAAAACTCCCCAGGAACCTCCGGGAAGGTTTCTCGGCTTCTGGAGCCCGAAGCGGGGGCTTTGGCAAAACATGAGTTCTGCTTGCGAGATTCTGCCGGACAAAAAGCACAATATATATATATATATATATATGTATATGTGTATATATGTATATGTATGCTTTTTTGGTTTGTTTTTGTTTTAAAACACACACACACACACAGAAAAAAAAGAGCACCAGGCACACAGAGGACAAATTCCCTTGGGGAGAGGGGGGGGGGCAAAAGGGGGTGCTGCACAAATCCTCGAACTAGCCTTTAAAGGGGGATCTTGCCGCAAGGGTAGTTTGAGACTCCATGCATCTTTTTGCGACCAACAGGGAATATGACCCTGCAACCCAAAATGGGGGGTGGGGGGCTAAATTGTCCAAACGCTCCAATAGGACATGACGACTCAGGACACGAATCCTCAAGTCGGTCCAAGACCCTAGGCTCACAGCATATGATTTTGGCCTCAGGCCTCCAACGGTCCCTCCCGTGAGTCAGGTCACCCATTGGGCGATGTGAACCAGGGTAGCCGGGTGGTTTGGGCGCTTCAAAAACCAGGTAGCCCTCAGTTGGCTTGGGATGATTTGGGAACCCCAAACTTTTGGTCGGGCGATGTGATCCATGTCACCACCAAACTACCGGGCTCCGGCTCCGGCTCCAAGCCACCCTTGTTGGAGGGGAAGCTGAAGGGAAGCTGCAGCGAGACTCGAGCCGAGGTCCCCGCATCTTTGAAAGGCCTGGCGGAGTCCATCGCCCATTCTTCTGGCGCGCCGCCTCAGAAGAAAAAACGGAAAATGGGCACGGGTTCGGCGGCAGGGATTCGGAGCCTGGTCCGAAAAGGAAGGTGTGTGTGTGTGTGTGTGTGTGTGTGTGTGTGTGTGTGTGTGTGTGTGAAGCGTCCTGGAGCACGGACGGAAATTCCACATTGCAGGGGAGTGCGGCATGACTGAGGGACCGCACTCAACGAAGCTACCTCAGTCATGGGATATCGGATCTGATCAATCCGACGTACCTGCCTATTTCCTTCTGCGGTTTCTGTTTGTCGCTGTTGCTTCCTGTTCGGTGTCGACGTCGTGACCTGTTGATTTGCATTTGCATTCGAGCATTTTTACTGACTGCGGTTTTCATCTCGGCTAGTGAAGCCTCTCGAGATAAGTGTGTTTACCCACGGCCTGTCCGACATGGCGCTGTGGGCTGGACTCGCCACATGCGGGAGCCCCCTGCGAGGGGAAGACCGTTCATACGTTCAAATTCAACCTGCCGTTCAGCGCGCTTGACCACGATCAAGGCTGCAACTTGAGGTCTTAAGGTATTCCGCACCCAAATGGTGCTCTGCTGGTTTCATGTGCGTTGCACTGCCTGCCTTTGAAGCAAGGCTGCGCCCACGAGGTTTTAGGTTCCTAAGCTTCATGCGCCAGTGACGAGTTGGTCACACACCAACTCTGCAATTCGGGGTGTTTATGGAAGCTTTCGTCTCGGATGAGTTCAATTCAGATTCATCGGCATAGCCACATGAGGCACTTTCATGAGGCCACTTGACAGGCACCTCTGAGACCCCCTTTGTGCTCGCATGCATTTGCACCATTGACGCATTTTTGCCGCAGTTGTGATTTTGTTTCACCCCTTTCCAACCTTCTCTCTCCCTTGCGAGATGGCTGGACACCAGCTCTATGACATGATGCATTCGCTCCTACACAACATTGCGACCGGCACCGCGTCCGGCTCACCAGGCAATTGTGGACCGAACTTGCAGCTGTCATCCCAGATGACGCAGCCCATGAACCTTGTACCGTCACCCAACTCGCAGACGGCATCCTTCACACCTTTCCCCATGATGCCCTACGGCGGCCTCTCGAACTTTGGCAACCCGATGGCCATGATGCCCTACGGTGGCCCTCCCAATTACGGCAACTTGGCACCTGGCACCATCATGCCTTTCATGACTCAGAGCAGCATGCCATCTTCACTGCCCGAGCCTCAGCCGGCGCGCGCGCCCGAAGCTGCCGCTGCGGCTCCTGCCGCTACCTCCTCAACCAACCACCCTCCCCCGGACACTCGGCACCATCCCCACTCTCGCAGATCCCGTTCCCGCCACAGACAGCACCGACACTCCCACTCCCACACCAGCCACCATCGCAGGCACAACAAGTCGCACCGACGACACGACACCCGACGATCCCGCAGCTACAGCAGGTCACGTTCCCCTTCCCGACACCTCCACCACTCCCGACGTGCACACCACTCCACTGTCTCCCTCCGCTCCCGCTCCCCCCGACACAGGTCCCACCATCGACACTCCCCTGCACCCAGAGCCACGACTTCGCACCGACCCACTCACACTACTCATGATTCCACCTCCTGGCGCACTTCCGGGAAGGATTCCAACAAGTCTCAATGGTCCTCCTCACACTGGTGGAACCAATCGTGGGGACACCCACCACAGAACAAAAACCGCTGGGACATGCACCACCATGGCGCCAGCCACACCGGCCACCGAAACAACCAGGACAAACGATCGTCCTGGTCACTGCAGCACCATGGGCAGCAACCCCACCCCACTTCCCGCACCGGCCACCACAACACTAGCTTGCCCCCTCACCCAGCACCTGCGGCGGCCTTCACTTCCACTCCCCCTCCCCCTCCCCGACCCACGCTGGCTACTCCTCACCCTCCCCAACCCCCCTTCGACAACACCGATGATTTGGATCCCCCTCCATCGGAGGCGGACATCAATGCCACCACCACTTCCGACAACCGGTGGCTTGATCTATGGAGAAACGTCATGGACACGGCCAAGACTGACCCGCTGCGAGTTCCCACGCCAAGGGAGTTGGGGGAGCTGGACCCGCTTCCAGCCTTGGACATCTCCAGGATAGAACAGACTAAGGCCATTTTGATGAACCTGGACCCTGCTTTGCCACCTTCACATGCCGATCTCCTCGCGGAATGCTGGGAACTGCGAACCATGGACACGGATGATCCCATACCGTTCGGTCCCAGCTTCTACCACCTCTTGGGACGGGAATCACACGGCATGGTGTTCGCAACCACTTGGTTTCCTCGACCTCATCCTTGGCCAGTTGCTGGCGGAGACCCGGAAGCTGGATCCGGCACGGCCTCCCATCACGCTGTCATGTATGTGCACGGCACCACCCCGGATCGAGTGCGCCGCATGTGCCATGAGAACATGATCCGACCCGCTGCTTGGAGGCCCGAGAACCATGACTACCCGAGCTTTGGATGCTACGCTCAGGCCACCCCCACGGCATGCACGCCCGACACGCTCGGCCAGCTCTTGCAGAACTTTACAATCGGAAAGTCTCAACTCGGCGCCATCGCTTTTGGGGAACTACGCTCCATCAATCAGCACAAAATCCTCGAATCCGGGGGAAGCCACGAGGATCAACATAACGTGCGGCGCCACTTCGCATGCCGCCGAGGCAAAAAGTGGTGCCTTCACTCCAAGTTTGCGATGCTGAGAGGCATCGCGCTGCAGCGCCCGGCTTAGCGGGACGCAAATGTACCATCTTCCACCCGACCAGGAAAAGAATTGGTGCACTGTTTGATCGTTTTTTTTTTCTTTGCTTTGCTGTTCTGCCTTTCTGCGACCGTTCTCTCGCCTTGTGACCTTACCCGCTTGATTCCGCTCACCAGCTTTTGGTTCGAACATTTCCTTTTCCCCCGTGTTTTCTCATGGCTTTCCAACCCCCTCGAGGTTTGGTTCCGATGCTCCAAAGGCAAAACTTACCACCGCAGCCTTCGCCCACGGCATCCCATCATCATGGCATCATGTACGGCAACAACATGGCCGGAAACCCGTGCGGGGCCCTGTCCGGACCTTCCTACGGATGCTCTTCCACGACATGGACACCGCCAACTACACATCCGACTCCCTGTCAGACCTACGGCCAACCTATTCCCCATTACCCACCACACCCCGGCCCTCGTCCACCCTCCTTTGGCGGCTCTCTCCCCCCCCCTCCCGGCGGCAACCCCTTTCCCCCCCCTCCCCCCGGCCCCTTCACCCGCCCTCCACCTTTCCCCTCCCCCTCCACCGCCTCGCAATCCAAACCTCCCCCGGCCCTTCGACCCGTCCACTCAGTCCCAACACCAACCGAGTTCAACCCTGGCGACGATCACTACGACACCACCCGCGTCGCGGGGTACGACCTGCCCAAGGTCATAACGCACACCGCGTTTACTCGGCAAATGGGCATCGAGGGACAAGACATCGCTCGCGTCCCCCTCCTCCACCTCATGCACGAACAGTGGAACAGTTGGTGGTTGCGTCACCTCGCCCACGGAGGCGAAGTCCGCATCGTTGTCGCAAAGTCGATGCCGGAATCAGTGTTTGCTGCTGGACTACTCAGCCAAATCCGACAACGGCACCTCGACCTGGACGCCCTCGCCCTCCATGTAGCCACGCAGGAGGGCGCCTCGACCACCAAACCAGCAGCCATGAAGCTACTCACCAGCAAGATCTTCGACTTCCTCATCTCCCTCCGACCCACCACTACGGCCGATCCGGCCTCCGCGGCCACCATACTCCAGCTTCAGCAACAGCTTGCTGACGCACACAACCAACTCGCCCAGCAGGCTTCATCCCCCCCCTCCCCCCCACACCCACCTCATCCAACAAACGCCCAGCCGATCCATCTCAGGCCTCCCTCCTGGACTTCGGCATGAAGCGACCACGGTTGACTACACCTGACACATCACCGCAGGACGGATCCCCCGCCCTACCCCTGCCCACTCGCATTGCAGACGACTCCCAACCCCCCCCGGCTCCCCCCACCCACGGCGGCAACCCTCCAGCCCCCTCCACCCACGGCGGCACCCCGACCCCTCCCCCCCTCCCCTCCCCACCCACTTGGAAGGAGCCCCGCGACTTGCTCCAACCACCTCCCCACGTTTGCCAATGGCTCACCAACAACTTCCCACCCGACATTTCCGACACCAAAGTCCAGCGATGGATCACCTCCCAGAAAACCAGCAAAGAGAGCAAGCAAGTCCTAAAAAGCTGGTCCAACGACTGCGCAAAATGGGCAACCACACTGGACTCCGACACCAGAGCCCAACTCGAACGAGCCGCTGTGCTATGGGGCATCCCGGTGCGAACCCTATCAAAACTGGGGTCATCGGCCTTGGGCCGCATCCTGGCCGCTGCGAGTCACTTCTACCAGTGACTCTCAACAGCACACCGACAACGACGCACAGCCAGGCAGCACAAATTTTGGCAACACCACTGCTGCCAACTTCTCACTGTCCTCCGTTTCACTCTTCGGTTCTTCCCAACCGATGACGTCACCGCACGTCATTTTGCTCCTGGCTACTCGCACAGCTTCAGCTACTTGACGTCTGCCATCTCTCCTGTGGTTCCGGCAGACTGAAAGCCCTGCTTACTCGACTTGGCCTGGACAACCCTGCTTCCGATTTCTCTTCTCAGCTTGTCCCTTCAGCGGTTTATCTGAGATTCACCAGCCATCCAAAGTGGCAGACCTTTTTCTACCTCGGAGCCACTCGCACCTCCCTCATGGCACGGGACCACAGCCGACTTCGCAAACTACTCCAAGTTCAGCGACATCATCTGGTCAATGCCGAACTAGCAGTCCGGTGGTGGGCACATTTTGACATTTTCCACCACTACACCTCGGTGCCCATTCACACTGCCGTTCCAGCAACGGACCTATTTGCCACTGAACAGTTCTACATCCAGGAACTGCAACCGTCTCTCAATTTTGGCTTCATCGAGAGACATTTCCGGCCACGCACGGGCTTCACACGCCAATTGGACTTCTCCCAATCCCGGCACATGGGCTTCGCCACCATCTGGCGAAAACGCCGCCGACTACGACTACCCATCGCCCTACAACAGGCCTTCCTGGCCAAGCGCATGAACAACCGCCTGGATTTGTGGCGATTTTTGGGCGATCTTGGCAGCAACACTCTACGACGATTTGATGCCATCCGTTACATACGGAGCAGAGACTTCCCACCCGCCGCTCTCTATGTCCTTCATCGCATAGCCACGCACCTGCCTGAACCACACCACCAGGCATGCCTTTCCGCCATTCGATCCAGTTTACGATTCCGGGGCCTCATTCCACCTGGCCCCTCCAGACCGATGCTTGCACCCTTCCTCGCCCATCCTTCTTTCCGATCCCTGCTTTTAACCCAACTTCGCGGGTTTATTCGATCTACCACTCGCAGCGCTTTACCGTTTCACATGGCACAACCACGCATTGTCTTCAAGGCACATCGGAGACTCTCCAGTGCCTTGTTCTCACATCTCCAGGCAGCAAAAACCTGGAGTCTCGGTGAAACGACCTGCACATGCACCGACCTCGCCCAACGACACCCATCCCTCCCGAAGCATGACGGACACCTTCTTTTCTCCGGTGCAGACACCCATGAGCTGTTCGACTCCGACACTGCCCACATGCTATCCGGATCGATGCGCAACTCCTTCTTTCCTCCACGAGGGGTCTTGATGAGTCGCCTGACCCAGGCATTTCAACACTGGGCCAGGACCAACAACCTACCCGCGCTCGACCCATCAACCCTCACTACTATTGTCGAATTCCATTTCGACCTCCACCTTTCACACACATCACAGTACTTTCTTCACGCCCACGTCCAACGGGCTCTGCATACCCTGGAACCCCTTGTCCGCCATTGCGAAGACCATGCGGACTCCCGACTCATGATCTATTGTCCCGTTCTCTACGGCAAGATGTTGGAAGCCACTTTTGCGGACCCTGCCATCTTCGCCCCTCTGCCGGTCCCTGCCATTGAGATCCACCAACGACTACGAGAAACCATTGTCACCAGATTCCGCGGCCGCTATCCTTGGGCCGTGACCGGATTCGGAAGGCCAGCCAACGCCTACATCCTCCCGAAGAGGAAGAAGAACTGGACCACTGCCCGGCCCATCATCAGTTTCATTGGCGCCTTCTTCCGACCCATGCTCGACGCTCTCGCCAAGCTCCTCCACAGCATGGTGACCACGGCTTGCCCTGACGCGTTTTCAGGTGGCGACCTCTTTGAACTCATGCGGTCCTTGCACGAGTTTCTAAGCCTCGGCCACACCCATTTGGACTACCGAAACCAGGACCTTTCCGGTTTTTTCACCTCCATCGACAAAGACCGCTTCTTAGCAGCCTGGCGACTACTGCTAACCTGGTACCGACAACGACAACCACACTCCTCTACCACACACCTCACAGTGGACACACTTGACACCTCTGCCATCACCCGCGTCTACAACGGACGCCGTCGCCGACACAAACCCACACAACGCACCCTGTGGCTCGACGACATCCCCGAGATCATTCAGGCCACCCTTGACATGCAGATCTTCTCTGTCGGCCTTCGTTCATTCAGGCAAACACGTGGGGCACCGATGGGATCCCCCGCGTCCCCAGCTCTCTGTTTGATGGTGATCGCGGTCGCCGAACAATGTTGGACCAACACTCACATCACATCGGGACTTCGCTCCGTTGAAGATACTCTCCTGCTCCGCTACGTGGACAACAGACTCGTGATCGCAACCCCCAGGTGGCTCTCGACTCCGGCAGCCAACATACTGTGCGACGAACACTTCTATGGAGGAGACATCTTCCTGGAAACAGAAGCCGCCCTGGACTTCTTGGGGTTCCGACTGAACCTCACAAGCAGCACCATCTCCTTCATTCCCTCGCATGAGAAGCACAACATGCTCTCCGTCAAGTCAGCCGCACCAATGATACATAAGGAATCTGGATATTATTCCAGACGCACGCTGATCAGCCGAGTTTCCTTTCCTGAATTTCAGCGAGATCAGGATCTTGCAATGTTGAAGAGGTTGTACCTCCAACACGGTTTCACCTTACAAAGAGAAGAAAAACCGTCCTTTGCGAAACCACACTGGTTTTCTTCTCTGCCTTTGCATCCTGACAGATTTGACCTGATTTTCGTGCCGCAGCTGTTTGACTGTTTGACCAAAATCCGTTGCGAGCATGGATACCAACACAGCACGCCAGCTGCTCCAAGACTTCGAACTCATCCTTGGCATTGCCCAACAAGGCATCGCCACCATCCGCGAGTTCACTGAGAGTCCGACTGCCGAACCTGATTTGGCACCGGAGGCCACGCTCAACCCCGCCATTGAGGACCTGACCAACTCACCACCAACACCCCTCCTGGCCCCCCTCGAGGACCTCTTTGAGCCACCTCCTGATGCTCCAGATGAACACCTTCCCACTGATCATGACGAACAAGTCCCTGATCATTGGGCCCCGCCCACTCCTCCTCCGTCTTCTCCCGACAAAAAACGAGCTCGCCGCACACGTGATTTGGCCTCCTCACGATCTACGGCATCCAAACCTGCTCATGGACCAAGCGAAGCTACCACATCGACCAGGACTGATGCCTCTACTGAGGCCGAACCTGAAGCCTCGCAGCCTTGGACTGAGGGAGAGATTGAACTCCTCCGTTCCCTTAAGACCAATTCCAAAGCCAAGTATGTGTGGTCAGTCATCGCCACAAGACTTTCTCGCACAATTGATGCTTGCAAGACTCAATGGGCCTCGCACAAGTGATGTCGCCCCAGTTGGGGCTCCGTGTGTGTGAAGCGTCCTGGAGCACGGACGGAAATTCCACATTGCAGGGGAGTGCGGCATGACTGAGGGACCGCACTCAACGAAGCTACCTCAGTCATGGGATATCGGATCTGATCAATCCGACGTACCTGCCTATTTCTTGAACCTCTTTCCTGATTCCTTTTGCGGTTTCTGCCTGTTGCTGTTGCTTCCTGTTCGGTGTCGATGTTGTGACCTGTCGATTTGCATTTACATTCAAGCACTTTTACTGACTGCGGTTTTCATCTCGGCTAGTGAAGCCTCTCGAGATAAGTGTGTGTGTGTGTGTGTGTGTGTGTGTGTGTGTGTGTGTGTGTGTGTGTCTGTGTGTCTGTGTGTCTGTGTGTCTGTGTGTCTGTGTGTCTGTGTGTCTGTGTGTCTGTGTGTCTGTGTGTCTGTGTGTCTGTGTGTCTGTGTGTTTGTGTGTCTGTGTGTCTGTGTGTCTGTGTGTCTGTGTGTTTGTGTGTTTGTCTCAAAGCGGGGGCTTTCAAATGCTGCAGGACTTGTATTGGCTTCCCATCTAATTAGACGTTCCCGAACGGGTGTGGTTTAGAAGAGCACCTTTTGAACAGGCCAGCTGCGTGACCCTTCCGCCAGGATGATGTTTTTGTGCTTCTGGGAAATGGCGTGGCTCAGACATGTACCAAAATGGCACCTTTGTACATGGAACCAAACACTACAGCCTGCGCAACCCTAGCTCTTGAATTTTGAGCCACACCCAAATGTGGGGAAGCGGCCAGTTGAAACCGCTGTTTTTTTTGTGCCAAGGCAAAGAGCGCTTTGCATGCGCTTCGCGCGCGTACAGCTATTTCCGGAGACAGTGACAATGGAGTTTCTGCCTTCGCGCGTCCTACCAGACTCACCTCTACTCTTACGTGGGCCCTTCTTCACGGTATGTAACATAGACCCATAAAGTGGCCAGTGAATTCGGACATGGGGTTTGAAGGGGAACCCCAATTGTTTTGGGGTGTTTGTGCTTAAACGGCCCCCCGGAAAAAGCCAGCGATCTCATCCGCTCCGAGGCCACAAGGGGGAAGTGCTGGTCGCTGGCATGCTGGGACCTCAGCCCTAGATGAGCCACATGTGCGGCTCGTTGGGGTTTGCCCCAAGGAGCCCAAAAGAGTCGCGGAAAAAAAAACAAGCAAACAAAGCGTTTTATGTGTCAATGCAAAAAAGAGCCCGAAAAAAGAATAATTTCAGCCACAACCAACAACAAACAAAGCCTTCTAAAGGGGCACCCAGTTCAGTGTTTTTGCCCAACAGCTGAAAGCTTTGGGGTCTCAGCCCAGATAGGCTCCGCGGTGGTCCGGGGCGGCCCTGAGGTAAGGTTCCACGAGGGTTTGACCAGGGTTCCACCAGGGTTCCACCAGGGTTCCACCAGGTTCCACCAGGGTTCCACCAGGGTTCCACGAGGTTCTGGGGCTGCGGGGTGGTGCGAGCACTAAAGAGAGCACAGCATGCTGTTGGGGATGTCACCTGAGCTTCTTCTTCTTCTTCTTCTTCTTCGTTTTTTTTTTAAAGACACGAGGCCCCGACTCTTGACGGCTTGCTTTTGAACTCGTTGGGTCAACCTTGAGGGTGTCAAGTGGAACCTGACTGGTCTCTGCGCAAGAAGGACAGCCTGGGTTTCTTCCTTCTGAAGAGGAGCCGATGTGGAACTGTTCCTCCTTTCCCTCGATATACACACAGCCGCGGATTTGCGAAGGTTCTATATGGAGCTGTGAAAAATGGTGTAACCCCAACATGGGTTTGTTCAAGGACTCAAATCTGCGGATTCTCTCCAAAATTTACTTCCCCCCCCCCAAACCCCCCCCCCCCCCCAGCGGAAAACCCCACCCCCGCGCTCCAGCGAGGCGCCTGGAAGACTTCTGGCAGAGGCTGCTGGCCTTGGAGTCCAAAGGCCCGGCGCCGCGGCGCCGGAAGCGGCGGGCGGCCTTCGCCACTTCAAAGTGATCGCCAGTTCAGCGTGTTGTTTCTTCTTTGTTTTTCTCCTTTTGTTTTTCTTCTTTCTTCTTCTTCCTTTTTATTATTATTATCAGTATTATTATTACTACTATTACTACTATTATTACTATTATCATCATCATTATTATTATTATTGTTATTATTAATTGTATATATATATACACATAAGAACAACAACCACAACATCAAACAAACAACACACTGAATACCCAGCATTTTCTCGGAAGCCAACTAACAAATCAAACAAAAACAGCCACCTACTGATGGACACCAGCTTAGATACTCCCCCATAGTTTCTCGGGAATCAAACAGAAAGCAAATGCACAGAAAAGTCAACCCGAGATCCATTTTAGGACGGAGCCAGGTACCCTACAGTTTCTTGGAACAACCAGCTGAGATTGAACTAGCTTCAAACTGAACCAGTTCAGTGGGTTGGTTTTTCTTGATACCCTGCAGTTTCTCGGAACCAACCAACAAATCAACAACCACAGTAAACCACTGATACTGCCGCATAGTTTCTCGGAAAACAACAAACCAACCCGAGATCCATTCTTGAGCAAAGGGGTCGTTTAAGCTTTTTGAGGATTTGGTGGGGGGGGCTCCCAAATATTGCTGAAGCCGCAGACTGGTAAGAAGGCATGTATTGCTTTCACAAGGATGGTTAGACTGGCATTCTGGAAGTCCGGCTGGCTCGCAGTCTGGCAGTCTGGCAGTTCAGCAGTCTTGGCGATGTGTTGACGCGCCTTTGATTAAAGCGGACTTTGGGTGCGAAGACTTTTTGCCATCTTGCTGCAGGACGTGCGGCAAACTGACTTCAGAGGGCGCTGGTGAGAGCTTGATATGCTTCCGACAAACTTTCGAAGAGCGGTGCTGAGCTTGGCTTGCCTTAGGCTTTCGGCTTGGCTGGGTGCAGGTGGCAAGAATGATGACCGTCACTTTCTTAGGACACCTTTGGAGAGTTCCAACTCGGTGAGAAGATTCAAGTGACCGCCCCAGTCTGATTTGCGACACGCGTACTGCACCAGTCTGAGCCGTATGATGGCTTATGTGAGACAATGGCAACGGCGATGCAACACTGGAGGATTTCTGATATTTTTCCCAGGATGACTCACGCACTCAGAAAGCTTGCCAATTGAAGCTGAGTTGATGCGTGGTCTTGTAATTAATCTATCCAGAACCAAAGCGAACAATGGTTCAATCTTTCCTGCTGCGCCAGCTGCTTGAACACGCCGGTTTTTCCACATCAACCCACATTTCCGAAATTTCCGGGCTGGACATTGTCTTGCTGCAGGACGTTCGGCAAACTGATCCCAGAGGGCTTTGTTGATGAGCTTTTGATATGCTTCCGACAAACTTTCGAAGAGCGGTGCTGAGCTTGGCTTGCCTTAGGCTTTCGGCTTGGCTGGGTGCAGGTGGCAAGAATGATGACCGTCACTTTCTTAGGACACCTTTGGAGAGTTCCAACTCGGTGAGAAGATTCAAGTGACCGCCCCAGTCTGATTTGCGACACGCGTACTGCACCAGTCTGAGCCGTATGATGGCTTATGTGAGACAATGGCAACGGCGATGCAACACTGGAGGATTTTCTGATATTTTTCCCAGGATGACTCACGCACTCAGAAAGCTTGCCAAATGCAGCTGAGTTGATGCGTGGTCTTGTAATTGATCTATCCAGAACCAAAGCGAACAATGGTTCAATCTTTCCTGCTGCGCCAGCTGCTTGAACACGCTGGTTTTTCCACATCAACCCACATTTCCGAAATTTCCGGGCTGGACATTGTCTTGCTGCAGGACGTGCGGCAAACTGATCCCAGAGGGCTTTGTTGATGAGCTTTTGATATGCATCCGACAAACTTTCGAAGAGCGGTGCTGAGCTTGGCTTGCCTTAGGCTTTCGGCTTGGCTGGGTGCAGGTGGCAAGAATGATGACCGTCACTTTCTTAGGACACCTTTGGAGAGTTCCAACTCGGTGAGAAGATTCAAGTGACCGCCCCAGTCTGATTTGCGACACGCGTACTGCACCAGTCTGAGCCGTATGATGGCTTATGTGAGACAATGGCAACGGCGATGCAACACTGGAGGAGTTTCTGATATTTTTCCCAGGATGACTCACGCACTCAGAAGCTTGCCAAATGCAGCTGAGTTGATGCGTGGTCTTGTAATTGATCTATCCAGAACCAAAGCGAACAATGGTTCAATCTTTCCTGCTGCGCCAGCTGCTTGAACACGCCGGTTTTTCCACATCAACCCTCATTTCCGAAATTTCCGGGCTGGACATTGTCTTGCTGCAGGACGTGCGGCAAACTGATCCCAGAGGGCTTTGTTGATGAGCTTTTGATATGCTTCCGACAAACTTTCGAAGAGCGGTGCTGAGCTTGGCTTGCCTTAGGCTTTCGGCTTGGCTGGGTGCAGGTGGCAAGAATGATGACCGTCACTTTCTTAGGACACCTTTGGAGAGTTCCAACTCGGTGAGAAGATTCAAGTGACCGCCCCAGTCTGATCTGCCACCTGTGCATGCCACTGCGTGAGTTGTTTTGCCACACTGTGCCAGCAGCCAGCAAGTAGATGTGGCTAGTTGTCAGGCCAAGGTGTTGTTGTGGTAGCATGAGTGGTCTGGGGTGAAGTGGTAGTTCCCTGTTGCGCAGGTTTGCTTTTCCGGCCCATGCTGGGGCAGTGGAGTTGGCTCAAAGACTTTGGGTGACATGTTGATAAGCTTTCGATCAGCTTGAAATGAGCTCCTGGTGAACACAGGATGATGGTTGTTGAACTTGGCTTGCTTTGGGCTTTGGGCTTGGCTGGGTGCAGGCGGCAAGAATGATGACCGTCACTTTCTTAGGACACTTTTGTTGAGTTCCATTGATAAGCTTGCGACAAGCTTGCAATGAGCTCCTGGTGAACTGAGGATGATGGTTGTTGAACTTGGCTTGCTTTGGGCTTATGGCTTGGCTGGGTGCAGGCGGCAAGAATGATGACCGTCACTTTCTTAGGACACCTTTGGAGAGTTCCAACTCGGTGAGAAGATTCAAGTGACCGCCCCAGTCTGATTTGCGACACGCGTACTGCACCAGTCTGAGCCGTATGATGGTTTATGTGAGACAATGGGAACGGCGATGCAACACTGGAGGATTTTCTGATATTTTTCCCAGGATGACTCACGCACTCAGAAAGCTTGCCAATTGCAGCTGAGTTGATGCGTGGTCTTGTAATTAATCTATCCAGAACCAAAGCGAACAATGGTTCAATCTTTCCTGCTGCGCCAGCTGCTTGAACACGCTGGTTTTTCCACATCAACCCACATTTCCGAAATTTCCGGGCTGGACATTGTCTTGCTGCAGGACGTGCGGCAAACTGATCCCAGAGGGCTTTGTTGATGAGCTTTTGATATGCTTCCGACAAACTTTCGAAGAGCGGTGCTGAGCTTGGCTTGCCTTAGGCTTTCGGCTTGGCTGGGTGCAGGTGGCAAGAATGATGACCGTCACTTTCTTAGGACACCTTTGGAGAGTTCCAACTCGGTGAGAAGATTCAAGTGACCGCCCCAGTCTGATCTGCGACCCGTGCATGCCACTGCGTGAGTTGCTTTGCCACACTGTGCCAGCAGCCAGCAAGTACATGTGGCTAGTTGTCAGGCCAAGGTGTTGTTGTGGTAGCGTGAGTGGTCTGGGGTGAAGTGGTAGTTCCCTTTTGTGCAGGTTTGCTTTTCCGGCCCATTCTGGGGCGGTGGAATTGGCTCAAGGACTTTGTAAGACATGTTGATAAGCTTTCGATCAGCTTGAAATGAGCTCCTGGTGAACACAGGATGATGGTTGTTGAACTTGGCTTGCTTTGGGCTTTGGGCTTGGCTGGCTGCAGGCGGCAAGAATGATGACCGTCACTTTCTTAGGACACCTTTGGAGAGTTCCATTGATAAGCTTGCGACAAGCTTGCAATGAGCTCCTGGTGAACTTAGGATGATGGTTGTTGAACTTGGCTTGCTTTGGGCTTTGGGCTTGGCTGGGTGCAGGCGGCAAGAATGATGACCGTCACTTTCTTAGGACACCTTTGGAGAGTTCCAACTCGGTGAGAAGATTCAAGTGACCGCCCCAGTCTGATTTGCGACCCTTGCACGTGACGTGAGCTGTTTGGCCGCACTGTGCCAGCAGCCAGCAAGTATATGAGGCTAGTTGCCAGGCCAAGGTGTTGGTGTGGTAGCGTGAGTGGTCTGGGGTGAAGTGGTAGTTCCCTTTTGTGCAGGTTCACTTTTGCGGCCTATGCTGGGGCAGTGGAGTTGGCTCAAAGACTTTGTACGACATGTTGATAAGCTTGCGACAAGCTTGCAATGAGCTCCTGGTGAACTTAGGGTGATGGTTGTTGAACTTGGCTTGCTTTGGGCTTTGGGCTTGTCTGGGTGCAGGCGGCAAGAATGATGACCGTCACTTTCTTAGGACACCTTTGGAGAGTTCCAACTCGGTGAGAAGAATCAAGTGACCGCCCCAGTCTGATCTGCGACCCTTGGATGCGACTGCGTGAGTTGTTTTGCCACACTGTGCCAGCAGCCAGCAAGTAGATGTGGCTAGTTGTCAGGCCAAGGTGTTGTTGTGGTAGCGTGAGTGGTCTGGGGTGAAGTGGTAGTTCCCTTTTGTGCAGGTTTACTTTTGCGGCCTATGCTGGGGCAGTGGAGTTGGCTCAAAGACTTTGTAAGACATGTTGATAAGCTTGCGACAAGCTTGCAATGAGTTCCTGGTGAACACAGCATAATGGTTGTTGAACTTGGCTTGCTTTGGGCTTTGGGCTTGGCTGGGTGCAGGTGGCAAGAATGATGACCGTCACTTTCTTAGGACACCTTTGGAGAGTTCCGACTCGGTGAGAAGATTCAAGTGACCGCCCCAGTCTGATTTGCGACACGCGTACTGCACCAGTCTGAGCCGTATGATGGCTTATGTGAGACAATGGCAACGGCGATGCAACACTGGAGGAGTTTCTGATATTTTTCCCAGGATGACTCACGCACTCAGAAAGCTTGCCAACTGCAGCTGAGTTGATGCGTGGTCTTGTAATTAATCTATCCAGAACCAAAGCGAACAATGGTTCAGTCTTTCCTGCTGCGCCAGCTGCTTGAACACGCTGGTTTTTCCACATCAACCCACATTTCCGAAATTTCCGGGCTGGACATTGTCTTGCTGCAGGACGTGCGGCAAACTGATCCCAGTGGGCTTTGTTGATGAGCTTTTGATATGCTTCCGACAAACTTTCGAAGAGCGGTGCTGAGCTTGGCTTGCTTTAGGCTTTCGGCTTGGCTGGGTGCAGGCGGCAAGAATGATGACCGTCACTTTCTTAGGACACCTTTGGAGAGTTCCAACTCGGTGAGAAGATTCAAGTGACCGCCCCAGTCTGATCTGCGACCCTTGCATGCGACTGCGTGAGTTGTTTTGCCATACTGTGCCAGCAGCCAGCAAGTAGATGTGGCTAGTTGTCAGGCCAAGGTGTTGTTGTGGTAGCGTACGTGGTCTGGGGTGAAGTGGCAATGCCCTTTTGCGCAGGTTTGCTTTTCCGGCCCATTCTGGGGCAGTGGAGTTGGCTCAAAGACTTTGGGTGACATGTTGATAAGCTTCCGATAAGCTTGAAATGAGCTCCTGGTGAACACAGGATGATGGTTGCTGAACTTGGCTTGCTTTGGGCTTTGGGCTTGGCTGGGTGCAGGCGGCAAGAATGATGACCGTCACTTTCTTAGGACACCTTTGGAGAGTTCCAACTCGGTGAGAAGAATCAAGTGACCGCCCCAGTCTGATTTGCGACACGAGTATGACTGCACCAGTCTGAGCCGTATGATGGCTTTTGTTAGACAATGGCAACGGCGATGGTACACTGCGTGAGTTGTTTCCACATCAACCCACATTTTCGAAATTTACGGGCTGGACATGCTGTTGTCTTGCTGCAGGACGTGCGGCAAACTGATCCCAGAGGGCTTTGTTGATGAGCTTCTGATATGCTTCCGATCAAGTTTCGAAGAGCGGTGTTGAGCTTGGCTTGTTTTGGGCTTTCGGATTGGCTGGGTGCAGGTGGAAAGAATGATGACCGTCACTTTGTTAGGACACCTTTGGAGAGTTGCAACTCGGTGAGAAGAATCAAGTGACCGCCCCAGTCTGATCTGCGACCCTTTTGCGTGACTTCGTGAGCTGTTTGGCCGCACTGTGCGCAGGCAGCACGTAGATGTCGCTAGTTGTCAGGAGATGTGTAGAGTAGTGTGGAGACACGCCTGAGTTGTTGTGGTAGCATGAGTGGTCTGGGGTGAAGTGGAAGTTTCCTGTTGCGCAGGTTTGCTTTTCCGGCCCATGCTGGGGCAGTGGAGTTGGCTCAAAGACTTTGGGTGACATGTTGATAAGCTTCCGACAAACTTGAAATGAGCTCCTGGTGAACACAGGATGATGGTTGTTGAACTTGGCTTGCTTTGGGCTTTGGGCTTGGTTGGGTGCAGGTGGCAAGGATGATGACCGTCACTTTCTTAGGACACCTTTGGAGAGTTGCAACTCGGTGAGAAGATTCAAGTGACCGCCCCAGTCTGATTTGCGACACGAGTATGACTGCACCGCTCTTCGAAAGTTTATCGGAAGCATATCAAAAGCTCATCTTCGCCCTCTGAGATAATTTTCCCGCACGTCCTGCAGCAAGACAATGTCCAGCCCGGAAATTTCGGAAATGTGGGTTGATGTGGAACAACCAGCGCGTTCAAACAGCTGGCGCAACAGAAGGATTGAACCAATGTTGCGCCTTCGTTTTGCATAGATTTACAAGACCACGCATCAACTCATCTGCATTTAGCAAGCGTGGGCCGTCCTGGACAAAAACAGAACCTCCAGTGTACCATCGCCGTTGCCATTGTCTAACAAAAGCCATCGGCTCATACTGGTTGCTGAGCTTGGCTTGCTTTAGGCTTTCGGCTTGGCTGGGTGCAGGTGGCAAGAATGATGACTGTCACTTTCTTAGGACACCTTTGGAGAGTTCCAACTCGGTGAGAAGATTCAAGTGACCGCCCCAGTCTGATCTGCGACCCTTGCATGCGACTGCGTGAGTTGTTTTGCCACACTGTGCCAGCAGCCAGCAAGTAGATGTGGCTAGTTGTCAGGCCAAGGTGTTGTTGTGGTAGCATGACGTGGTCTGGGGTGAAGTGGTAGTTGCCTGTTGCGCAGGTTTGCTTTTCCGGCCCATTCTGGGGCAGTGGAGTTGGCTCAAAGACTTTGGGTGACATGTTGATACGCTTCCGATAAGCTTGCAATGAGCTCCTGGTGAACACAGGATGATGGTTATTGAACTTGGCTTGCTTTGGGCTTTGGGCTTGGCTGGGTGCAGGTGGCAAGAATGATGACCGTCACTTTCTTAGGACACCTTTGGAGAGTTCCAACTCGGTGAGAAGAATCAAGTGACCGCCCCAGTCTGATCTGCGACCCTTTTGCGTGACTTCGTGAGCTGTTTGGCCGCACTGTGCCAGCAGGCAGCACGTAGATGTCGCTAGTTGTCAGGAGATGTTTAAAGTAGTGTGGAGACACGCCTGAGTTGTTGTGGTAGCATGAGTGGTCTCGTGTGAAGTGGTAGGTCCCTGTTGCGCAGGTTTGTTTTTCCGGCCCATTCTGGGGCAGTGGAGTTGGCTCAACGACTTTGGGTGACATGTTGATAAGCTTCCGACAAACTTGAAATGAGCTCCTGGTGAACACAGGATGATGGTTGTTGAACTTGGCTTGCTTTGGGCTTTGGGCTTGGTTGGGTGCAGTTGGCAAGGATGATGACCGTCACTTTCTTAGGACACCTTTGGAGAGTTGCAACTCGGTGAGAAGATTCAAGTGACCGCCCCAGTCTGATTTGCGACACGCGTACTGCACCAGTCTGAGCCGTATGATGGCTTATGTGAGACAATGGCAACGGCGATGCAACACTGGAGGATTTTCTCTTTATATTCTTCCCAGGATGACTCACGCACTCAGAAAGCTTGCCAAATGCAGCTGAGTTGATGCGTGGTCGCCGGTTTTTCCACATCAGCCCACATTTCCGAAATTTCCGGGCTGGACATTGTCTTGCTGCAGGACGTGCGGCAAACTGATCCCAGAGGGCTTTGTTGATGAGCTTTTGATATGCTTCCGACAAACTTTCGAAGAGCGGTGCTGAGCTTGGCTTGCTTTAGGCTTTCGGCTTGGCTGGGTGCAGGCGGCAAGAATGATGACCGTCACTTTCTTAGGACACCTTTGGAGAGTTCCAACTCGGTGAGAAGATTCAAGTGACCGCCCCAGTCTGATCTGCGACCCTTGCATGCGACTGCGTGAGTTGTTTTGCCATACTGTGCCAGCAGCCAGCAAGTAGATGTGGCTAGTTGTCAGGCCAAGGTGTTGTTGTGGTAGCGTGAGGGGTCTGGGGTGAAGTGGCAATGCCCTTTTGCGCAGGTTTGCTTTTTCGGCCCATTCTGGGGCAGTGGAGTTGGCTCAAAGACTTTGGGTGACATGTTGATAAGCTTCCGATAAGCTTGAAATGAGCTCCTGGTGAACACAGGATGATGGTTGCTGAACTTGGCTTGCTTTGGGCTTTGGGCTTGGCTGGGTGCAGGTGGCAAGAATGATGACCGTCACTTTCTTAGGACACCTTTGGAGAGTTCCAACTCGGTGAGAAGATTCAAGTGACCGCCCCAGTCTGATTTGCGACACGAGTATGACTGCACCAGTCTGAGCCGTATGATGGCTTTTGTTAGACAATGGCAACGGCGATGGTACACTGGAGGATTTTCTCTTTATATTCTTCCCAGGATGACTCACGCACTCAGAAAGCTTGCCAAATGCAGCTGAGTTGATGCGTGGTCTTGTAAGTAATCTATCCAGAACCAAAGCGAACAATGGTTCAATCTTTCCTGCTGCGCCAGCTGCTTGAACACGCTGGTTTTTCCACATCAACCCACATTTCCGAAATTTCCGGGCTGGACATTGTCTTGCTGCAGGACGTGCGGCAAACTGATCTCAGAGGGCTTTGTTGATGAGCTTTTGATATGCTTCCGACAAACTTTCGAAGAGCGAGCTTGGCTTGCTTTAGGCTTTCGGCTTGGCTGGGTGCAGGCGGCAAGAATGATGACCGTCACTTTCTTAGGACACCTTTGGAGAGTTCCAACTCGGTGAGAAGATTCAAGTGACCGCCCCAGTCTGATCTGCGACCCTTTTGCGTGACTGCGTGAGCTGTTTGGCCGCACTGTGCGCAGGCAGCACGTAGACGTCGTGTAGAGTAGTGTGGAGACACGCCTGAGTTGTTGTGGTTGTGTGTGAGTGGTCTGGGGTGAAGTGGCAATTCCCTTTTGCGCAGGTTAGCTTTTCCGGCCCATTCTGGGGCGGGGGAATTGGCTCAAAGACTTTGGGTGACATGTTGATAAGCTTGAGATAAGCTTGCAATGAGCTCCCGATGAACACAGGATGATGGTTGTTGAACTTGGCTCGCTTTGGGCTTTGGGCTTGGCTGGGTGCAGGTGGCAAGAATGATGACCGTCACTTTCTTAGGACACCTTTGGAGAGTTCCAACTCGGTGAGAAGATTCAAGTGACCGCCCCAGTCTGATCTGCGACCCTTGCATGCGACTGCGTGAGTTGTTTTGCCGCACTGTGCCAGCAGCCAGCAAATAGATGTGGCTAGTTGTCAGGCCAAGGTGTTGGTGTGGTAGCGTGAGCGGTCTGGGGTAAAGTGGCAATGCCCTGTTGCGCAGGTTTGCTTTTCCGGCCCATGCTGGGGCAGTGGAGTTGGCTCAAAGACTTTGGGTGACATGTTGATAAGCTTCCGACAAACTTGAAATGAGCTCCTGGTGAACACAGGATGATGGTTGTTGAACTTGGCTTGCTTTGGGCTTTGGGCTTGGCTGGGTGCAGGTGGCAAGAATGATGACCGTCACTTTCTTAGGACACCTTTGGAGAGTTCCGACTCGGTGAGAAGATTCAAGTGACCGCCCCAGTCTGATTTGCGACACGCGTACTGCACTAGTACGAGCCGTATGATGATTTTCTCTTTATATTCTTCCCAGGATGACTCACGCACTCAGAAAGCTTGCCAAATGCAGCTGAGTTGATGCGTGGTCTTGTAATTAATCATCCAGAACCAAAGCGAACAATGGTTCAATCTTTCTTGCTGCGCCAGCTGCTTGAACACGCCGGTTTTTCCACATCAACCCACATTTCCGAAATTTCCGGGCTGGACATTGTCTTGCTGCAGGACGTGCGGCAAACTGATCCCAGAGGGCTTTGTTGATGAGCTTTTGATATGCTTCCGACAAACTTTCGAAGAGCGAGCTTGGCTTGCCTTAGGCTTTCGGCTTGGCTGGGTGCAGGTGGCAAGAATGATGACCGTCACTTTCTTAGGACACCTTTGGAGAGTTCCAACTCGGTGAGAAGATTCAAGTGACCGCCCCAGTCTGATCTGCGACCCTTTTGCGTGACTGCGTGAGCTGTTTGGCCGCACTGTGCGCAGGCAGCACGTAGACGTCGTGTAGAGTAGTGGAGACACGCCTGAGTTGTTGTGGTTGTGTGTGAGTGGTCTGGGGTGAAGTGGCAATTCCCTTTTGCGCAGGTTTGCTTTCCCGGCCCATTCTGGGGCGGTGGAATTGGCTCAAAGACTTTGGGTGACATGTTGGAAAGCTTGCGATAAGCTTGCAATGAGCTCCCGATGAACACAGGATGATGGTTGTTGAACTTGGCTTGCTTTGGGCTTTGGGCTTGGCTGGGTGCAGGTGGCAAGAATGATGACCGTCACTTTCTTAGGACACCTTTGGAGAGTTCCAACTCGGTGAGAAGATTCAAGTGACCGCCCCAGTCTGATCTGCGACCCTTTTGCGTGACTGCGTGAGCTGTTTGGCCGCACTGTGCGCAGGCAGCACGTAGATGTTGTGTAGAGTAGTGTGGAGACGCGCCTGAGTTGTTGTGGTTGTGTGTGAGTGGTCTGGGGTGAAGTGGCAATTCCCTTTTGCGCAGGTTAGCTTTTCCGGCCCATTCTGGGGCGGGGGAATTGGCTCAAAGACTTTGGGTGACATGTTGGAAAGCTTGCGACAAGCTTGCAATGAGCTCCTGATGAACACAGGATGATGGTTATTCAACTTGGCTTGCTTTGGGCTTTGGGCTTGGCTGGGTGCAGGTGGCAAGAATGATGACCGTCACTTTCTTAGGACACCTTTGGAGAGTTCCAACTCGGTGAGAAGAATCAAGTGACCGCCCCAGTCTGATCTGCGACCCTTTTGCGTGACTGCGTGAGCAGTTTGGCCGCACTGTGCCAGCAGGCAGCATGTAGATGTCGCTAGTTGGCAGGAGATGTGTAGAGTAGTGTGGAGACACGCCTGAGTTGTTGTGTTTGTGTGTCAGTGGTCTCTGGTGAAGTGGCAATGCCCTTTTTGTGCAGGTTGGCATTTCCGATACATTTTGAGGCAGTGGAGTTGGCTAAAAGACTTTGAGTGCGGAGATGTTCAGAAGAAGCTTGCGATGCTGAAAATAGGTGGCAGTCATGATGACCGTCACTTTCTTAGGACACCTTTGGAGAGTTCCAACTCGGTGAGAAGATTTAAGTGACCGCCCCAGTCTGATCTGCGACCCCGTGTGACTGGTTCTTGCTCGCAATAGCAAGGAGAAAGACCTTGTGAGGAGATATGAGGAGCTTTACACCGGGTCAAACGTGGGTGGCGCAATCTGCTTTATGTGGGTACAGCGGATCACAAAACGAAAATGCCGAACGTGTGCCATCTACTTTCACCCAACAGAAATGAGAGACAAGGAACGTTGAGATAAGGGGAAGAAACCTCAGGAGATGTGAGAAGACCTGCCTTGCATTTCTTGTTCGCTCTCAAATTGGGTTCGGTTAGGTCGCCGAGTTGTTGATGTCTTGGCTGCCGGACAGTTTGTTTTTTGTTGTGCCTCTGTGGTGCTGTGACTCTGCTTCCTTTTTACTTTGGTCAGATTTTGCAGACTTTGCCCCAGCTTCTGGGTATGCTTCGATTTGGTTTTCAGCAGATTCGGGGTCAATCAAGAGGTCAACGGGAGAGCGACACCGGATGGTCGGACTTCAGTGAGCTGGTTCCGAAATGGCCCCCAGTGGGAGATGTTGGACCGAAAATGCCTGCAAGTTCGGGGGTGAACCCCCTCGTTGTCGGTGGACGAGTTGACGAACCAGTTGCCTGAAGGACACTCTCTCTCTGGCCCTGTCTCACTTAAAACGGACAAGCCGAGTGCGGCTGGTGAAGTATGCTTCACTCAGACCCATTAGACCTCACTTGAGTCACAATCAAAACCCGGTATTAAAATGATTGACCCAGAACCATGTAAAGAAATAAGAAGGCGGCCGCAACTATTTATGGTTGGGTGTCCCTAACCTTCATCTACTTGAATCGGTTTTGATTGTTCCTCACATGAAAAGAATACCCGGGTTCCACTTTTTGACTACCCCGCAGTAGGCTTCAACCCAGGGGTGGTTCATTCCCCCGAATCGGTTTTGAGCCCGTGGCCCACCTCGCCCGGCGCTCGTGCTGGAGGTAAAGCCGGAAGTGCGCTGTCGAGAGGAGAGAAGCTCTTGCGCTTTCGGCGGGGAGACCTGAAGGGGAGAAAGGTTTGCCAACGGCTTCCCCTGTCGCTATCTTGAAACTCTAGGAATAAACGTGTCTCTCTCCCTCTCTCTCTCCCGCTCTCTTGCAATAGTAGCTATATATATATACACTTAGAAATGTATATATATATATACACATATATATATATATGTACATATTGTGTTTAGCCCATTTGGTAGAGGGTGACGTTTTAACGGGAAGTATATGACAAGCCCTGTGATAGCCAGCATGTCAGTACCAGCTTTTTGGCTTGAGATGTGGGCTGAGACTGAGCAGCTTGTGACATGGCTGTGGGTCAAAAATCGGATAACCCCAAAATGGCACCCTGGTTTTGGTTGATCCTCAGCTAGTACTATTAAACTGAATTACCTCATCATGTGCACACAAAGGGAACCAACCATATATTATATGGCTGCGGGTCAAAAATAGGATAACCCCAAAATGGGAACCCTGGTAAATGGAAGCAATGACTAAAACCTGTGGTTTTTCTGGTGGTTTAATCTTGACCCATACCCACATATTTTGGTCTGCTCCAAGACGTTCGGCTTGCTTTAGTTGATGTGGGCTCTTCTCAAACAAGATCCCTGGTTGGCTTCCTTTTTGGATTCCCTGAAGCCAAACCGATGAGCATGGGCGTGTGCCTTTTTTTGGCTACCCCCTGTTTTGGTGATTTCAAGGGAACATCACAGGTCGAAGGAAACCAAAAAGCTGGTACCCTCCCAACATGGGCACAGTCCCATTCTCCAAAAGGCAAAGGCATCGTCTTCCACAGGCAGGTGCACCAAGACATGTATGGTGGTGTGAAGTAATTCGGAGATGTCTTCCTTGGAGAGGGGCGTTCTTCTTTGGGTTCCTGGCGTATTTTTTTTGAGGGGAATAGTGTTGGCACATGGGGAGAGCGATCAAGCCACTTCACCCACAGTTTTCCAGGCCGGGTTCACAACTGGTTTAAACACCGGCGCCCCAAGTATGTGGAACGACAGCCATGACATCGAGTCACGGATTGCGGTTGCTTCACTTGCACTGTCTTTGGTTCTTCCAAATTACCCATGGGTGGCTTTGATAGTTTCGGGATCTGAACGGCAAACCAAACCCTAACCTCCAAACCAAGCCGGATCACCAAGTCAGCGGCTGCTTCGATAAATACATGTACTATATATTTATATGTACATATTTAGAGCACCAATTGAACGCCGCCGTCTTGGGGTAAGGGCTCCGGAAGTTCGAGATTTCGGGAGCCCTCGGCTCTTCCAACGTGGCTTGCACTGCCAACAAGTAGCCCCCTCTACTGTACATCTCCCCACAATGTGGCCAAATGGAGGTGTCCATGCTTTTTTTTTCCTTTCCGTGCTTGGTTTTTAGTGCAGAAACGCGGGGTCACCTTCCTGCACTTCCATTTCAGGTAACCGGGTAACCCCCAACTTGTGGTTTGAATTGGTTTGGATTTGGATTTCAACCCGTGTGTGTGGATGGTGAATGGGAGAGGTCCCCCCGGCCCTAACCCCCAAACCGGGAAGCTCACGCCATGTGTTGATGCCCTGTGTTGATGCGCCAGCCGCCCAGCCGCCCTGCCGCCAGCCGTCGCTCGGGGCTCGGGGTCAGGCAGCGCTACTCCTGGCCTTCGAGCATCAGAGACTTGGATCACAAGATGGGTGGGGTGGCAAAGCAGGGGTGAGAGGCAGGGGGGGGGGAGGGGGGTGGGGAGGCCGGGGGGGGGATGTGTGTGTGTGTGTGTGTGTGTGTGTGTGTGTGTGTGTGTGTGTGTGTGTGTGTGTGTATGTGTGCGCCTTTTTTTTCTCTCCCTTTTTTCCCCCTTTTTTTTCTCCTTTTTTTTTTCTCCCCCATTTTTTTCCGTGTTTGCTTTGCGTTGTCTTCTTCGTGTTTGTCGAACTTCTCTTCTGGTTTTGTTTCAGTGTTGTTTTCTGGCTCATCTCTTTTCGAGCGTACCTGTTTCGCTTGTTTGTTTGTTTGTTTGTTTGTTTGTTTCTTTGTTTGTGTGTCTCCGTGTGGGTGGGGAAACCCATAAACATCCACCCATCTGTAGCCAATGTAGCCAGAGCTGTGCGGCGCTTTCTGTCCATTTGTTCAAACACCTTTCAACTTGCTGGTGCGAGAGATGCAGGGAATGAGAGTTCTGGAATGACCCCCCCAAAAAACCATCCAACTGGTGGTTTCCTCTAAGGGGACCAAAGCAACTGGGTTCATTCCATTTCACATTCCCTGAGCACCAGCAAGTTCAGAACCCACTTCCCACAGTTATAAGTCTCCGTTCAGCGGGCTATAACCAGGCTTACTCACCACTTACTAAGTCCCCCGCCCCTTTAAGGCACGGTGGTTTTTGGTCAGAAGGGCACCATCCTCTTGTGCTCAAGGGGAAACCAAAGGACACCCAACAAAAAAAAGGCCAAAGGGTTTTGGGTCGCCGTTTTGCCCGCCCCCCCCCTTTCCCCCCCCTTCGCCCAGGGTTTAAGCACCAGGATCGATCCTTCTGTGGTAAGAGCCCTTCGAGGGCCTCGGCGGCTTTTGGTCTCAGGTGCGCAGCGCGTGGAAAAGGCCCGCGCCTCAGCTTGGAGAAATCGCTGGGATTCGGCGCATCCAAGCGACTTGGGATTCGGCAAAGAGGTGGGGTTCGATTTTTTTGTTCTGCTCCCAAAATAAAGGGCTGCGTATTTCTGTCCCGGGTTTTTCTGTCCTTGTGCGGGCACAATCAACTTGGGATGGGTGGGCTTGAGCCTTTTTTGGCGGCTCGGAAAGGTGATCAACCACTATCTCAGTTTGGAAATGAAGGTTCCATCCAACTCCGTTTTGGTACAGAATCCCGCATCATGCCAGTTGACACCATCCAATCGCAAGCCTGTTTGAAGAGCCCAAAGTAGACTTTTGAAGCAGTAGTGGATTAAGCATGTGTGAACAGGGGCATGGTCTTGTGGGAAATGGAGTTTGAGGCCCTTCCCAAACGAGGCCCGCAAAGCGACCAAGTAGCCACTTGGTGGTGCCCAGCCCTCCGGTTCCTCGTTTTTTTGTTTTTGTTTTTTCCCCCGATCCTTTTCGGGGTGTGGGTCGTTTCCGAATTTCACCCAGAAGTTCGTCACTCGCCGGGGATCTGCGGGCCCGGTCCGGGGAAATCGATCCGAACTCTCGAGTCTTGAGTCCGCGGGCTTGGTGCTTGACATGGCTGTGGCAAATGAAACGAGACAGGAGGGGCAAACCGGTTTTGGAGTGCAGGTTTCCACCCGATCTTCTGGCAAGCCAGTTTGGTATTCCGGTTTTTTGAGCCACAGCCACATGGAACCAACAAAAAATGGTTCCGAATTTGGGGTCAGAAGGAGTTTCCGAGAAAGACATGGGTGGGGTTCCTCCATTTTCCCCGTGTTGGAACATCCAGTTTCGTCGATTGTTCAACCACCCCGTTTTTTTTGGATTCCATGTTAATCCGGGGAGTAGACTTGCCGGTTCTCAGGACGGAATGACCCCCACAAACCCTCGCTTGTGGTGTCCTTTAAGGGAATCCCCCTCGGTTCATTCCCGAGATCTCCTACTGAGCACCAGCAAGCTGTAAGATGCTCTTGTTGGCATCCCTTCCAAAGTGCAAAGGCGCACCCGAATCCTTGTCCCTCTGCGGATGATACGATTGGACATCCCCCGGTTTTGATTTTTAATGTCTGTGTGTGTGTGGGTGTGTATGTTGCCGGGATTGACTTTTCAGACCCTGGCTGTGGCTAAAAAAGTGGTACCCACACAGCCACCTTGGGATTCTATGGCTACGAATTTTAATGAGGAACCGCCTGAAAAGTGTTTGATGGACATAAATCCCGGGTCCCTAGCTAAGATTCGTACCCATGTGATATTTTATGATTAGACGTCCATGTTAATCTGGGAAGTTTAAGGGCTTAATTAGGGCTTTGGGCTCCCTCCCCCTCCCCTCCCTCCCCCCCCGCCCCCATGAAAGCAGAAGGTCACCCGTCTTTTTCTCCTCGACCAAAAACAGCTCGCCGCGCGGATCTCTTGAGGCGCTGCGTAGCGGTGCCAACGTGTACCTGCCCCCGCGATGGGTAGGCGCGGGCTTTCTTGGGCTCAAGAAGGGCTGATGTTGCAAACCAAAGCGAAAAGCGTCAGGAATGCCAGGTGATTTAGAGGATCCAATGTGTCTTGGTGGTTCCCAGCCATCCGGTTCCTAACCCTTTTAGCCTTCTAGTGTTTAGTGGGGATTCCCTTTTGAACCACTAAAAGTTGAACTTTTAGCGACCCAGATGGCTGTGGGTCAATAATAGAGTAATCCCTAAACGGAACCCTGGCGAAACCAAAACCTGCAGTCCCTCGAGTGATATAAGTTTGACCCATACCCAAGTGCTTTTTTGTGCTTTTCTGTCTTGAGGGGATTTTCCCTGAGCTTCTTTTTTTAAAGAAAACAGATGGGGGGGGGGAGAGAAAACGAGGCTTAGAGAACCAGTCTGTCGCCGGTATTCGCTGTTTGGCGGCCTTGCTCGAGGCGACTCACCGGTGATCATCTTCATAGCGCAGAAGGTCAACACGCCTGGAGACTCGGTGTCTGTGAATCGCGCAGAGCGTCGGTGCCTAGAGGGACCCCAAGGCGTGTGTGTGTGTGTGTGTGTGTGTGTGTGTGTGTGTGTGTGTGTGTGTGTGTGTGTGTGTGTGTGTGTGTGTGTGTGGGTGCGTGGGTGCGTGCGTGCGTGCGTGCGTGCGTGCGTGCGTGCGTGCGTGCGTGCGTGCGTGCGTGCGTGCGTGCGTGCGTGCGTGCGTGCGTGCGTGCGTGCGTGCGTGCGTGCGTGCGTGCGTGCGTGCGTGCGTGTGCGTGTGTGTGTGTGTGTGTGTGTGTGTGTGTGTGTGTGTGTGTGTGTCTGTGTGTGTCTGTGTGTGTCTGTGTGTGTCTGTGTTTGTCTGTGTGTGTCTGTGTGTGTCTGTGTGTGTGTGTGTGTCTGTGTGTGTCTGTGTGTGTCTGTGTGTGTGTCTGTGTGTGTGTGTGTGTCTGTGTGTGTGTGTGTTTGTGTCTGTGTCTGTGTGTCTGTGTGTCTGTGTGTCTGTGTGTCTGTGTGTCTGTGTGTCTGTGTGTGTGGTGTGTGTCTGTGTGTGTGTGTGTGTGTGGGTGCGTGGGTGCGTGCGTGCGTGCGTGCGTGCGTGCGTGCGTGCGTGGGTGGGTGGGTGGGTGTGTGTGTGTGTGTGTGTGTGTTTTTGTTTTTAGATACCCTTTTTATGTTTTTTTCCAAGGGAACCCCCCCCAAAACAGGTGTGTCTTATTCTTTTTCCGAGGGTGCCAACTTTTTGTGGTGGTGTGTTGCAAGGGAAACCCAAAGGACACCAACCATTGTGGTGGTCCAAGTGCCCATTTTAAGACACTCTCGAATAGAGCTTAAGATTGGTCTAATGGTTCCTTCCCCCGCCGGGTTGGCGCATGGTCACAGGTTGAGTCCCGAGGGTAGCCATGTGGCATACCCTGACAGAATGTTTACCCTTGAGGTTGCAACCCCTTGTTAAATATGTGTATATATATATATGTACATATACATATATATATGTATATATATATATGTATACATACAATAAACTTGACAGAGTTTGGCACACATGTAGCACCGCTTATATAGTGGTGATCATATGTTGGGTGCTTGCACGTATATACATACATATGTAAGTATGTGTATATATATATATATATGTATCTCTTGTAGGTAGAAATGTTTGGGGGGGCTATGTACCACATTTTCCTCTGGTGGTGGTTTGGCGGTAGTAGACTCCCTCGATGGGACCGGCGAACACAGGTGCTACGCTGCCTGGACGTGATGTGGGCATGGGTCAAATTTAAACCACTTGCCAGGGTTCCATTTTGGGTACCTATTTTTGACCCACAGCCATGTTTTTTGTAGACTCTACTTTCTCGTCCCGCAGTCTTGCTGGGAGAGCCAGCAGGAAATGAGAAATGGAATGAGCCACGCTATCGCTTCTGGTTTCCTTTAAAGGATCCTCCTCGGTTCATTCTCAAAGGCCCTGTTCCAGCAAGCTGGTAAGATACTCTTTTGCTAGTCTTTAGGCATCCCTTCAAATGTGCACCCGAATCCTTGTGTGAATCCTTGTGTTCCTCTAGGAACAAAATCATTAGAGGGGCTGACTCACTTTTCACGTTTCAATCCCGGTTGCTGTGGCTCAAACGGCGCCTACACCACTTGCACACCCCCAGCGGTGTAATGTTGAGCCACACCTTTTGGCTTCACTGACTAAGAGGGTGGTTTTGCTGCTTTGGAGGTTAGGTGGCCCAGTTGCGACCCCTGGCTGATTCCGCATATACATATATATATATATATATGTTCCAGGCCGTGGACCCCCCCCCCCCTCCCCGCCCACCCCCCCCCCCCCCTGTGGGGGTGGGGTGGGTGGGTGGTGGGGTGGTGGTGGGGTTGTGGGGTGGTGGTTGGGTGGTTGGGTGGTTGGGCCAACCCCACCCCAGGGTGGGGTGGGTGGTGGGGTGGTGGGGTGGTGGGGTGGTGGGGTGGTGGGGTGGTGGGGTGGTGGGGTGGTTGGGTGGTTGGGTGGTGGTTGGGTGGTTGGGTGGTGGTTGGGTGGTTGGGTGGTTGGGTGTGGTTCGGAGTTGGTTTAGGCTTGGTGGGTTGGTTTAGGGTTGGTTCAGGGTTGGTTCAGGGTTGGTTTGCGGTGGGTTTCGGGTGGGTTTGGGTTTTGGTTGATTTAGGCTTAGGGTTGGGGTTAAGGAGGGGTTGCAGGGTGGTTTGGTTTAGGGTAGGATGTTGCGAGAGGTGCGGGGGTGTTGGTTCACGGGGTAAAAGGGGGTCTGGGACCGAAGCTGCAGGGCTCGCACGGTACTGGACAGCATCCCCAGCATTGCCAGCATCATCCCAAGATGCGGATGATGCGGGGGAGTGGGGGGACCATACCAGTGGGGGGGGGGGGGGGTAAGTGGCCCAGGGACTGGTACATATATACATATGCAACCCCCCCCCATGGACCCTGGTTTTACTGCCTTTTGGGGATGGCAAATCTAGAATTTCCAAGTTTATATTCTCGAAATTTCCAATTGTGGGTCCCCAAAGCGTGATAATTTGGAGCCCGGAGTCCTCCACAATGTCCCAGTATGATACCCTTTGCACATAAGATGTTACTTCAACTAGAATTGGAATTTTGAATATAGTTTAGTATGGATATAGTTTTCAAAAATGTGTTTATGTTCAATTACAGCTTAAACAAGCAAATCCTTTCCAAATAGCAGCTACATGCAAATGTAAATATATATTTTCGGCTAAACTCCAACTAATCTATAACACAAGAAGTTAGATGGAAGTTTTTTCCCAAATATAATCCAAGTGGTAAGTATAATCTAAGACGAACAACTCAATTTGCTTTTGATAATATCAAGTGAAGAGACTCATCTCAAATATAATTCATATTAAATATGGCTAAACATTTGGAAATTAAAAATAGGATTTGTGTTGTTTACATTCTGGCCCTTTTGTAGCATAAGAAAGGTCCGACATTGAACTTGTTAGACGGTGTTCCAAAGGGAAATTTCAAGGGAAGAGAGGTTCAAAATCTAAAACTATCTCGAAACAGGGATTCTAGCTAAACCGTTGTATTTAAAGTTCTATTTGCGCAGGAAAGTTAATTCTATGTCAAAAGGTGGAGGTAGTAGATGAGCAAACGTGGACAGGTAGTTGAAGAGGGTGGGGGACGGTGTGTGAACGTACATACATATGTATATCTATATATACACATACATACACACATATATAGTACCCCCAATGATCCTGCGCCTCCTCATAAAATACTGGAAAATGCAGTATTTTTGAGCGTTGCACCTGCCTTTGTTTACCTCCTGGAAAGGGGTCAACATGAGTATAGCTGACATGAAGCTCACCAAAAGCACTTGAACGTTTGTCTTAACTTGAAAGTGTGTCCACTGGATCGCTAAGCACTTGAACATTTGCTACTGTCGGATGGAAGATTCAATATTGAAGATTACACAGAACACTTTCCTGAGAATTGTCAATCCTGGCCAAACCCAAATAGCATTCAAGTTCTTCTAACACTTGAAAGTGCTTTACCACTGGATTGGGGATCAATATTGAGGAGCCCACAAACCACCACTTTCCTGAGAATCATCCATCCTGGTCAACCCCTAAAATGTTCAAGTTGTTCTATCACCTCGAACATCCGTTACCACTGGATTGAATTTCACGGAAAACTTTTCCGAGAATCTTATTGAACACCGAGAGTATTGGGACAACCCTGGAATTTTTAAAACTTTTTAAAAATTATGGGATTCAAGATTCAAGATTCAAGATTCCCAGAAAATATTTTCTCAGATTCTTGAATCTTGAATCTTGAATCCATAATTTTTAATAATTTTTAAAAATTATGGGATTCAAGATTCAAGATTCAAGATTCCCAGAAAATGTTTTCTCACATTCTTGAATCTTGAATCTTGAATCCCAGAATTTTTAATAATTTTTAAAAATGTCTGAGTTGTTCTTGTATTCTTGGATGCATTCAAACTCTTTGAGATTGCAGGTGCTGATGTCATTGCTTTTATCACATCTGTATGCATGCATGCGTATCATATACATGTACGATCCTCCCCCCAATTTTGACACAAATCCAAGAAGCAAAAAGAAGCATAAAACACTGGAAAATACAGGTCAACCGCACCAAACCAGGGTCCATGGGGGGGGGGGTACCATATATATATATATATATGCTAACGGGTGCACCCCGTCGTGATATATATATATATATATATGTGTATATATATAATATATGTATATATATATACACATATATATATATATATTTACATATATATACATATACATATATATATATATCCCCCCCCCCCCCGTCGGCTGCTCACTGGGTCTGTCCGAGGCGGCTTTGCGCCATGGAGGCGCCCTCTTTCGCCGCATGTCGATCATGTCGCATGGCGAGCCCTTTCATGTCGCATGTCGCATGGCGCTCGGGGCCTCACGGAGCCGGATTCTTGCGAAGACGGACCAAAAATGGGTCTTGTGTTGTTTTTGTTTTCTTGTTCGTTGCGAAGACGGACCTGGGTCCAAAATGTAGGGAGCGAACCTGTCGGCTTTTGGTCGAGGGAGCAAATCTGGCTTTGTGTTGGATCCCAAACCAAGTCCGCTTGGAAGCTGAGCGACATCGCAGCTTGGGACGTCAAACGGTGGATTTCGCCGGGGTTCTGCCCACCGTTTGGTAATTTCTCTTTTTGGTACCCTTGGGAGTAAAGTCCATGTTCCGCATCACCTGTTCTACCCACTTGGTACTTTCTTTGGGCATTGTGGAAAACAGACGCGACTTGCATCGCGAGGAGTACCAAATGCTCATCATGTTCATGCTTGAGACGGCGTTCCGAGCTCGGCTCTCAGGGCTTTCGTCCATTTGCTGAAATGGCAACGTGGCTCAAAAACGTGGTACCAAGTTTTGGGTAACCCCAGCTCTTTAAATTTGAGCCACACCCAGATGAGTATGTCTTTCCCCTTGTTGGTTTAAAGGGAATCGATTTCACTACTAATCTTCCTCTTTTCCTGGGGGGCTTAAGCGAATGGAAGTTTCGGTGCGCAAAAACAGATTGGGGATTGAAAGCAACCCGCTTCGTGGTGCACACCCCCAAGGCGGATGCACGTGCCCAGGGGTGGACATGCTTTCGCGATAGGGAAGCCACAAAAAAAAGGGGGTACGCCTGCCTTGAGGGCCGTTCCAAAAACCAGTAATTACAACTGGTCAGTGGTTTGGATGGGGCTTTTGGCACCACTATTTTTTTCTCATAGGACAGGGTTTGCCTTTTGGGCTGGAAATCCGCATAGGCCAGGGTTTGACACTTTTTGGGCCTGGAACTGGTGCAATCCAGCCCGCGCTGGAAACGGACCGAGAGGCGTCCCGTCTCTCTGAGGATAGCAACCCGGATCAGGACCGCGGCGTCACCGTAGCCAGCAGCCTCAGAGCGGTTCAGAGGCTGGGGCTGGTCAGTAGAGGAGAAATCAGGCCAGGCCTCAGAAGCACATGTTCGCCGCCCAAGAAGGTTCCCAATTTTTAGAGCTCGAAGGTTTTCAGCGGCCTTTGGTTTCCTGAAGCATCTCTACTTGGAGTGTGTTAGTCAGGTTGAAGCCTGAAGTTACGGGGGAAAAGGGCGCTTGTGTCAAGAAAACGCACATGTTGATGGGGGTATTCTGCACCAGGGAGGGAAGCCGATTGGGACACACCACCTCCCAAGTGGTGCCTGGATGGCCAGATTGGCCAGATTGCCCCTTCCGGAAGCAAACCAGCTAGGTGGATCTCCCCAAGTCTCTTTCACCTGAGACTTGCCCACAAGGGAGGCCGTAGGTTGGAGGTTCCAACCTCGGTGACTGAGGTGCTGGATGTTCGGCATCTCTCTTCCGTGGTGTGGCAGGCGGGCTTGGTTCCAACCGGACGCACCGGAACTTGGGCTAACGAGCGTCTCAAAAGTGGGGCGGTGGTTCCTCTGTATGGAATCAACCTCGGGAATGACCCCCGGAATCCCCGTGTAACGAGACCAGTTGGTCTCAAGAACCGGGTCCACGTCTTCCCTTCCTCCCCTTGCTTGGGGCTGGGGACCGATCGGAACCTCGGAACCTCGGGACTAGGCGTGCCTCTCCGGGTTCAGCGACATGGCGCGTGGCATCGCCATGTGCTCGGCGGCGCTGCCGATGAAGGCGGTTGGGGCGGTGGGGTGGGGCGGTGGGGTGGGGCGGTGGGGTGGAGGGTGTTGGGGAGGCTGCGGCACGGGAGTCAGGTGGAGGGTGGCAAGGGTTTGTGCTGCTTTGTGTAGCGTTTTCGGTCTCGGATCCCTTTTTTTTGTCCTCGGATGTTTGTTTTGCTTGTTTTGATGTGGTGCTGCTGTTCTTTGGAGCCCGGCATTTCACCCGGGCGGTGGCATCGGCAGAAAACCGGGCCTTCCATTTTGTCCGGGTGGCTTCTGCTTTGGCTTTTCGAGTTGGGCACGTTTTCTTCGTTTTTGTAACTTGTATCTGTTTCAGTCGACCCCGCTTTTCGGTGGACTTTCGCCTCTTTTCGGGGATTTCGATGTCTGGATCGAGTTGTTTCGGGTCGACTTCGTCGGTCACTTGGCCAAGCCTTCCGGCTCGACTCTTCCAGCCGCATCCCGAAGGCGTCCCAGGTGCAGCTCATCGAAGATGAAGCTGGTGCCGGGGTGCTCGGTGGCTCGTTCGATTGGAGCCCGGGGAGCCGTGTGTGAGATGGGGCTTGGGTCTATATGTCATGGCCACATTGAAGAGTGGGGAGGGTGGTGGTTTTTTTGGAATCTGCGAAGAAGCCAGCGAAAAATAGAGGGCAGCCCGGCTTTTGGTTCTGCGAAGAAGCCAGCCAAAAACAGGGGGCAGCGTGGATCAATCTTCACCCCGAACGAGAGCTTTTGGGTAGCTGAAACCGTCGGCCGAAAGAGTGTAGCCTGAAAAAGACACCCAGTCAGAGGTTGGCCCCAAACTTGGGGTGCATGCCCCGGGCTGTGCTGTGGGATGGATATTGGCTCCAACATGATGTGAAGGTCCACAGGGTACGGGGATGCCATAAATCTTGCAGAGGAACTAAGGGAAACCCAGTAGTTTGTTGTATGTGCCCATAGTTTTTGTGGTAGGTTCACTTGCAATAAGGAATCCCACCTTAGCGTGAGTGACGCAATCCGCCTGTTCTAACGAGAGCTCATCGATCCGGGGGGAAACCGAGCGAGCTCGATTCGCAGGCCCTTCACGATTTCTTGGGATCCAGTCTCAAGTCTTGGAATTGCAAACTGTGAACCGTCAATTCCATCCTCCGCCTTGCTTCAAGTTGAAGCTGTGGATGGACGAGATCCTGCACCTAAGGAGCCCCGGTTTCTGATTCGATATCTGCTGTAAAAACCTACAAGTCGCAGAGGGTCCAAGTACCTCCTGAGGATGGCTTCTGGGGTAAAAAGGGGTCTGAGTAGCTCCTTAGAAGGTACTTGGACCCTCTGGGAGTACTGGTTTTGACGGTGTCAAAACGTGGTGCGAAATAACCTATGGCTCAACTTTCGGGTGGACGAACATCCAATTGCCACCTATTTTGATGTTCACCAGGGGTACAGGGTTTTGACCCACAGCCAAATAGTTTTCGCAACCATCCGGAGGGGTGGGGCGGGGGGGGGGGGCTTTGGATCTGTGCCAAGGCCCGGGCGGCGCATTACGCGGTGGGGCTGATCCTTTCAAAGCTGAGCTCCAAGACGCGGCCAAGGGCCTCAGACCACGCGGGGTTTTTGGCGTTGGCCGGGTGGTTTTTTGGGGTGGAAGATACCCCAAAAATCAAAGACGGGTTTCTTTGGGTTGAATGGGTTTGGGGGTAAGGGGGTATGTCTTTTTTGGTTTGGGGGCACCATTTGGCCGCCCACTTCCCGTTCTCGGATTGCAATGAAAGGGGTGTAACAGGGGAGCATGCACTTTATATGTATAATGTTGGACCTTGTTTACTGTGGCCCCCCGGGATTTGGCGGGGGGCTTGGGTGACTTGAGTATGCTTTGGTATTGCCACTACTTAGTTTAGTATTGCCAGCATTCCTTTTGGATTGCCACTACTTGGTTTAGTATTGCCAGCACTTCCTGTTGGGTTGCCACTACTTAGTTTTAGTATTGCCAGCACTTCCTTTTGGATTGCCACTACTTGGTTTAGTATTGCCAGCACTTCCTGTTGGGTTGCCACTACTTAGTTTAGTATTGCCAGTACTTCCTTTTGGGCTGCCACTACTTGGTTTAGTATTGCCAGCACTTCCTTTTGGGTTGCCAGCCAAAGACTGGACATTAAACATGGTACCCAAACAGTGCCCCTTAAAGAGGATCAGGCCCCCTTGTGGGCAACCCCCTTTGCAGGACTGTTTGGGGCTTGTTTTTGGATGGATTTAAGTAAATCATTTTGATGGTTGGGGGCTTGGGATCTGCATGAGCCCCGCTTTTGCGTTGAACATGGATGAGGGATGTGAATACTGCAGACCCTTTTATTGCCCAAAGGAAAAAGGGCGCCGAGCTCTAACAGGTTATGAGCCCAAACTGCTCGCGCACATTGAGATGATGAGGAGGCGGCGTTCCGGCCGGGTAAGACCTGGCGGGGAAAGCCGGGCACCGGCCGGGGAAGGCGCGCTGGTGGCGGACGAGGGTGAGCCTGAGGAGGATGGGTCGATGGGTGGTGGAGCAGCCCGGGATGCCCATTCGGCAGATGGCCGGGGCGGAGATCCCGGTGGTGTTTCGCGGACCAGGTCGAGCCCTGCGGCATCCAGGAGAGGGAGCTCTACTACCCGAAGATCAAGGTCGATGGAAAGGACAGGCGGAGGAGGGCCCGTGGTGGGCGTGAACCCTTTCTTCTGGTCCGAGACCAGAGGGTTTGCCGCCGGTTCTGGAGTGCGGTGATGAGGAGGAGGTGGCGGGGACACCTTTGAGGGCTGTTCAGGAGGAAACAGCAGTGCAGAGGAGGACAGCCAGAGCTTTCATGACACCAGACCAAGTTGAGGGGTGCAGAGATGTACCATAACAACATTGTTCCAACAAGGATGGACAGATCAAAACCTTGAAAGATCAGATTCAACACTTGTCCGGAAGTGGATCAAGGGAAGAATGGTTCCGATCTGCTGAAAGCTGGCCGATCAAAGAGCTGAGTCTGTCAAGCTTCAGATCACCATTGAGGCAAAGACACAACTTAAGCCGAGCCAAGCTGAAAGTTGATCGTTTGAGGGATCATTTGAACCAAGAAGGTGGCGGCTTCCAATCTGATGAATGAGTTGCCTGAAGCCAGAAAGTAGAGTCACGGCATGCCGGTCTCTACCGAAATGGCGGAGGAACAAGCTGACTGATGAAGAAGAACGTGAAATGGGTCCAGAGCATGGCCCAGACTCAGTACCCTTCCAAATTGACCGCTTGGTATGATGAGCTAGTCAATGACCAATCCGTTGCGTTGCAAAAGTTTGGTGATGCGACCACGCCCAATGCAGGTAAGCAGTCCACTTCCCCGGTCAAGCCAACCACGTTCGATGCTGCCACCGAGACTAAGATTTCGAGAAAGGAGGCAGAGCGTCCCTTCGTGGCCAAAGATCGATCAATTGGACATGTGGAAAGGCAAGCTGTTGTCGAACGTTCTGGCAGGTTGTGGTGATCCTGATAGCGAAGCTTGGTCGGCGTGGCTTGCTGAGGCATTTAGCCCGAAAGCTACGGTCAAAGCACTTTCCGACAGCGGCGGCTCAAGGCTTGCTAGTGTCGACAGCAAGTTGGTGATGAGCATTGGCAAAATGATCCAGTCCGCGAGAGATCAGGCGAGTGAAGTCGCTCTTGAGGTTCAGCAGCTGATTGCCAAGCTGATCAAAGTCGGAAAGGGCATCAAGGGAAGACACATGATATTCATGGTTCTCGAGAGCTTCCGTACGTACGACAGACTCGATCTTGTTTTCGGAGTGGAACACTTGTACAAGTTGTCCTATCCTGGCGACAAGAAGATGGGAGATTTCAAGCAGCGATGGCTTGAGATTATCGCTGGAATCAAAGAGGAGGAGTTGAGAGATGCGCTGTATCGAAAGCTGAAAGGAAATTCAAAGGAGTTGGAATTGGATTTGAAACTGTACGAACACATGGAACGTAATGACCCCGCGAAAACGCATAAGTACTTGCTCAACATGATTGATCGGCCAACCAGGGAGGAGAATAATTGGGAAAACAAGGAGAAGTCGCTCAAGGATCACAAGTTTGGGTAATGCGCTTCCCTCTCCGAAAGAAAAGGCGAAAATGCCCAAAACCCGAGATCCTTCCCCTGGTGGCAACAAGGGTGTTCCATGCCAGTTCATTTCTTTCGTGGGAAGTGCACAAAGGGCTCCGACTGCAAATGCAGCACTCTAAAGAGTGCTTACACTGCAGAATGATCAACTCCCCAGCCGAGCGTCCCAAGAACGGTGGAGTTTGTTCATTCTGGAAGAAAGGGCAGGACCGCAAGTTCAAGCGTCCCAAGAGCGCGGCGCCGGCAGAGAAGGGTTCTGACACCGAGAGCCTCACAGGTTCGTTGTGGGAGGATTCTGAAAGTGAAGCAGAGTCAACCTTCAGCGAAGAGGAAATCGTGGATAGCGATGCTGAGACCGAATGCGTTCCCGCTACCCCGAGAGCGAAGCTGTATTACCCCAAGAAGGAAGAAGACAAAGAGTGTGGTTTTCCGGGATTGGGTTGAGTACGATGATGGTGATGTTAGCAATCAAGAATTTCCTGAGAGGCGTCGCAGAGAAGATCATGGAAAGAAGGGGTGAAGCGCTGAGTATGCGAAGGAAGACTGCCTCAATCGCGGCCCCAATAGATAATACCTCGTGGTTGTCCCTGAACCTATTCCGGTGAAGTCAAGTATATAGGCTACGTAGCTGGTGAAAGAGATAAATGTTATAGATGCTGCAAGCACTCTTGTTTGACCGCAAGGTAAGTGTCAAGTCACACCAGGCCTGTACATATGGTTGTGAACCAAATGGCAGCGGAATGTCTGCGCATTGTACATGTTGCCTATGAGCAACAGAAGCAAAACAAGAAACACCCCCCCCCCTCCCCCCCCGGCGCGCGAGGAGGAGTTCAGGGTCTCGGCGAAGCGACGGGCCATTGATGGCAGGCGAGCTTGCCGGAGCGGTGGTTTAACCAGGCAACGTCCGGTGCAACTCGTTTTTAGCTTTTTAGTTGGTTTGTCTCCCGTTTTTTCTTGGTTTTTAGTTGGTTTCCTCAGGTGTTGGCTGCTTTTAGTTGAAAGTTAGTCACTTTTAGCGGGATCTATGGGGCTTCACATGAACAATGCTACGGTTCTAGGGGTTGATTGCTTGTCCATTCTTTTCAATCATCGTTCTTTTCAAAAACCGGATCCGTTTCCCCGAAGTTTTGGGTGGTGTTTTAAAAAGAAGGATGCCTGGAAAGAACGGGGAACTGTGAAGTGTCCTCTAGAAATGTATGTTGTGGGGAGGTGTCCTCTAGAACTGTATGTTGATAGCCGAAGGAACAAGAACTTCCATGGTATGCGCGCGTGAAAAAGCTTGAGTGTTAATTATGCCGTTGGAGCCTTTGGGGTTGTAATGAGCCGATGGGACTGCAGAAAAGTATTGAGGTCGGGCTGGGCCTGAAGATTCGGAGGACGACTCTTCATTGTTCCAACTTAACCTTCTTGCTTTTCGTTGAAATCAAGCAGGGTCAACATTTGGGTATGGGTCACAATTAAGCTATTAGCGGGACTTTAGTCCGTGTTGCCATTTAGCGGAGCATCCCATGTTTGGGTTGCCCCATTTTTGCTGACGGCAGCCATCAGTGCCGCAATGGCTGGTGAACTGTGGGAAAACCATGTCCGTGACTCGCAGACTTCCATCAAGGTACCCATTTCCAGCGAATACACGATGGAAATTGTTCTCATAGAAAAGAACTATGCGAAGATTGACGGACCTGTGATCGGTGATTTCGAATCCTGAGAGAAACCCAATCGCCATGGTGGTAGCCCAAAAGGATGAAATGGCTCATGGACACCGGATGCCGCCACGACTTGATCGGGTCCATTGTGGCGGATAAGCTGGGTCGCAGTCCGAGGATGAGTTCAGAGGCGATTGACCTTTATGACGGCGAACGGTATCACCAAAACCGATCAAAAGGTTGACCTTGTCATAGATGAAATGAAGGACACAATTTCGCCTTTTGTGATGGAGAATCTCCGTCGGTCTTGTGCGTTGGAAAGAGATGCGCTGACAATGGTTATGGTTTTCTGTGGATGCCCGGCGAAGAACATATCATGTTCGATGATCGCAAGTCTGTGTACGCCTTCGTGTCAAGGATCACATTCCTTACCTGGTAACCAAGGATGAAACGGAGCATGGGCCTTTGGGGAAGCTCTCACAGAGTCAGCTCTTGGAGAATTGGATTATGCCGAAGATCATGCAGTGGATCCGTCTGGAGGATTGACTTCATCGCCGGACGAGACACCAATCCCGGTGCCGGCAGAGCGAGGTAGAGGAGGGTGATGCCGACGAAAGGGACGAAGGTGGAGGTAGCGATGAGGATGAAGTTGAGGTCGATGTTGAAGCGGGAAGGGGCGTGAAGAGGAAGAAAGGAGCTCTCAAGCATGAAGCGGACACGTTGGAACACATGGTTACCCACAAGTTCGCAAACCCTTACTGTGATGCGTGTGTCCGGGCAAAGATGCGGCATTTCAAGACCAACAAGGGTGCGTTCAAACAACAACTCAAAAAGTGGGGGGACCTTGTGACGTGACACCAGAAAGAGTAGGACAATTGGGAATCGAGACGGGTGGAGAAGGGACCGGGCCCTCCAGGCAGTCAAGGAGGACACGGAGAAGAACAGAAGCGACCAGGGATTAACGCCGGGCAAGACAGGTCGAGGGGCGCCAAGGATGGAGCGGGCTTGGACGCTGAGGATCGCCGGGAGAAGGAGCTGGACCGGGTGTTCGTGGAGTACGGGACGGTCAGCATGAACCTGGCAGAGGCCTTGAGGCAACGGAATGAGCTGAAGATCAGGGTAGAGCAGCTGAAGTTGGAGAAGGTGGTGATTGAAAGTGAGGCGGAACATAAGCGCATGGCGGAGCTGTGGGAGTCAAGGGCGCTGCAAGCTGAACGTCACGTGGAGTTGCTGACGGACCAGATCCTGGTGTTGGAGCAGCAGCCGCCGCAGCAATTTCACACGCCGCAGCAAGAAGAGGAGGTGAAGCCGCCGAGGATGGAGACACCACCACCGCCCCCGCCGGGGAAAACCCAGAAGCTGGAAAGGACTCCGGGCGGAACCAGGTTACCGGAAGGACCTCCTCCGGACGAGGAGTGGCCCTGTGCGGAGAATTGGGTGGTGGACGGGATCAGCTACAAGCCGGCGTGGGCCAGGACCCCGGGCGCCCTTCTTTCTCCGCTGGACGCCGACCGTGGACAAGGTCGAGATCGGCATCGAAGGAGGCAGGAGGGGGTTGCAGGAAGGAGGAGAGCCGCGGGAATAACGGAAGGTGCCGGCAAGACGAAGGATAGGGTGGAGGTGAAGGAGCTGCCGAACGAGAGGCCACAGAGTTGCCGCAGCTGGTGGATGATGGAAGTCCGCGACTGGATGGCGACTATCGAGCACAACATGAAGGACATCTATCTACAGCGGTATGTGGTGGGAGGACGTGTGCGACAGCGCAAAGGTGGCCTGCGCGGAGTGGTCGGTGGCCAGTCCGCTGGAAAGATTGCGGATCAAGCCCGAGCTGCCGGTCGTCTGCCTGGACCTGCCGCGCACGGAGCAGAGGGTGGCCATGGTCTTGAAGGCACTCCCGGAGCAGGTGAAGAAGGAGCTGCTGGCGAATAGGCAGCTCAGCATGGTGAACATCATCTACAGGCTGTACATCTTGTATCAGCCGGGGGAGGTGGCCAAACAGTTGAGGGCCTGGAGGCATTGGCGGAGGAGAGCGTTGGAGCTGGGAGTGGCCCTGCCAGACGCTACGCTGCTGGTGTCAGCCCTGGACAAGTTTGCGGCGGCGTTGTCAAAGCTGGGTCAGCAGAGCAGCTACAGGATGTCTACGGTGAGGGCGAAGCTGAATCTTGATACCAGGCCGACGCAGGAAGGAGTGGAGAGCTTCGCGGAGTACCTCGACGGCGGAGCTGGCAAAAGGAGGTAAGGAGGGTGCGCCCAAGGAAGCAGAGGGGGGTTGATTTGACCAGGGCGTGCAAGTGGGATGCGGGCTGCCGGTTCGAGAAGAACTGCAAGTTTGCACGCGTGTGGGATAGCCTGGACAGGCAGCGGGAGAGGTGCTGGAACTGCGAAGAGGAGCGTTGGTCGGGGATAGAGGAGCGGTCAGGAAGGCTGCTGGAGGGAAGAGCCACGCGTTGGGCACGGCGGAGAGCTTGGGGCGCTGTATCTGGGAGGATTGAACGTGCCGGGTTTTGCTGCGGAGGTGGCTTTGAGGTTGGTCGAGGAGCTGGAGGAGTTCAACAAGGGGCTGCTGAGAAGGGCGATGGTGTTGGCTGAAAGGAGCAACGGAAAGCAGGAAGGAAAGGGTGGTGCCAGGAAGAGCCGGAGCAGCGAAGGCTTGGAGAGATGGTGAGATGGAGAAGGTGAAGCAGGTTGTTTCCGGAGGTTCCGGAGGTCCTCATGGAGAAAGCGCTGGGTTCCGGTGACGGGAAAGGTTCCGCGAGGAACAGGGCGGCGAGGAGGAGGCATGCCAGAGCGGCAGGAGTGATCTTGCACCCTTGCACCTGTTCGCTGAGAAGAGCGCGAAGAAGTTCAACTACGGTGGACAGGGAGGTCGTGGCGGTGGACATCTTGTCGGGCCAGAATTTGCACCTTTGGATGGAGGGTGATGGGGGATACCCAGTCCGGGGAAAGGAGAAGGTCGATCCTGATGCGCAGACCCTGATGGTGTTGGCTCAGGGCGGCGCCTGGATGGTGAAGGAGCACCCAGAGAATTTCAAGAGCTATGTCAGGGAGGAGGTTCGACCAACAGGCCATGGGCCACATCAAGCGGAAGCCGACGGTACTGAGCTGGATGGGGCCCGGGAGTGGGCGGAGGAGGAAGCCGCGAGTCAAGTAGCTGGGAGGAGTTGGCACCTGGACTGGTGGCGGCGTTGGATGAGGCGATCAAGACGGACATAAAGAAGGAGAAGAGACAGCGTCTTCAAGAAGAAGGAGACGCGGAATGGGTCTTGAGCTGGGAGGAGCGCGAATCCTATTCGGCAGATTGCCGAAGGGGGTGCATGAGCCCCGCTTTTGCGTTTGAACATACTGCAGACCCTTTTTTTTGCCCAAGGAAAAAGGGCGCCGAGCTCTGACAGGATCAGCTCAGGAATTCTTAGGCTCAGGTCTTGGCCTGGTCCCTTGCTAAGCTTTTAGATTTGGAGCCCCTTTTAAAAGCAAGAGGCTAAGATGTGACCTGGAGATTCCTATCCCACCCACCCCTAAGACTGGACATTAAACATGGTACCCAAACAGTGCCCCTCAAAAAGGATCAGGCCCCCTTGTGGGCAACCCCCTTTGCAGGACTGTTTGGGGCTTGTTTTTGGATGGATTTAAGTAAAGAATTTTGCTGGTTGGGGCTTGGGATCAAATCAGGAATTCCGAGGCTCAAGTCTTGGCCTGGTCCCTTGCTAAACTTTTAGATTTTGAGGCCCGCAGCGTCTCAGGTTGAGCAACCAAAGATTTGCAGAGTTTCACTTCTGGGACTGAGCCAGGAAGCTCAGAGGAGAAATCAGTTGCCCATATTGCGAATTTTGCGTCATATTTTTTCAACGGTTTTTTGGGGTGGAACCTGACATAAATCATGGTACCGAGGCAGTGGGGGGGGGGGGGGGGGTCGTGTTTAATCCGGGGAAACTTGACAGAATTCAGACTACCGATGTTAAACCAGGTGCAACATTAACTATATGTCTACACACTATATGTATAATATATACATCCACATGATATATATATATATATATCCATATATAAATAATATATATATATATGTATATATACATACCCATTATATATATATTTATATACAGAGGTCCATATATACATATAATACAGATATATATATATATGTATATATTCATTACACATATAAACAAATAAATTTGTTTTTCAAAAAATGAATGACTGACTGACTGACTGAATGAAATGAAATGAAATGAAATGAAATGAAATGAAATGAAATGAAATGAAATGAAATGAAATGAAATGAATGATGAATGAATGAATGAATGAATGAATGAATGAATGAATGAATGAATGAATGAATGAATGAATGAATGAATGAATGAATGAATGAATGAATGAATGAATGAATGAATGAATGAATGAATGAATGAATGAAAATGAATGAATGAATGAATGAATGAATGAATGAATGAATGAATGAATGAATGAATGAATGAATGAATGAATGAATGAATGAATGAATGAATGAATGAATGAATGAATGAATGAATGAATGAATGAATGAATGAATGAATGAATGAATGAATGAATGAATGAATGAATGAATGAATGAATGAATGAATGAATGAATGAATGAATGAATGAATGAATGAATGAATGAATGAATGAATGAATGAATGAATGAATGAATGAATGAATGAATGAATGAATGAATGAATGAATGAATGAATGAATGAATGAATGAATGAATGAATGAATGAATGAATGAATGAATGAATGAATGAATGAATGAATGAATGAATGAATAAATGAATGAATGAATGAATGAATGAATGAATGAATGAATGAATGAATGAATGAATGAATGAATGAATGAATGAATGAATGAATGAATGAATGAATGAATGAATGAATGAATGAATGAATGAATGAATGAATGAATGAATGAATGAATGAATGAATGAATGAATGAATGAATGAATGAATGAATGGAAAAGTGAATTGAAGAAGTGAAGTGAAGTGAAGTGAAGAAAGTGAAGTGAAGTGAAGTGAAGTGAAGTGAAGTGAATGAATGAATGATGAATGAATGAATGGATGGGTGGATGGATGAATGAATGAATGAATGAATGAATGAATGAATGAATGAATGAATGAATGAATGAAAGAATGAAGCCTTTGCAAATTGAGCCTTTGCAAATTCCGCCCCCCCCCCCCCCTCGCGCGTCGACCCCTCACGTCTTGAGGTCGCGGGTGACGCGGGGCGGGCCGCAGGCCGCCTTGGAGGGTTTGGGCAAGGAGATGCTGCCGACGCCCCGGGGGGCGAGACCGGGGCGAGACCGTGAGCGGCCGATGGGGGCGAGGGGTTTGGGTGGGGTGTCTCTGCTTGCCATGTTTCTTGGGGTTTGGGAACGGGCAAAGCGAAAAACAGATGGAAGGACAAACCGGTCTACTAATGGAGACACTCAGTTGGATCTGTTGGAAAAAGGATTTTCTTTCGTGGCTTTGACCTTAGGGTTCCGTTTTTGACTACACGGTTAACTTAAATCCAGGCGTTGATTTCCCAAGAGGAGATTTTGGGTCCACGTCGACTGTGGGGTAGTCCAAAAATGGATACCCCGCAGCAGGCCCAGCTTCCCTGCACAAGTCCCCGTGGCACCCAAAAAACATCCCACCAAGTTCTTAGGTTCCAACCCCTTTTTTGGTTCCCGGTCCCAAACAAAATCCCCAAGTGCTTAGGTTCCAACCCCGATGTTTTTTCCCCACCCAAATAAAGCCCCTAAATCATGCTTAGGTTCTGCTTCCCCCCTAAATCGTCTTTGTTCCACCCGGTCTTTGCGCCTGGGCCCGAGTTTTCGAGTCCCCGAGGCCCGACTTCTTGGGCGGCCTGCGGGATTCCAAAGCCGAGTTCTCCGACTGGTTGGAGCCTGGGGCCCCAAGTCACATGGAGCTGAAGGAGCTGCAGGCGCTGAGTGCGCTCGCTTTCAGAAGCGTGGCCCTCGAAGCTTCCAAACCGACCCCGGGGCCCTGAAACCGTAGAAAATGAAGGGGGGGGAGTCTGTGCGGTCTCTTTTTGGTTTGTTGGTTCCCCAAAATTTGGGAAGATGATCGGGTTTTCTTGGGGGTGAGGGTTTTTTGGGTTGTTGCTTTTGTGTCCTGAGTTTATGGTGGGCTTGGCAGAGCATTGAAGCTATTGCTTCGTGATTCAGCTCCGTTTCTGCAAGAGCACCTTGTATGGCGGTTGCTGTTGGTTTCCTTCCTGGGCGAACACGAGCCATGAGCCAAGGGTCTTCTTCCCACCTGTTGCCAAAGGATTTCTGGGACCCTCCGGTCACCAGAGCCCACAAGCCCCCCAAAACGCCTGCAAACCAGGGTTGTGGGAGAAGCCCCTGACTCGCCGGCTCGAGCGACCAACCCCCAAGCCCCGTGTCCTGTTCTTGTTCATTTAAGGGTTGTGCATAAAACAAAACGACATAGGGCAATGGAAAGTCCAAATCAAGATCGGCATAGATTCCGAACTAAGCTGACAAACGCACCCACCCACACAGGTCTTTTTGCCTCTGACCCTCTCTAAAACCTCTAGTTCTCCGATGTGGAACACCTGCGCACTGGTGGAGACCAGTCACCATTGTCCTTGGTCGGAGTTGACAATTGCTTCCCCTTTGGCTCGTGGCTTTGCTAAGCGGTTTCGAGCTTGTGTTTTCTGGTGGGTACCCCATTTGGGATCTTCTCTGTGGACCGAGTGTTGCTCAATGTCTCGCGTCGAATGGGAACACCCCCCTAAAGTTGAGTGGAATGGGAACGTCACCACTTCGAGCAAAAGCCGAAGCCGTAGAGGTCGATCATCAGTTAGCGCGCAAATTGAGCTCCCAGGCAGCTGGAGCTTGATGCTCGTCAGGTGTCCATTTGACCAAGCGCTCTGGCAGCAAGCTCGGGGTGTCATGTTTTGGGCGACCGGCTTTTTGGTGGTTCCCAACAAGTGGGGTCAAAATTTGACGCTACATGCAAGTCCCAAAGTCCCAAAGGCGCAAGCGGCAGCCCGGTTTGTTCGTTGAGGGTCTCCGAAATGTTGACATAGATCTGGTTCCAACTGTCGAAGGGCTTGGCCGTTGGCTTGAAACTGACAACCGGACACCTACCGAGTTGGGCAAGGCAACTCCACGTGCCAAGACAAATTTCTTCGCGCATGGGTGTGTCTTGCTTTAGGGGGACCTCCAAAAGAAGAAAGCGGTTCTCATTTTGGGTTGCCATTTAAAAACACAAAAATGCAGTAACTTCAACGAAACGACTTTTTGGTTTGTTTTTCTTTCGCAGGGATTGTGGGCTGTGAGAGTTTCAACTGTGCTGTCTGGTGGCCTTTTCTCGCGCACATCTGAGGTCGAGAACTGCTTTCGAATCCATGCTTTTGAAGGCCGAGATCTCGTTCCGTTTCAGTCTTCCCACCGGGTCCCTTAAATAATATGCAACATCGGAGGGAGGGGGGAGTTCGAATTCTGGAGGTCTCCATTTATGGTTCCAAGATGCCCTTTTTTGGGGAAGACCTATTTGGAATTGAGGACCCCGTCGGCCCCCCTTGTGGTGGGGATGTTTAAGTCTGGCAGCGAGGTTCCTTACCGGCTGAAAAAAAAGGGTCCCTCACTCAAAAGCAGCGGGGCACTGTCCCAATGCACGTGGCACGTGGCCTGCTGCCTTGGTTTTGGGGAAGGAGCGTAAGCCCTAGCTTGAACGCCGCCAAACCTAGGGCCAAGGCAAAATCAACGCACACTACCAAAATCCCGAGGGTGTCCAATCCCTTTGAGACAGTCCCATGCCAGCTTCCTTCTCTCACTATTCCACCCAACTTTCGATGGGGTTGCTCTCATTCCACCCTAGAAATTGAGCAACCCGAAAGGGAAACCAAGCGCTCGGTCCACAGCTGGTATTTATGCACGACTTTTCAAAAAGGGTTTCAATCGGCTTCACCCACCCCAATTGAAGCAGGAAATTGTCCGTCCACCCGCTCTACACTTGAGGCACCCAAGTTCCACCCAGAAAACACAAGAACTCGAAGCCGCTGGCCAGTTTTCGACCCACCCCCCGAATCCGCGTCCATTTCCTTAAGCAGATTCGAAGCTGGAAGGCCGGTGCGACTCTTTGGCGGTGAGACATGCCTCGGAATGCCCCGAGCGATCCGGTGTCTTCCTTGTGGCCAGGGCGTTCTCTTCCATTTGGCCCAGTGGGCTCAGAGCGTCTTTCTGGTCAATGCAAGGGGGAACCCTCCCCCAAGAAAGGTTGGTACAGGGTAGCTGGAAAAAACCGAGGGGAGGCCAGTGAATGCACCCAAAAACCCAGCTTGAGCTTCCTGCCCACCGTTTCCTCGGGGGGCGGGGGGGGACCCTCGCGTCTTCGTTTGGTTGGAGAGACCTCGGCGCCGAGTTCTCTTGGAATGCAGCGGCCAACGATTTCTCGCCGCAGGGGGCTCCGTCGTCGAAAGGACGCCCGGCACGGAACTTGGAGCCTCCGCGGCGGCCCAGACACCCAGCGGTGTCCGGTTTCCTCGTCTAGGTGTCTCAGCCAAGTGCCCGACCTCTCACTAACTTTTTCGGGGGGAGGGTTGCCCTACTAAAATTGAGCACAGAAAAAGTTGGTACCCTTATTGTAACCTCTCCACTGGAGGACCTAGTGGTTTTTTTGGAGGGGGGGGGGAAGGGTCCCTTTAAAGAGCGGCTTGCCAAAATATCGGGTGGCACTTTTTGGCCCATTGCCGCTGGGGGTCTGGGCTTTCGGTGAATGCAAAGTTTCACTGCCCGGCAAAGTGCGCGGAGCAATGGCATCAATCCAGATCGTGAGATGATTCTATGCCTCACCAGCCTGCTGCATTGGTTTACCATTAATGTTGACCCAGGATTCATAAACCCCTATTTATTGGTATGGGGGTGTCCCTGGTTTTAGTGGGGATTTATCACTTTTGGAGGGGACACCCCCATAAACAGGGGTTTATTTATCCGGGGTCAGCCTTATCGTATCACCATTGAGCAATAGTCTCAATGCCTTGGCCCCCGGCCATCCGGTTCCTTCGCCTTTTTTGGACTTTTAGTTGGACTTTCGTGATGGTTTCCGAATTTCACCCACTAAAAGGTGAGTCACTTTCAGCAGGGGATCAGAAAACGGGCAGACCAGATGCCTCAACGACTTGCGGGGTTCACAGGGCCCGAACCCTGGTGTCACTTTCTGCCTCTGAAGGCCGTTTCCGGGGCTCCAGAATGTTGACAACCCGCAACTTAGCATCGAGTTGCAGAAGCGCCAGACGCCTCGAGATCTCTTTCGCCCAAACGTCTTGCTTGGAACCTCGTTTGGTAGGCATCGGCAAGCGCTGCCGGCGGATGCAAGCGACCTCAGCCGGACTTAGAGAAAAAAAACATGCACGTGGCTGTGGACACCTGTTCACAAGGCCTTGTTGCTGGCCACATTTGGATGAAACCAGGCGAAGAAGGGGGGAGCGGGGAGCGGAGGAGGAGAGTGGGAGTGGGAGGAATTTGTTGGTTTCGGATTGGTGCTACTTTCCGTGGGCAAAGAGATATTCGAATCCTCAATAGACACTGATCAGTAGTAGTCATAAAATGGATTTGTGTGTGTGTGTGTGTGTCCCAAAACAGGGAATGTGGATGGCTTTCGAAGGGAATGAACAGGAAGTCGCTCCTGTTCGCCTCTGATCTGTTTGGAAAGGATTCAATTGGTAAATGACCCATGGAACGGGCCGCTGAGACCACCTGCGCCCAAAAGCGCTGCCCATTTTAGAGAAACAAGGGAAATCTGCAAGCCATGCTTGGGGGGCAATTTTGCCACCCATTTTAAGGAGAGTTTGAGCGCGGATCTGCCCCAAACTCCGCTTTTTGACGGGGGGCTTGCGGGTTTCAAACCCGTCCAGCTCCGGGTTTGGAGCTGCTCTTTTCGCTGTGTTTCATCCAAGGCAGCTGGTGGTCCCAAAAATGGGTCGGCGTTTTCTTTTGAAGGGAACTGGAACACCATGCCGGTTTTATTCTTGGAGTCCTTTCGAAACAGACCAAAAAGGTGTACATCGACAAAAATAAAGACAGACACATTCCCAAGGGGTTTCATCCGAACATGCCAAGGGACCGAACCGGGAGACAGAGAATTGGTGGCAACTGGGCGCCAAACCCCGCGATGTTTTGGATGGTTTCGATCGAAATCTTCAGAGCCTTCACTCGGTCCCCAATCATCCCCCTCTTCCCCCCTAGGCTTTTAGAGTTTTTTAGCATTTCGTCGTAGTCATAGTGGTAAAGTTCTGGCAACAGTCTGCTTCAGAATGCTCAGTTCCAGATTCCCTTGTCCCATCCACTAACATGAAACCTCGAAACGTCGGGGCTTGCTGAGCTGGGGATGTCTTTTTCAGGCTATACTTGGGTTGATTGAAAGGCACACCAAGCACCATTCAAAGGGAAGACTGTTGTCCCTGTAAAAGGGACAGGAGGGCCCTTCACGGTTTCGCCGCTCTCCCAAACGGCGCCCTCCATGCCGGCCGCTGCCGCTGCCGAGAGCGGTGTAGCCTCAAGTGGGTCCAAGCGAGCCACGGTTCGAAGGTCCGGCCGCGCCCAGGCGCGGCAAGCCAACGTCGATCGGTGAAGAATGGAAAGATGCAATGTTGGGGGGTACTGTTCAGATCAGGGTTCCACTTGTTTGCTACCCCAAAATAGACTTAAACCTAGGGGTGTCTCTTTGTTTCAGGGAAACCAACTAGGGATACAGGGGGAACCAGGGATACGGGGGAGGATGCACCTTGACGAAGTTTGATATGGGAAATGGCGCCAAGGGAATCCTCCCTGCGTATCCCCGCTTGTGTGTCCAAATGTTGGGGGTACTGTGCAGACGGATCATTTACTAGGTCCCCAGTGCCCTTCTCTTCCCTTTTCTTGGGGAGGGTTCCCCTACTAAAATAGGCTACAGAAAAAGGCTCTCTACTGGAGGACCTAGATTAAGAGGTCCTTTTTGTCTGAAGGGAAGCTTTGTTTGGGTTCCACAAGCACTATCCATGGCAGGATCCAGGCAAATTAAGTTCCGGGAGCTCACGCGGGGGTTTCTCCTCCCATGAGTGTTCTTTTTCTGGGGTCCCTTTTTGCAGGTTGGTGAATTCTCATGAGAATCTCTGCAGGCTGTCAGGAGTAGATTTCTCCAACTCTGGACACCGTCTTTTGACATTGGCATCTTTTGCAACGCCCAACACGCAATCAGGTTTGCGAATACTTGGGGCGTCGGGCATATGTGGATTTGTCTCCAAATTCGGCTTTGGACCCGGAACACAAAACTCCGTTTCGTTTTGGTCTTGCCTTCCCCCGCAAACACAAGACAGACAAATACGGCTTGTACCCCTGACATGGGGCGGTTTCCTTTCGGTTTCCCCAAAAAGCCAACCGAAGGGTCCCCAACCTGAGAATGGAATTCTTGAGGTCCTCGCCTGGATAGAGAGCCAGCAGCCCAGCCGAGCTCCAGCCAGACTGTGCTTATTGGGGCTGGCTCGTCTTTTTTGGAACCCCTTGTTGAGGTTGAAGGGAAGCCAGCATGAACGCCCATACATCTAGGGGTACCTTGCCCATTCTTTCCAGGCATCCTTCTTTCTAAAAAACCTACCCAAAACCCTCGAAAACAGCTGGTTTTGAAAAGAACGATGGTTGAAAAGAATGGGGGAATCAACCCCTAGAATAGAGGGTTTCTCTATTTTGACACATACCTACAGGAGCAAATTACAAAATCCATTTGAACTTCCAGTTTTTGACGCCCCTCGTTCGTTGCAGTATGGGGAACCACGGGCCCAGTAGTCTAGGGGTACCTTCCCATGTCCATTCCTTCCAGGGATCCGAATCTTTTCAGGAACCATCAAAAGCCCAGGGGAAGCCGCCGGTTTTTGGAAAGAATCATGAAAAGAATGGGGAATCAACCCCTAGAATCAGTACGGACGAATGCAAGGGTAGAAGGTTCCCCCAAAACCTGGCTTGGCCCTCTCGACCTTTCACCCTTTGGGGTGGGGGGGTCCTTGGGGGTCTGTAAGTCTGGAGGGTCCCTTGCGGGCTGGGGGTGCGAAAAGAAGGTGTATTTTGGCCTTGAAGGCTTGCTCGACCCTGAAACTGCTCTTAAAAAAGGGGAATCACTCCAAACTACTCTCACAAATGGGGAATGACTCCAAACTGCTCTAAATCCACGGAAAATGCCTGCAAACCACTCTCACAAACGGTGAATGACTCCAAAAAAATGGGAATCCCTCCAAACCATAGGGGAATCACTGCAAACCAATCAAGAAAAAGGAGAATCACTTTAATCTGCTCGAAAAATGGGGGAATGTCTCCAAACAACCCAAAAAGAGGGAATCACTCCAAACTACTGTAAAAATGGGGATTCTCCAAACTACTCCAAAGAAAGGGGAATCACTCCAAACTATTCTAGAAAAGGGAAGTCACCCCAAACTGCTCCAGAAAAAAGGACATCACTCCAAACTATTCTGAAGCACGGGAAATCGCTCCAAACTACTCCACAGATTACAGGGCTCACTCCAAGTACTGTAAAAGAGCACTCCAAACTGTTCTAAAGCAAGGGGAATCGCTCCAAACTACTGCACAGATTAGGGCGCTCAGTCCAAACACTGTGAAAACAGGGATCACTCCAAACTATTCTAAAGCAAGGGAAATCGCTCACAACTACTCTACAGATTAGGGCGCTCACTTCAAACACTGTAAACACAGGGATCACTCCAAACTATTCTAAAGCAAGGGGAATCGCTCCAAACTACTGCACAGATTAGGGCGCTCACTCCAAACATTGTAAAAACAGGGATCACTCCAAACTATTCTAAAGCAAGGGAATCGCTCACAACTACTCTACAGAGTAGGGCGCTCACTCCAAACACTGTAAACACAGGGATCACTCCAAACTATTCTAAAGCAAAGGGAATCGCTCCAAACTACTCCACAGATTAGGGCGCTCACTCCAAAAACTGTAACAAACAAATCACTCCAAACTATTCTAAAGCAAAGGGAGTCGCTCCAAATACTGTAAAAATAGGGGATCACTCCAAGCTACTCTACAAAAGGGGGGGGTGACTCACTTCATCCTTTTACGGCGATCTCCCATTTTCCGGTGGGGTTTTGGTGGATACATCCGAGGCCTATGGCGCTCAAGAAGACGGTGCTCGATGCCAGATACATCCGGGAGCTGGGGGCCCAGGGCGCCTGAGACCGCCGGAGACCGATCTGCTTCGATCTGCTTTTTGGGGCCGCAGTGGTGGCGGGGGAAAAAGAAAACACCGGACGTGTTCGGTGCCTCTCTGAGGATTCATTACTATATCATCATTCTTGTTATTGCTATTCTTGTGATGATTGTGGCGAAGTTGTGGCGGACGCCAGGGGTGCTCGGTGCCTCTGAGAGTGGGCGCTCATGGCTGCTAGAGTCCCCCAGCTAGGTGCCCTTGTCTTAAAATTCCTTTTTTGGTTGGGAGGGTTCTCCTGTAAAATAGACCACAGAAAAATGTTGGTACCCTTATTGTAACCTCTCTACTGGAGGACCTAGACTGGGTACCGTTGATTCGTCTGGGGGTGCTGTAAAGCCGGAGATTTGAGGGGTTTTGTTCCATGGTGAAACCCTTGCTTCTTTTCTTTTTCTTTTTTTTGGGGGGAGAGTGTATTTTTCTTTCGGTGAAACTCTTGCAGAGTGTTCCCCCCCCCCCCCCCAGTGTTTTCACTTTTGTTTGTAGAACGGTGTTGAGCACGGGGGTTTCCATGGTGAATCTCTGGTTTAGTGGCATTCTTGTCGAGCGTGTTTTGCACAACCTGGTGTTCCATGGTACAATACATCCCTTTTGTCCTTTCTTATCAGGTCAAGGAACTGCCCACAAAACCGCGCCCTCCAAATGGGAAGCTTCGCCCATCTCGGTCGACAGCTTCGAGGTACGATGTGGGCCAGTGGACCTACGGTTTCATCTCGGTCGCCCCCCAGCTTGTCAGCTTGCAGCTGATAGCGCAGCGGCGTGGAGACATGTTTTTGTTTTTGCTTCTTCTCCGGAGCTTGCGCTTGAAGGAAGCCCGGCTCACCACTTTTGGTTTTGTTTCATTTGGGGTGTCAAAAGAGGGGGACCCCGCAAAGGCGGGGTTTTGTCGATGTTTGTTACGCCAAGCTGAAAAGGGTCACCCTCCCACACCCCTAATTACCCCTCCAGAAAGGTGAGCATGCCGGGATGCACCTGGACACCATGCCGCGATTTGCCCGGATCTCCCACTGTGATACCACGGAAGAGCCCCCCTTGAAGCGAAGGATGCCAGTGGTCGTTCGTCTGATTTGGGTCCCCGTGAAAAATCGCAAGTCAACATCAGCGGTGTCGGCGGTTCGGATGCGAACCGATGCTCTCCCCTTTGGCTCAGGCGCGCTTAGCACACATTTTCCCCTTCACTGTGCGATCGTGCCCTGGGCTGCGCGTAGATTAGTCAATTGGCCATTGAAAAGAGTTGGAAGGGCATGGCCGGAGGCTTGAATAGGGGGCACTCGCACCTCTTCCCTCCCAGCTTTGTCTGGGGAAAAGGTTCCCCAGGTGCTTCCTATACTGTTTTTTTTGGGGGGCAAGTGCCTGTTAGTTTCCCTTTCGCACGCATGGCGAATTTAAGGGTCAGTCATACATACCGCTTTTGCGCGCGCGCGTCTTCCGACTTTTGGGCGAATTTTGGGCAGATTCATTCGCGCTTTTGCGGCCATGGCGGTGACCACCTTCGATGGCCAGTTCAGCTTCAAGCAGGAGCCTTCCGCCACTTGCGCTATGCGTGGCTTCTTTTTGGGGTACCGGGCCGACTTCCAATTGACTAGGGCTGTAGGCCAGTTCTCGGGTAGGGGGGCCTTCTGTGGCGCCTTTTGATTACGTTAACTTACCACCAACAAAAGGATGAGCTGCCGGCTTTGATGGCAAGCTCACTGATTTGCGGGGGGGGGGGGGCTACCCAGGATTCCAACTGACTCTGCACAAACCTGCGGCTGTTCAGCGGAGTACCAATGCTCCTTTGTTTTGAGGTTGGGTTGCCCTCAAACATCAGCCATTTCAAATCAACCAGGCCAAATTGCAATGGGTGAGAGGGCTTTCCTTTGAGGACCCCAGAAAAAGCAAACCAAGCCTTCACACCCAACGGCGCGGGACCTAGGAGCTTGAATCGAGTGTCCTTGGTCTTGGAACCTCTCGGAACACCCGCCGCGCCTCGCTTCCGCCCCCGTAGGTGTCCTTTAGGTTAGTTAGGTTAGTTTGGTGCCCTCCATGTTACCACTCCAATTCACCAACTAGACAGAAGCTAATAAAAACGACACCGGTCTAGATGGGTTCTATTTTATGTACCACATCTTTCCAGGCCAGCTATGCGGCCCCTCTTTTTCCCAAGCCAACCCAAAAGAATGTCCAGGACTCGTTGGCGAGACTCGGCAAGCGGGAGCCTTCCAAGATGAACGCAGACCAATACGCGCCCGGCGCCCCGAAAAGAGGCCGCGAAATCTGGGAGTTTGGTGTCTGAACATAGGCATCGGACCCCCGTGCAGTCAAAAGGGGGAGCAGGTGTCAAAATTAGAAACCTTGGGCGCCACCGAGCGGAGCTCAATTCAAAAGGCGCCCGTGATATTTCAACCCCCACTTCCGGGAAATGCAAGGTACTGTACCCCTGTTTTCTTGAACAAGTCAGAACCCCCGTTGCACGTGTTGCAACCCTCAATTCAAAGGGGGTCCCTTTACAGCGGACGTTTCTCTTGCCTGGACTGTTCAACACAAGGGTTTGGGAAGATGGTATTAAACAACCAGCCCCCTGGTCCGTCCCCTTTGAAGGGACTGAGTTGCTTAACCCTGAATCAGGCACCTTTCCCGGGCAGCGACCGCCTTTTGGGTCACGTTGACGAAATGATCCATTGGCCAATGCAGCAGAGTCCACTTCGTTCGGATTGGTGGTTCCCAGTTTCTCGACAGTATGGACAACATCGTGGACTAGTTGGGTGGTTTCAATCCTAGTTTTTCACTAAGACCGTGCTTCGCCTCAGAGGTTTCATCCATCCGAATTGGTTCTGCGTGGCTCCCTGCGCCGCTCAGGGCCTTCCAGAACAGCCCCTTCATGCAGGGCGTGCGCAAAACGGAGGTGGCTTCCAGTCGTTTCGGGCAGCTTCAAACTAGACGTAGGCGGCTTCTTGAGTCTCTTTCATTCCCCATTGCAGGAGTTGGTCCATCCCACAGAAAGCCCGAAAGTGACAAAACCGGGTTTGCAGGGGCTGGGCTCTTCCCACTTTTTTCCGGAAGCTGTGAGTTTTCGCGCCTCCCTCCCGAACATGGAACCTGACCATCTCACGATGCTCCCTACACGTTCCACATGTGGCCCAAGTGGCCGGAAGCTCGCATCCACAGCTCCGGCGGGGTTCCGTCAGCTCGACTCGGACGCGGAGCCATCCGGACCCCCCCCTCTTTCCCGCACCAATCTTTTGGGTCCATGGGGTGTTTGAGGCGGTTGCTTGGAAGGATCCTGTACCATGTCAACAGAAGGATCCTTTTGGATTTTTTGTTGTCCTGCAAAATGGGTGGTCCGGAAGGGGCCTGGAGTACTCGAGTCGGAAGCATCCGGAAGAATCCTGGAAAAAACGGGGGGGAGAGAGATACTCGCAGTCGGCTGTGTGTCGCACCAAGCGCTGAGCTCGCCGTGCGCGCGCCAGGACCTGTGCTGGAGCTTCACTTGCGACCGGGACGAGCGGCGCAAGAAGAGCGATCCCTCCTTCAAGCCGACGGACCGATGGGGAAGACGCGGATGGGTGGTTGTCCTGTAAAAACAATGTGGGCGTGCCTTGCTTTGAGGGTAACCGGCAAAATGGATGGTTTGAAGCGGAAGCCAAAAAGAACCACCAACGTTGCATGGGTTCCGCTGCTTTATCGACAAACCTCTTGTCAACGTTGGATTAGTCAAAAGGAGGATCATACAAACTTGCGGTGGGAACCCGCTTTTAGTGGGGAATCGATTCATGTTGCGGGGTATTCCTCGGAATAGTATGATGCTCGGATTAATCCGAAGTAGTTGAGATCACCTAGTTGTACAAGTGTATCGGCTCCCGAAAAGAGTTGTTTCCTTTTGGGGTATGCTAATCTTCTCTCAAAAACGGCTTCAGCAAAAGGTTCCCGAAGGCTGATTGTGTTGTAGCTTTCTTCAACTCATCCTCCGCACCATTTCCATGCTTGGGAGACAGTCTCAGGCAACTGCGGGCAGCCCAAAGTGGGACATACATCAGACCCGGGCCGTATTCGAGAGCCTGTCGTCCTGATTGCATGTAGAGTGGCCTGTTTGAAACTATCTTACTGGTTACCTCACTGGAGACAAATGAATGGCAGAACGTGTACTTCGACCCAACTCACCTCAACATTTTGGGGCAAGGTCCTTTTTTTCAAAGGTTTGGGTTACAGGCAATTCTACAGGAAAATAGCGTATTTAGATGTATTTAGGGTGTATTGGGGTCATGTCCTGTAGATGTTCCTGTAGCCAAACCCTTTTACTTTTCTTTCCGGGTTGAGGGTCCAGGTACCTTGGAAGCAATTGACACTTTTCCAAAGTTTTAAAACTGAATTTGGGCCAAACACTGCATGTGTTTGAAGGTTTTCATGTGCTGAATGCCCCAGTGTAGCACCAAACTGCAAGCCCAGGACGACGACTTCAGTGCTCCCAAAGCCCACGAGTTTGACAGATGCCGCGGGCTCAAGACGAAAAATGTCTTCGCCCAAGGCGAAATGGCAAGGAAGGCTTAAGCCCAGGGTTCCGTGAAATACCATTTGATGTTTATTGTTCTTGTCACTATTAGTATCATTATTGTTCATATTGGGTTTTGCATAATTTTGGTTTCATTTGTTATTCCCGCGGATCTAATAGACAGCCCCAAGTCCCGTCAAATTTTCCGGGATGAGCAGATTTCCGGGCTAACACAAGGAAAAATACACAACCTGACTCATTCGTAGAGGAGTGTCCTCGGAGTGGTGGTACTTGTGTATACTTTCAACATCAGTTGTCTCATTTCTTTGGTTTGTAGCGGACCATCCGTTTGCGGGTTCGGACCCGCTGCTGAAACCGGGTTTGGAACTTTGGCAGTCTCGCGCACCCGCAGTTCGGAATGCGCAGGCATCAACTACTACAAGGCCGGGAACGCAAGGCCTAAGGTGGTGGAAACCCGGTTCAGGACCAAACCACCCAGTAGACGAATGGGTATGTCATTGTTTGGGGGTAACCTATGTTTGGTGGTTTTAAGGGAAAGGCAAAAGGTTTTTTGGCGAAAGGCAAACCACTTAACTTTTTTTTTGGGGGGGAGGGGTCCGTTAAAAAGAGACGCCCAAATGGTGAATGGTTTCCTTTGGTTTCCCTTCCGCCAACTTTCGACAAAAGGACGATGAGGTCGCCGAAAGCCGATCTCGGCGAAGACCTTTGGGATCTTTGATCAAGTGGGCGCCTTGGGATGGGAAAACTCCCACGCCAACCAGCCGCTTGGGTGAATCTTATCCCAGGTCCCCCTCAGCTAGGTGCCCGACCTCTCACCCCTTTTTTTTGGTTGGGAGATTCGGTTCCCCTACTAAAATAGACAAAGCCGAAAAAAGGTGGGTACCAACTTCTTCCAACCGCCTCAACTCTGGAGCACCTCGCATCCCCCTGAACTCGGGTGAGAAACTCGAGACCCATCACCTGCTCCGCCCATCCGGCTCCGATCCGGAGCACTTCCGCCCCAAGAGTTTTTCTTTGGCGGAAAAAGAAAAAACGCTCCTTGGCGAGCTTGGAACACCGGGCCCTCGGTGACCTGGGCCGGTTTCTTTGTTTTGGGGCTTCTTGGGGAGGGGGTCGGAGGGGGTCCTTATAGTTATATATATATATATATTCAATATATGTTGGTTTTTTTTTTTTTGTGGGGGTTAGTCATCAAGAATTGGGTTCCAACATGTCACGGCCGGGTTTGCTTTGGGATGATGCTTCAAGGGACGTCTCAAGAAGCCAGGTGGGGATTTTCTTGCAAAAGGGTTGTGCAGCAGCTAGTCAAACTTCCCCTTTTCGAGCCTCCTTTGACAGGTTGTGTTTGGAACACTTAAAGGCACGCTCCCCTTGACCAAGTGATTTGTGCGATCTCTTTTCACCCGGTGGTGGGCTTGACATGCCCCACCAAGTTGCCATCCAAAATCGAGCGTCATTCGGCAAGGAACATGGACAGATACACCTTTGTTTCGCGCATACGAGGCCTCATACATGTTCAAGCGATTCTCGTTTTTTTTCTTCCTTTTTTCCCTTTCTGTTTCTTTCCTTTATCATATATATATATATATAGGTAGGCTTCTCGTTCCAGGAAACATGTTGACATATGGGTCCCTGGAGCTACATGCGTCCCACGCCAGGGGACTCCCTCCCCCCAATTGTCCCAGGCCCGTAGAGGTTTTCCGGTTCTTAGGGAACCAGTGCTCCCACAAAGTCTGGAGAAGGTTTGCGGATGAAGGAGATCGATGATCAAACTATTCGACAAGAAGAAGCTAAGGACAAACACGAAAACACACATGGGTCTGTGTCATGGGTGTTGTGACACAATAGACACCCCAAATGGGGGTTTTCCTTTCGGCTTCCCTTTAAAAAACACCCAAAAGGGGTACACTCAAGACAACACCCATCTCTTTGACTTCAACAACCTCCCTTTTGTTTGGGGTGTGTTTCTTAAGACCCTGCCCTTTTTCAAAGCGACACCAACATGACGACCGCCATACGGGTGTGGTCCCCTTGTAAGGGCACCCCTGCAAAAAACAGTTGTATTTCTTTTGGTGTCCCTTTGAAACCCACCCAAAAAGGGGTACCCAGAAACAAACAGAGGCAGGTTACCCCATGGGTTTTCCCTTTTCGTTTCCCGTTAACAGCACCCAAGAAGCCGGTACCCCTCAAAAAAAAAAAGGCGAAAAAGACGCCCCCCGCCGAGTCGCCGAGTCGCCGAGCCTCAGTTCTGGGCTTCTGGGAGGTGCTCGGCATCGACGAGTACTCGACCCTGGAAGAGGTGAAGAAGGCCGGCTCGGTCGGATGGGCTGGGCCGAAGCACCCCCAAAAGCCGGTTTGTGTATTTTTTTGTTGGGGGGGAGGAGGAACCCACAATTGTTGGGAACCCACATATTCTCAGGTCGGATGGGCTGGATCACCCCAAAAGGAGCGACCAGTTGGAAGCTCTTTCTTTGAGGGTACTCCTTTTTTTGGTGTTTTTTTTAAAAGGGGGACCAAAAGGAAGGCCACCATTGTTCATTTCTATCTTGTTTTATTTTTTATTGGGGGGGGGGGGGGGGGGGGCTGAAAAAAATGGGAACCACGTCCGCCTTTTGAAAACTGGCTGGCCCCCAAAGGAAAGGCTACGAAAAGGTGAAAGGTGGAGCACAAACTGCTGGAGGAAGGGTGAAAGCAAAAGCCAAACCAAGGGAGATGTGCCATTTGGACTGCGACGGAGTCCCCCTTAATTAGACACATACCTACCAACCATTGCACGAGTTTGAACAATGCTTTCGCATTTTGACTCATACCCAGTACCAACCACTGCACGCATTGGAACAAAGCTGGCTTCAAGGAAATCAAGAATGGACCACGGACCCTTTGGTGGGCATCACCCTATCCATTTCTATGGCGTTTCATCCATTTCTATGGCTTTTCTTGGGTATGGCTTTGGGAAGTTTCTCTGTGGCTAAGGACAGCTGGTGAGTGGTTTATCTCACTATAAAAAGAGGGGTGTCGTCCAGTTCAACTGGTGCGAAATGGATTTTGTGCATCCACAGCAGCTTGAGAAACACCCAAGGAGGTTGCTCGAATGCGGTTTAAACATAGGTTCCGGGATCCCAGTGGTTCAGTGGTATCATTTTGGGGCGTTACCCGAGTTTTGGAACCCCCCACATTTTTCAGGACACCTGTTTGTTTGTTTGTTTTGGGGGGGGGGGGGTGGGACACCCACATTTTGTTGGGAGACACCCACATATTCTCAGGTTAGGAGACACCCATCTTTTCTTGGAGAGACGGACAACCGCATTTTTCGAGAGAGAGAGAGAGAGATAGCGAGTCGGCCGTTCCCCCAATTGGGCTCTGCAAATGGAACTGTAAGTCTTCCGTTTCGATTTGGGTCCCTTCGGCAGCTTCCATGGTCTCAGGTTGGGAGACAGTACACTCCCTCAGACTAACATGGAAGCTCCCAGAAGGCTTCCAAAGGGGTCCTGAGCTTCCATGTTAGTCTGGGGGAGGGTAATTAGCGGCCGAGTGAAGGCCTACAAGAAGTTGTCCCTGGTCTACCATCCCGACAAGACCGCCGGCATGAGCGCGGAGCAGAAGGAGGAGCCGCTCGGATTGCGGCATTGGCATGGAGAGAGGGAGCGAGGAAATTTGTGTTTTTCCAGGAAAGCTGCGGTGGATGCTCTAGATATTGCCAAGAAGGCTAGGTCCCCCAGCTAGGTGCCCTGTCTCACCCTTTTTTGGGGGAGGGTGCGCCTACTAAAATAGACTGCAGCAAAACGTTGGTACCCTTATCTCTACTGGAGGACCAATAAGGGAAACAAGGGAAACACGGCAGTCCCTGGTGGTTTTTTCTGGCAACTTTCCTAACTCGATCAGTTTTAATAATGGAGTGGTGGCATTTGTGGGTTGGAGAGTGGTGAAGTCGTCGGGCAAAGCTTCCAGGCAACTCAGGCTTGAGAATGGATTTGACCAAGGTAAGCTTTAGCTATTTGGCTATGAAAATACCAGCTTCCATCCACAAGCTAGCAACAGTTGCACTAGTTGCAGGGTCAGTTGGACCAACCCTGGTTGGGAGAGTCGACCAGCTGGTTTGACTTTTCTGCTGAAAATGACTGTTTGCAATAGGGCCGTAAACGATGCCATTTGGCCGTTTAGATCGCGACCTTGTTCATCAGACCAAAAAGGAAGCCCACATTTGCATGTGGGGCAAAAGAAAAGCCAATGCACCACGTCAGGCCCAGGTCAAAGACTTACCAGACGAATGTCAACTTCTTTGATCGATCAAAATGGCCATACCATCCCCCCAAGAAAGCAATTCCCACCTGCTGAAAGGGCTTCCCTGCTGATTATTACTTGAATGGCCCTCCTTCTGATCAATCCGACCTGCGCACTTACTAGGGGCATCCCTTCCGCATGTTTGTTCTTAGAAAGTCACCAAACACCCGTGTGAAATGACCGGTCTTTGAAGAGACTCATGGTTGACAATCATGGAAAAAACGCGAGGCACACCAAAAAACACTATTCGGCACGTTCAACAATAGCTCCACGTTCACAGGGTTCTCCCCTACTCCCTCCACACAGGGTAGACACCTATGAAGCAGACTCCGATGTGTTGCCCCCTTTTTGGTCTGTCAAGACTGCATCCTTCCTCAAGCCTCCCTTCTGCTTGCTAGGTCTCGAACCGGGCTAGCGGCTACACGTGAAGCTTGGGGACAGTCCCAAATAGCTGCGGCCGCCCTTTGAGTTCTTTTTTCTTGGGGAGGGCATTGTGATGTCCAGTTTTTGATTGTGACTAACATGGGGGTCGAAATGGGGGAACTTCCCCAAATGAGATGGTTTCCTTTTGGCGCCGAACACAAAAGAAGCCCAAATGGGTACGCTCAACGCACATATGCGCGTTTTTTGGTTGAGGAGCCCTCTTTCCGGGCTATTTTGAAGGGACACCAAAAGGAGGCCATCCCATGTTGGAGGTACGAAAGACACCCATAGGTGCAATGCTCAAAACACCCTTCGGCTCGGGGACCAGGGGCGATCATGGACATTTTTAACAGGGCCTTAGACGATCACTCAGAAGTTCCTATTGGAACGATGGCCACAACCGACATAAGAAGTCTGACCACTGCACGTATTGGTGGTTGATCTCTTTGTGGTTGTCTTTTTTGGGTACCTGTTTTGCAGCTGATTTGAAAGGGAAACCAACAAAAAGACACAAACACCACCACCATAAATGGAAACAACGAAAAATGGAAAATGGACACCAAAAAACAAAAACAATCCACCAGTTTTCGAGTTCCCCAAAGAAAAGTCTTTGTGGTTGTCTTTTTTGGGTACCTGTTCACCACAGAAAAAAAGAAACACCACCATTTTGAGTTCCCCACAGGAAAGGACGCACACCCGTAGCAAAGGTACGCCGCCGTCTTCATCGAGCTGAAGAACGCCTACCTCACCCTCGGGGACAACGCCACGCGCCGGCAGCCGGGGGCCGAGGAATGAGACGTCGAGTCTCAGAAAGAGAGACAAGAAGAAGTGCGAGGGGAACCCTTAAGAGCCTCGTTGTTTGTTGCTTCCTTTCTTTTTCTTCTTCTTTTTTGGTACTGTGTCAAGGTTTTTTAGTTGGACATGTTGTGCTCCTTTTGTTTCTTCTTCTTTTTGCTCTGTTTTTCCGTGTCAAGGTTTTTTAGTTGGACATGTTGTGCTCCTTTTGTTTCTTCTTCTTTTTGCTCTTTTTTTCCGTGTCAAGGTTTTTTAGTTGGACATGTTGTGCTCCTCTTGTTTCTTCTTCTTTTTGCTCTTTTTTCCGTGTCATGGTTTTTTAGTTGGACATGTTGTGCTCCTTTTGTTTCTTCTTCTTTTTGCTCTTTTTTTCCGTGTCAAGGTCTTTTAGTTGGACATGTTGTGCTCCTTTTGTTTCTTCTTCTTTTTGCTCTTTTTTCCGTGTCAAGGTTTTTTAGTTGGACATGATTTGCTCTTTGTGTCAAGGCTTGCTAGTTGTGGACGCTGTGTTTCTTGCTGCCTTTTTTTGGGTTTGAGGGGGAGGGGGGGGACGGCCCATCAAAGGATTTGCATGGAACCTGCCAAAAGGAGTTTGGGTTCGTTCCAGAGGTAGACGCAATCACTTTCGCGGCACTGCGCCTCAGCCCGCTTTACATTGTAGCTCTTCGGAAGATGACTCTTGCACGGAAACTCTCCTGCAAAAGGGACTATATAAAACAAATGAGAATTCGGAAGGTCCGCGGATACTCCCCACGGAGACTCTCCCTTCTTTCTTTTTATTCTTCCCCCCAGCGTTTCCCCTTTCTCCACTTTTGAAGCGCAGGGCTTTTGTACTTATTTCTAGTGGCTCAAACGCCCAGAGTACGGCGAACCCCCGTGCCTTTTGTACTCCTCAGCGCATCCAACGCAACTCGCGGAGTGCGAGTGCGAGGTACGACCGGGAGCGGGACCGGGACAAGGCCTCCTTTGAGGCAGGGCTCAGGGCGCGGCCCAAGGAGAGGCGAGGTCCCCCAGCGAAAGGGCGCCCGACCTCCCTCACCCGTTTCTTTTTTGGGGGTTTGTATGTATAATATGTATATATATATATATATCCTAGGTCCCCCAGTAGTTCCCTTCTACCCTTTTTTGGGGGGAGGGTTCCCCTACTGAAATGGACCAAACCGCAAAAAGTGGGTACCAACTTATTCTGACCTCTCAAATCTGGAGGACCTAGTAGGACCCGTTGACGTGTTTGGTTGAATACAACCCGCTTAGAAAGCGGGGCAAACGGGGCAAACTAAAAACATTGCCTTCTTGCTGGTGCGATAGGCAGGGAATGAGAAATGGAATGAACCCAGGAAGTGGTTCCCTTCAAGGAAACCAACCATTTGCCATGGTTTAAATCGGGGTCAAACTCCAATTCTCATTCCCTACCAATTTCTCTCGCAGCGATCGCAGCGATGGGGGGGGGAGCTGATCTTGGAGGTGACACCCAGGCCCATCAGATCTCTCGCACAAAAATTCGCCTCGTCCTTCTCTTCCAAGAAAAAACCACCAGTTGGGACGCTGCAAAATGGGGGCAGACTCCATGTCTCATTCCCATCTCTCGCACCCATCGCCCGCTCGTCCTTCGCATAGGCGTCCTTTTTAGCTTATTTTGGTTATAGATGGCGCTGGCTGGGTTGGTTTTCTTCCATCGACCAGGGCCATCTGTTTTCCCAACAAGGACACCTCAGGTGGGTCAGTCCCGCCTTCGCTTTGAGGTGAACGGCTTCAAGCCCAAGACCCGGGCACACTTCGACGCCTCCGAGGTGCTGAAGAAGCTCCAGGCGCGGGGTCGGGGTCGTGGGGCGCTTCGGGCGCTTCCGGTGGCCCAAGGGGTTTAGGGGTCGTCGTATTTGAGGTACGGAGATCCCCCCCCAAAAAAAAGGAACACAAAAACAAAGACAGTTTTTTTTCTTTTTCCCTTTTCTTTCATTCCGGTGGGTCCTTTTGTTGGTTTCCCTCTGAAAAAAACAACAACAAAGGGGGCGTCATGGAAAAAAGAGAGAAAACCACACCCGACTGTTGTTCCTGCAAGTGTTTTGATTCAAGCGACTGAAAACAGGTGACCCCTGCTTGGTGGTGTGGATTGGGGAGATTTGAACTTCAGTTCCTTTTGAAGCCCAATGGGGAAGCTGCCCACTAAGCCAAACCCAGTGGGAGTGATAGAGTTGGACCTGGACAAAAGAAAGATAAGGGAAAATGTAGAGGAGATTGAAAGGCGGGCACCTGCGAAAGAATTGCAACCATGCCTTGTGTGTGTGTGTGTGCGGAGTGGCAGAATACCCTGCCACCACAATTGCTTATGATTTCAACCGCAGGGGAGTGCGGCATGACTGAGGGACCGCACTCAACGAAGCTACCTGGAATTGGTGATGTAAGGTCCTTTTGGCCCGTTGTTTCTCTCGCTGTGTGTGCTTCATGTTGATTCTGTAGCGGTTTCGATTCTACCGGAAAGCCAAGCGTCTTGCGAGCCGAAACTCATCGTACTCGAGACTTATCAGCTGTACTCGAGACTCATCAGTTGTACTCGAGACTCATCAGTTGTACTCGAAGGATTAGCACCCTCCCTTATTGGGAGTTGAAGTGTGACTACCCCAGTTTGGGGGAACCTCGGGTGTACCCATCGTGTGACCCCGGGCCGGGTCGCCGGAAAATTTGACCTCAACGTTCATATCATAGTCCAGCGGAATTTCACGATTTAAGCAGGAACGAGGTTTCACTAAAGGGAAGACAGCCGTCAGATCTGATCTTTTCATGCTTTGCCTTGTGTTGATTTGTGCTTGGCATGATCTTGCGTTGTCATGGAATTGAAGCTTGTCGGTCTTAGTCTTTCTCAAGGTTGATTTGTGCCATCACCTGGGTTCGTTGAGTCGTCATGTCTCGACGGGATGATCGTGACCGATCCAGAACTCGGCGCAGACGGGATAGGAGCCCATCTTCACCTCCTCGTAAAGCGCGCAGACGTGATCACGACGACACCTTGGTCTCGGATGGCATGGATTGGAACAACCTGGTCTCCTGGCAACACAATCCGAGCTACAATGCACCCAATGCCTTTCCAATGACGCAGAGCAACTACCAGCCGACTCCTCATCGCAGCTCTATCAGCACCCTCCGGTCAACTACATGATGCCGTTCCCTCGTGAACCTACACCGGCGAAGACCGTGAAGTCGATGATGCCACCTCCTGGCCACGCACAAGTTCATCCTTCCCAAACAACGACAGCGCCTGGATATCCAGCCACGCTGCCAGTGCAGCCTCAGAAAGAATGGCTTACTCCACCGGAAGAGTGGCAACCTGGTGACGGCATGTTGGACATCAACCAGCTCTACTCCTTCAGCCTGCCCATGACGGTTGCCAACACCCCACACAATACGCAACGTGATATGTCGGGCATGGACATCCGGGATGTTCGCCTGGTTCAGGACGTGGGAGGGATTTCGTACCCGCACCGAGGCCCTGCTTAGGAGTACCTGTTCGATGCTCCGTCGATCTCAACCACTCAACCTGCTTACCTTGGAAAAGGACTTAGCCAATTCGCTGGGACTTAACATTGACGACTTCAATCAGCGGATCAAGGTTCACGATCACTTGGGCAACCTGGTACTTCAGTTTCTTCAGCAACATCATAAGACTCTTACACCCCATGCTCAAGAAGATGAGATGCTCAAGAAGTACAACAATCTCCAACGAGCTCACGAGTTGCTCCAGGCACAGTACTTGGCGTCACAGCGAACGTCGCCTCCTTCTACGGTGCCCTCTCAGAAAGATGATGCAGAGCTGGTCACGCCGCCTCCGGTCAATCACTCACAGTCTTCGAAGCCTACCAGCTCGCTACCCACGGTAAGTGCGGCGGCCCTTGACGGCAGGTCATTTGATGTCCCATCTCAGCAGCAGCCTCGGATTATCCAATCTCTTCACGGATTGCGCCGGAAGACATCATCAAGCACTACACCTGGACCAGTGATCAGCCACGATTATACCTCAAGCAGGCTCCTACTACTACTACCGTACCATCGCTGATCAAGTGGGCTAACCACCCGTCCCGTCTCAACGGCAACAAGTCTTTGGAACCCATGGCGGCCCAACGTCAACGTTTGGTGACGTTTGCTTCAATGGCCTCTTTGTGGGGACTGGAGCCAGGCTACACCACCAAGCTCTCGGACAAAGCGCTGTGCCTCCTCATCGTAGCGGCCCGACTACTCACCGGGTAAAATGTTTCTGCCTTTCAAATATCAGCCCGGAGTGGCGACTGTGCGGCGTTGTGATGTGCGGTTGAAAACTTGTCTGCGCTTAACTTGGGGCTTGTCATGCCTTGTGAGTTTCTTGTCTTGTCTTGCGAGTTGCTTGTTACTTGTTGACACTTGAATGCATGTCGCCGCCACCTTGTAGCTGCACTTGGTTAGACATTCATCATGTGGACTGAGCTTCAGCACAGCGGGATATTTGAGGACGTTGCACAATGGCACTCCTTGGCCACTTTTCTGGACACATTATCGTTTTTCTCTGCGTGCTGGCGGTACTGCTTCCAGGGACTTCAACTACCAACGGTACCTCCGGATGAGTATGAATCGATTCAGCATTTACCTCAGTTGGACCTCATCCTTGAAGTGCTCACCCTGGTTCGGATTGCACTTCAAATTCTGATGCAATCCATGTCACTTACCCGACATACAGTTGCCAACAGGTATGAGCTCCACAGATGTCGGATCACTTCGTATCTGCTGATTTGCTTCTTGCAGCGACTCATTTCACAGAACCATGGGTACATACCACCGTTCTTTGAGGTCCTTCACTTCTACAAGACGTCATTGCTGTGTGAAGTCATGCACTCCACCTTCGCTGATATGAAACACCTCAAATCCCTACGGTCTCGCTTTCCGGACCTGTATGACTTCATTCAAGATCCGGGCCACCATCAACAGCCTTGCGTCTACCTCAGACTCTCACCGTGGCATAGTCCATACTACATTGGTGCTACTGAGCAGGATGTTCTTCGCAGAGAACACTCCCGTTGCCGCAAATATCTACAACTTCTGCGGGGACAACATGCCTTCTTTGAACCTGCACTTCACTATTGGAAGCGATTCAACAACTATTGGCTTTTCTGTGCGGTTCCAGTTGAGATCAAACTTCCTACTTCCTCGGCTTGGATCCAGGAAAGCAAATGGCAGTACCTGCTACGCCCGCATTTAAATGCACCCTGGGTACACAGACTTCTTCGGAAAATTGGTTTCCGTGAGCATCTGGGTGATTTTCGTCGCCATTCGTTATCCTCGCCTACGTCAGTATCCCTTCACAAGCGGTTTCGGCGACGACTACATCCTGATCTACATCGTCAACTGCGGCCAGAGATGTTGGATGACATTCAAGCACACTATTCTACTCTGTATCGGTTGGGATCTAACACTGGTGCGTCGTTTCAAATCGGCGGCCTTCCCCTCCACCCAACTCTACTATTTCTTGCGACTTTCCACCTTTGTCAACGAACCTTTTCGCTCCAAGGCTCAGAAGCTTCTTGTCCAGATCTTGCGTAAGCGACAACTCCAGGTACCAACTAAAATGACACAACTACTTCTTCCACCTCTACATGTTCGTGGCTGGAAAGCTCAGCTTGGAACCTGGTTGCAGCGTTGGGTGGCATCTCACCGTGACCTCTTTCCTTCCTTATTTCTTCCGAAGATCCGGGTTGTGGAAACTCGCAGTGCCACCTTGGGAGACCGGATCTACAACTACCGCAAGTGGCAGCGAAGATGGACCCCTGATACGTCGTTCCCGTGTCGCTGCATTGACATGGACGACCGCACCACTTCTCGCGCACATTCCCATGCGGTGATTTTGGATGAGTTTTCACGCATCAACGCTGACATTGACTCTGACATCATGGCAGCATCCATGAAGGATCAGTATTTTGGTGATGTCAACAAACTTCAACAACGTTTTGACATGCAGCTTTGTAAGCTGGCTCGCCGATGGCATGTACAAAGATCCAGCTTCTCTACTGACTATCAACCTGTTCTGACGGAGTTGTTTGACGAACGTCGCTTCAACGTCCAAGACCGTGCTCACTGGACTTCCGCACCGCTCGCTCCCTGTCATCGTGGGTTGTAATTCCAGCGGATCACTTCCCTTCGCGTGCTCATGTGATATGCCCATCGTTGTTTTCCATGCTGATGCGCAAGACCTTTTGCACAGGTGAAGTCTTTGCACTGTGCCGTGAGTCTGCGGCATCTTTTCACGCCAAAGTTGTCACCATGGTACCTGCTCGACTACAACACCGCTATGCATGGGGACTTCGACTTCATGCACCTTTGCCCACAGCTCGCATTCTTCCCAAACCGACCAAAGACTGGCTCAAAGCTAGACCAATCATTTCCTTCTTCCGCACATGGGCAGCACCACTCCTCACGGTCTTCGGCGCCCTTATCTTTGAGCTCACCAAGGTCACTTTTCCAGACGTCCCTGGTCAGCTTTCAGTTCAGGAGCTAGTACAGCAGCTTTGGGATGCTATCGCATGAGGAGCCCACGGAATATATACAGTTGGTATCACAGGACCTCTCCGGTTTCTTCACATCCATACCCACTGAACGTTTTCATCAAGCTCTGCAGGTTTTACTTCACCACTATGATCAGGTGGTCGGTCTACGCAACACACCACATTGGTCGGTCTATGAGGTGAAGTCGGATCATCGGCGACGCATGTTCAAAGGCAAGTGGCGCCGTCAAACCAAGGTTCCTCGGACATTTCGTGAGGAGGCCTCCAGTGTCTTCTTGACTTCGTCATTGACAACAGTCACTTCGAGATCAACGGCTACTTGTTCCGGCAGGAACGCGGCGTTGCCATGGGATCACCAGCTGCTCCTCCTCTTTGCAATCTTGTTGCTACAGTTGAGGACTTTTTCTGGCACCAAACCATGAACTCTCTCAGGTTTCAAATGCCAGACTTTGGTGTGATCTGGCACGAGCGCTATGTTGACAATCGCTTCATACTCCTGCGGGATGCAGCACCGTCAACTGCTGTCCTCCGGAACTTTCTATCCTTGGAATTTTATCGCCCTCCAGAAATGCTTGAGACCCAAAATGATAACAAAGTGCTTGGACACATGTGTGATTCATCTTCCAGGACTATCACACCACAGCTACCCGATCATCCTTCTCAGATCAAAGGCGTCCGAAGTGCCAATGATCAGATGTTTACTTCCTCCTCGTGGTCATCTCGATCGTGGCTCATTGTGCGTGGAGCTCAGCCAGCAATCCAACAACAGATTGGCCTGGATGCTCTCAAACGTCTCATCTCCTACGTGATGTCCGGCGACGAGTTGCATCAAAATGAGCATGTTGCCTCTTCGCTTTTGCACTTGTTACCTCTTTGCCTGTGCACTTGCTGGTGAGTGCGTGCATGTTTGTAGTTGGCTCGGATTCTGTGGTTGCTTGCCTTGCGGTATTCTCTTGCCCTTGACATGGCGGTGTATGTGGTGAGCAGCCTGCTGCGTCCGGATGGGACGGTTCAGACCACCAGTCAGGTCACCCTCGACCAGTTCCCGAGCTTCATCAACGGCAATGAGGTGCAGCTGTTTGTCCAGACGCACGGCCTGGTGCATCTACGGAATGTCCAAACTCACAGTTCCTCGCGCAACATCCGGGCGATGCAGGACCAGACATCAGAGATGCGCTCTCGCTCGCCGATCCCGAGTTAGGCTTACGCCTTGGACCACATGGCCATTCCGAAGATGACGATGACTGGGGTGAATGGACTCAGAGTGGCCTCCGAACTCATGATGATCGGAGGCGACATCGATCGCCGTCCATTCCACCAGTCCGCCAAGTGGCGTCCACCCCGGTGGACCTGATTCATCTTCCTGTTCGGACTTCGGTGCCGTCGCTAGGCAGCCATCGCTTTGCGCTTCGCTCAGGCAGTCGGATTGAGGAAATTGCCATACTGATCGATGACGTTGTGTACTACACCCTTCCTTGCATTGCGGAGCTAGTCTTTCCGGACCCAGCCAAGTGGAAGAAATCCTGGGAAACAGTCTACAGGAGCCTTATGCCGCACCGATACAACATCATTCGGGATGAAGACAGAGTGAGATCTGTCTCGGAGCTGCCGGCAATGCGACCACCACACGGCAATCCAGGTGCCTGGGCTACTGAGGTCATCAACGAGATCGCCCGGGAGTTCAACATCTCGGCCGGCAAGTTACCCGAGCAGCTCGTTGTTCAGCTAGGCGTCTGCGAGAAGTGTTGGCCGTATATCCAGAAGACCCGGAGGACTTACTACCGGTTTCAGCCCACCAAGAAGGATTCGAGGAACAATCAGTACGGGATCCTCTTCTCCTTTCAGCCACGTCGCAAACTACCTGACAACCTTCGCTCGCAGTCGATCTCGCCGTTCTTCTGGGCGCACAACACGGACATCCCCTCCGCCATCGGCATCCTGAAAGATGAGGAGCTCATCCGGCCCTCGAAATGGCAGATGCAACCATCTCCCAATCACGAGTATACCAACTGGAACGAAGTGGATTCCGCCAATGGGTTTCTATTGCAGAGGGAGCCTCGTTTCTCAAGAAGCGGCTGTGAAGGCTGCCGCCCAGTTCGCCGGAGTCCACTCTCATCGTCCCCTTTGCATTGGAGGAGTGGCGCGACTGCGCCAACCCCACCGTGTCATCCCGCGCGGTGGCACGTATGCTGACATTGCTGCTTCCCACTACTATGATTGCATTCACGCCAAAGATGGCAGGTGGAAGCTTCGATCATCCATTGCAGTTCCCAGCTACTTGGGGATGTTCTGGTAAAGGCTTTCGGCATGGCGTTCACACTATGATTCCCTTGCACTACCACTACGCGGTTTGTGCCAGCTGTTTTCGTGGTATTCATCATGACGTTTCCAGCTGCTTGGATTGCTCTTCCGGAAAAGTTCACCGTGTGCTTGCCTGCTTGCGGATTGGCGCACCTTGTTGTTTGCTTGTTTGCTTTTGAATCTTGATGCTACCGCAGTTTGTGGTTTGCTACTGATCGTGTCACTCAACCATTATCGGCCGTTTCCTTTGCCGTCATTTACGAGAATGTGTCCTTACCTACTACACTCTATCTCGTCGCAGATCAGTATACTAGTGGCAGGACTACAACGTCTTGAGGGTCACCAGCGCCATCCGCAACCACCGCTCCTGTTGTACCCACCGGTCCTCCTGCGGCCCCTCCAGTACCGACGGTCCCTGAGGTGCTCCCACCGCTCCCGCCACCTTCGATGCAGGCACCGACATCTTTTAAGGCATCGTCAGCGAGACCAACTTACGCATCGATGCCTATCACGTTGGTGGCTACGTGAACCAATCTAGCGGAAGCTACTGATCTCATTGAACCAGTCAGCGACAGTGCATCCAGGGAGCGCAACAGGCGAAGAAGGTCTAGGAGGCGTGAAGCGCATCGGTACCGATCTCGAAGCCGCAGTCATCGCAGACGACCACTTACTCGTCGGGGCCCTGCCCTAACTTCGGACCATCGAGGTGCCGCACCGAAAGCTCCTCCTGCAGTCAAAGCCATGCCAGCGTGTCGTCCCTCCAGACTCACACGCGGCCGTTGAAGCTCGGCGCACAGTAAAAGGCATTCAGCTTTCAGATGCAGCCGAAACACATGCCAGTTTGAGTTGCTTGTGGTGACTCGCAGCCGCCTTTTCCTTGTATTGTCCTTGCATTGATTACGCTTGCCATGTGGCTGTCTCCGGAGTTTGTGAATAACCTGGTCGCAGTGCTCAACGTTCTCGCCTCCCAGATTGCCACAGCTTTGGACACCTTGAACTTTGCCCTTGCGGTAGATCGGAATTCGGAATCCGATCCCCGGATGGTTCCCAGGCCGCCACGCAACTCAAGACACGGACTACGCTCGACCTGGTACATGCCTGAGCTGTCGCCCCCTCGAGATGTACGTCGTGAAGTTCCAGGCCCGGGAACAGATCATGATCTTCGTCCAGATGCTCTTGTTGACCGGCTTCCCCAACCAAGAGTACCCGCTCCCATCGCGGCAAACACCGATCGTGGACCGGTGATGACGCCTTCTTCTTCTCCGGATTCGGATTCGGACGGTTCTGTCCGTCCCCATCCTGGTGCTTCATCGTTTCGCCCGTCACCAACAGTGGTACATGGCCCTCGGGAACTTTTGCAGGAGTTCACCCTCCGCAATGCGTACCATGAACCATTCACGGCGTGGACACAAGGTGAGCTGGATGAGATGGTCAGGCGCAAAAAAGACAAGGACGCCAGACCCACCTACAAGAATATTGCCCGCTCCCTCCAAAAGCCCGCGGAGGAAGTCAAGCAAGCATGGAAGGTTTATCAGCAACTTGAGGCACGCAGCTAGACACCTTTGCAGCGTTGGCGCCGTCAAAATATTTCTGCGTGGTTGTGTATTGTGTCGGACTTGTTGTCTTGCTTTCCTTGTCTTGCTGTCTTGAGGTTTCAAGTCATGATGGAACAAGATGTTCAGACGTTCATAACCTGGACCCATGGAGTGCAGCCGACGTGGTTACAGTATCACGGACCCTCACTTCATGATCACCTACCGGGAGTTCAAGCGGAAAGGCTAATGCGGGTGCCGGTACCACCGCCACCTCCACCACAGTTGGTTCTACCTCCTCCACCTCCACCACCACCACCGCCACCGGAGATCCTCCACCCGCAGTTTTTGCCCTCATTACGGACTTCACCCACTTCATCCCCCCGAGGACAATCCTGCCCGGCTACTATGACCTCTGAACGCACACGTCGGTCAGGTCGCAGTGCGGACCAACTCTTCGGAGCCTCACGCGCACTCCAAAGCGCACTCGCGCATTGAAAGGTGCCGCATCAACCACTGCAGAGCAATATTCTCGACGACCCTTCACCGTGTTCACTCCCAAAAGGTCTACTCGTGCTACACGGTCCAGAACTACAAGATGCAAGCATTACTGCCATGCCTTTATACATCATGGACGGAAGTGTCTTTCCCCTTGTGTGAGACGTCAACCAGGACACTTCCATTGCAGATGCGCACGTCATCAACGACAGTGAACAGGTGCCGTGCAGCCTTGTGTGTGTAAAGTTGGTCTGCATTGCTTGCTGATTGTGCATGGGTTGTCAGACGCTTTGCTTCACGGAGACGCATTCGGTTGTCATGCTTAATTCGACATTTGGAAACGAGGTGGGCCTTCCCGCGCTACTTTGAGTACGATATCGTGCGTGGCCCTGGGAACTCAAGAGTGGAATGGATTCGTGTTTACACACCGGGCATGTGGCAGCCTGTGGCAGAATCCACCTTAGGCCCAGCTCCGGACCACGCGTCCACATATCGTGAATGGCGCAGAGTCTACCACTTTGACGTGTATTGGCCTCGTGACAGCACAGGAGACACCACTGCGGATGCCCTCGCACTGGGTCTCCTACGTGTCCTTTTACACGTGGCGATATCGAGATTGGCACACGCGGGGATACCAACGCCTTGGTGACCCACGGCCAAACATTGGATCGCCAGATCTCGTGTACGGATGGCGCTTGGCGTGAACCTTCTCCCCCACCGAGCTACGATCCTAATTTTGACTGGGACGAGTGACATTGATGCTTGGGCAGATTGTTGCTTAAAACATTGTGCTTGTTGCGTCTTGCGTCTTGAGTGCATTGTCTAGGGCCTCGAATTTGATTGACTTGTACCGTGTTTGTATCCTGCAGCCATGTGCATCACTGATCGATCATCATGCCGTGGCTAGAATGGTGCCCTGATCCTCAGCGACCTGACGCTCAATAGGTTAAGATTTTCCATCCAGGGGCATGGACACCACAAGACGAACGTGATGACCCTCCTCCACGTCATACGTACAGGGAATGGAAGGAGTTCTATGCCCCAAATCATGCTCATGACGGTGTTCAACCCACCAGCAGTACTTGGTACAAGCGGGACTGGACCACAGAAGGTTAGCGGCGCGTCGCAGCTCCTGAACCTGACTACGGCTTCAATTCGATGTTTTCTCCCGATCAGCACGACGTGGCCACGCAATCTGTCTACGCAGATGTTGGACGCGATTCTTCGATCTTCGGATGCATCGGCTTTCTCTACTGAGGATCTCACTCGTCTTCAAGCAGGGATCGGTCAGCAGCTGTCGGATCGCGCGCGTCAAGCGTCGCAACTGCACCAACCAGTGCGTACTTCTCGGGGCGTTGATCCGCCTGAGTCTATTGAGGTCGCTGATCCCTATCTGCCCGCAAGCCAACCAAGCAGCTCTGCCACCAAGGAGAAGCCAATCTTCGAGCAAGTTGCTGAGTAGACGGATGAGTTTTGACCGTGGTACAAAATGGTGCTTTCACGTTCTCTTGCTTTCATGTGTGCTTGTTGGTTGTGCATGGTTGTGCTGGATCGGAACCTGTGGTGCGCCCTATCTTTCACTTCGACATGGATACAGATGATGCAACTCAGACGTCGGCCCGGACTGACATCCAGCACCCGTGGCTGGAGTATTCAGTCTGGCAGGGACGTGCGTGGGTGCGGATCTATATTCCTGGACAACCTGACCTGCCAGAGAACACTTTTCGGGAGTGGAAACGGGTGACCGATCCAGAAGACGCATGAACCAGGCCAAGCATGGACTATTCGAGATTGGCAACATCAAGGATACCAACGGGTATTGTCCCGCTATGAGTCATTCTCCACCCATCATGCTCCGGATCAACTACTTGATGGCTTACACAATCCCCACATCTCCATCCAGGTCGAGGAAATGTTCACCTACGCCCCGCCCATGTCCGACGTTGCACATCCGTCATCTTTGCACCTTCCGCCGGTCTTCTATGGCGGCACACTTCCTGCTCAACTTGGAGATCCTTCGTCCCCGTCTTCCAGAGCGTGCAATTTCTCGTTCTCCCCGCCGCTGTGGATATTTTGGTAGACGTTAGGGAGTTGAGCACGTGATCTTCCGGAGGCAAAAGAGAATGTACGCCCCTCGTGGAGGGGCGTGTGTGTGCGGAGTGGCAGAATACCCTGCCACCACAATTGCTTATGATTTCAACCGCAGGGGAGCGCGGCATGACTGAGGGACCGCACTCAACGAAGCTACCTCAGTCATGGGATACCGGATCTGATCAATCCGGCGTACCTGCGACATTTGGAATTGGTGATGTAAAGTCCTTTTGGCCCGTTGTTTCTCTCGCTGTGTGTGCTTCATGTTGATTCTGTAGCGGTTTCGATTCTACCGGAAAGTCAAGCGTCTTGCGAGCCGAAACTCATCGTACTCGAGACTTATCAGCTGTACTTGAGACTCATCAGTTGTACTCGAGACTCATCAGTTGTACTCGAAGGATTAGCACCCTCCCTTGGGAGTTGAAGTGTGTGTGTCTGTGTCTGTGTCTGTGTCTGTGTCTGCGTCTGCGTCTGCGTCTGCGTCTGCGTCTGCGTCTGCGTCTGCGTCTGCGTCTGCGTCTGCGTCTGCGTCTGCGTCTGTGTCTGTGTCTGCGTCTGCGTCTGCGTCTGCGTCTGTGTCTGTGTCTGTGTCTGTGTCTGTGTCTGCGTCTGCGTGTGGGTCTGTGTCTGCGTCTGCGTCTGTGTTTGTGTCTGTGTCTGTGTCTGCGTCTGGGTCTGCGTCTGCGTCTGCGTCTGCGTGTGGGTCTGTGTCTGCGTCTGGGTCTGCGTCTGCGTCTGCGTCTGCGTGTGGGTCTGTGTCTGCGTCTGGGTCTGCGTCTGCGTCTGCGTCTGCGTGTGGGTCTGTGTCTGCGTCTGGGTCTGCGTCTGCGTCTGCGTCTGCGTGTGGGTCTGTGTCTGCGTCTGGGTCTGCGTCTGCGTCTGCGTCTGCGTGTGGGTCTGTGTCTGCGTCTGTCTGTCTGCGTCTGCGTCCTGTGTCTGTGTCTGTGTCTGTGTCTGTGTCTCTGTCTGTGTGTGTGTGTCTGTGTGTCTTTGGGCCTCTGTGTCTGTGAGTCTGTGTGTTTGTGTTTGTTTTTGTTTTTTAGAAGGAAACCATGTATCCAGGTGCCACACGGACTCCCCATGAATTGCTTTCACCTGACTGGCGCAAGCTTGCGGCAGCCACATGTTGCCCTCGGCTCTTGCCGAAAGTGTACGTTTTCGTTCGCTGGAGTCCACAAAAATCATGGAGTCACGCTTGAACGTTCGTAGCGTTGCGTGGTCCTCTGTTCTCAAGTAAGACGAATTACCAGCTTGGCAAGGGAACTATGGGCCTTTTGAACGTGTCTTGGAAGTGGACGAAATCCATTTGCACCCCAAAAAGAAGAGCATTCCTTCTAACTCCCACCTTTTCCTTCTCCTTCTCTCCACCCAGTGGTGCCGCTTTTCTTCATGCTTTTTTGTAGGGGCTTCCGGCTTCCCTTTAAAGTAATCGGGCAAAAGCCAGGGCGCCTTTTTTGGTTTTCCGCGGACATCCACTGGAAAGCAACTCAAGAAACCGGGTCGGTTCTGTTTCTTTTTGGTCGTGGAATTGGGCGTGTCACCCCTGTTTCGTGGTTTTAAAAAGGGCTCCCCGAAAAACAGACAGTCCAAGCTCAAAAGAGACACACCCAGATCTGGTGGCTTTGGCTCATGGCTCTCAGGAGATGCAGAAGCCCCCGGGGAAGCATCTGGAGGTGCCACTGGCCGTGAAGTTGGAGAAGCAGCTCGGCCTGGAAAAAGCGGCGTCGTAGTTCGGTCTGACGTATTGACCCCTGAGAAATATACACACACACACACACACGCCCAGTTTTTGGGTGGTCTCTCTGGAAGAAAGGATTCCTCACTAGAACGGGAAGTCTCCCTGAAGAACAAGTTCGGGGTCGTGGAAGATACCAGGGTTTGGCCAGTCAAAAACCAGCTTCGGAAGCAGGAGTTGAAATGCGGCCATGGAATTTGGGGGAGCCAAGGCGCCAGGGATACGCAAAAAAAACGACTTCATCGGGAGCTAAGGAGCCTCAATTGCCACCAACATTGTCCATTTAACCTCGAACAGTTTTTGTTCTTCAAGAATTGCTCCAAGTGCTGTCTCCCCACTCGTCTCCCCGCTTGTCTGCCCGCTTGTCTGCCCGCTTGGGCTTGGTGCTGCTGACTCTGACCTTGTCCTCATGACTGGGACCGGTCGCGGCTCCCCACTTGTCTCCCTGCTTGTGGCCCCTGCGTGTGCTTGGTGACTCGGACACTTTGTAAGTGGCGCCCCCTTTGTAGTTTCATTGATGACACGTGCCTGCGTTTTGAAGTTCATGACGTGGAAAGGAAAGCTGCGACAACTTGACGACACCAGCCGGTCTTTCTAGGTTCGGTCTGCTTTTCGGTAGGTTGTTTTGAAGGGAAGGTATCGGGACGAAGAGCAAAACGTTTGCATTTCTTGGGGAGAATAACATGTTCCGACATCTTCTTTCTGCATGACATGCTTTCAAGCTGCACCTGGAGTTTGCTGGTGCTTGCGAATGTTAGGGGTCTGAGCCAAGGCTATGTTTGCTGTGGTTTCAGCGGTGCTGAGGTTCTTCTACGGCGGTCACAAGGGCATTCGCCGGCAAAGGCGGGTGAAGGACGGATCAAGCTGAAGGCGCAAATCTGGTCTTTGGTTAAACTAAACCCCCGACAGCAAACATATTATGGGTATAGGTCTCCAGGGGACGGCAGGTTTTAGTCATTGGTTTCATTGGGTCCATTTCGGGGTTAACCTATTTTTGACCCACAGCCATATTGCTTCCAGCCATCAACTATCTTTGCGAGCTGGGGTGGGGGGATGGAAAGGTCGTTCTCTTCGTCGGCGGGAGGGGGGTAGCAGGTGGCACCACCCCCAGAGAAAGGAACAAAGGAAAGCGCAAGATGAACAAAGAAACCAGAAAAACAAAAAGAACAGAAGGAACGAAAAAAAAACACGGACGAAAGGAAAGAAGCAAGAAAGAAAGGGTGGAAGGAAGGAAGGAAGGAAGGAAGGAAGGAAAGGAAAGGAAAGGAAAGGAAAGGAAAGGAAAGGAAAGGAAAGGAAAGGAAAGGAAAGGAAGGAAAGGGAAGGGAAGGGAAGGGAAGGGAGCAAGCAAGCAAGCAAGCAAGAAAGCAAGCAAGCTGGGATGGTTTTAAAGGAAATAGGCGGTCCCCTTTTATTGGGGATTCATCACGTTTGGAGGGAACACCCCCCCAAAAACAAAATATAGGAGGGCTTAGTAGTCCGGGGTCAACACTACTTGAAGTCCGCACCTTGAATCGCCAAGTGCCCTTTCACCCCAACCCGAAAATCACGACCGCAGCACGCCTAGCCGCAGCACGCCTTCCCCGCGTAGGACTTTGGCGGCTTCACGCAGGAGACGCGGATCTACAGAGCCCACGGCTCAAGGTTTCCTCGCTTTGCCGTTGGACTGCCAAAGGAAGCTGCCAGGAAAAGGCCGAAAATAGAACATGTGGCTGGAAAGACGTGGGCAGCTTTTCCAGCGGAATCCGAAAGAACAAATGGCCCGCGTTTCCCTGTTTATTCAGGGTTGCTCCTAAGGTTCAGCTCTTGTGCGCAAGGTCTTTGAATGTTTTTGAGTCCTGAGGGACTTTCAAGGTTGACGAAATATGAAGCAGATTCTGACCCAAGGAACCTCACTTTTCCTTCACAAGGATTCCTTTGGTGGGTTCCATGTCAGTGGACAGGAGGGTCATTTTTGTGGACCTCGGGTTTAGGGGCGGGTGAGGCCTTTGGTTAAAGCCATGGTACTGCCCCTGGTTTTGGTCCGCCGAAGGGCCAAAGCGGAGGGGCCGAAATACTTGGAATGGGGTTGCATGCCCCCTACTCAGAATACCCGCTTTTTTCAGGGTCTTTTTGGGAAAACCTGGTTTTCCATGGTAAAAACCTCCTTTTTTAGTGGAGGGTCGACATGATACCCTGAAAATAGTTGGGTTTTGGAGTAGGGGGTGGTACTTCAAAAAGCAACTTGAGAATCATGTCATTTCGACCCTAGAAGAACGAACAAGCCGGGTCTGCTTTTCTTGCTGCTGCTCGGGAGGGAATGACCTTCCGGGTGTTGGGAATGAACGAGTTGGGGTTTCCCTTGTTCGGAAGCCAAATCGGGGCTGGTTTGTTCTCGACCCCGTTCCGTTTCTTATTTCCTGCCTATCGAATTGTTTCTAGAAGCCTCCTGTTGGTTTTAAACAGGGAGCCAAAAGGACACCGACCTTTTTGGAGGTCCCACTTTGCAAAAGAAAGCCAAAAGGACACCGACCTTTTTGAAAAAAATGGAGGTACCGAATTTTGAGACAACCCCTCGACGTCAAGCAAATCGCCCCACCCCACGTTGGTCCCCATTGACGTCCACCAAAACTGCCGCCACGGACGCCCCGAGGTGGACATCCCGAGGGGCGCCAGCGAGCCTCACGATGTGACCTTCCGGCAGGGCGGAGATCACCACGAGGAGAGCGTCCTTCGCACGTGCGGTGTTTGGGTTTCGGTGGGCGCTTGGGTACCCCGAAACATGGGGCTTGCACGTTTTGTATTCGGGGAGAAGGGGGGGAAAAGGGAACTCCAGTTTTTTTGGGGTTTTTCAAGTGTTAAGAGATTTCCTAAAGGGTTCGTGTGGTTGAATTTGATGGCCGACTGAAGGGGGGAAAACACAAGGAAGTTGTGACAATAGTCTGAATAGTGGTTCCAAATTTTGGTTGACATTCACATTAGGTGGCAGTTGGGTTGGAATGTTTCTCCTTGGCAGTTCCTGAAATAGCGGGGGTCTCTGCCAGATCGGCACCTAACTCGGGGCAGACGACTCCTGGAATGGACCGCCACCCTCTGCAAGCTTACCAGGACACTCGGCCGGACACCCTGTGCTTCAAGATGTCGTGCCAGCCTCAGCCGACGGCAAAGCCGAACGGACGCATCTGTAAGTGTCTCCAAATGAGATGCTTGGTACCTTCCCTGCCCAGAAAGACGGCATATTGCCCCAAGGCGGGGTGTGGTTGTGGTGCTATTGGGGCATTTTGAGGACGTGTGCCCCCCATTTCGTTGCCCAAGCGCCCATGTAATTAAGGGATTTCCTCAAAGCGCTCAGATGGGATAGTCCCCAGAGGAGATCACGCCCTTGCCCGTTTTCACGGCTCGTCTCGCGACTTTTGGGGGGCGTCTGAGCTAAAGGCGAAAAGGCGAACCCTGGGGTCTTTTTTGCAGGCAGGGCAGTGGCGATAAGGGTGAGTGTTGTGGTGGTGGAACCTTAAAGCAGGTGCCATCAAAGTTGAGCAATCAATGGAATGAATGCATTGTCCCCACACGCTCTGCATAATTTTTTGGGAGGGGGGATTTCGACCCCCAGAACTCTCTCTTTCTATTCTGGGTAGTCCTACCACACCAGCGTTTTCATTCCAACTTATCGCAGGACGTTTCAAGGCGTCTGAACACTTCGGACAAGGCGGTTTCCTGAAATTTGGCCCAGAATCCAACACAGCGCTCAGATTTCGCTGGTGTTCTGAGCAGGGTCTCAGGGTCTCTTCAAAGTCGAGCAATCGGTTGTTCCCGTTGCTAATGGACAGATAGTTCCTGCAGAAGCCATCAAATGGTTTAGGGCTTTGGGCAATCTTTTATATCACTGAACAGAATAGGGGAGTGCTCGGTGAAAATGTTGGTTTTCTTTCAAAGTCATTCCCCACCAGGTGCCGGTTTGGACACAACGTGTTTGTCATAATCACCCCCCCCCAAAAAAAAAATATATCCCACAGTGTTTGGTTTTCCTCCAATACGGGTGCTCCCTTGGTCTTCAAATGGGTGTGGCTCAGAATTAAACAGGAGGGGTTACGCAGGTTTGGGTCCATGTTTCCACTTGCCAGGGTTCCAGTTTGGTACTGGTTTTTTGAGCCACAGCCAAATGACCAACGCTCCCAAAGTACGCTGCCAGCAACTTGGTGTTTCCCATCAGGGACCAAGCTTCGACAATGAGATCCTGCCAGCAAGTTATGTGGGTATGGGTCAAAATAGAACCACTAGGAATCGGACCGCGGATTTGGTCTTTGGTTCCATTTACCGGGGCAAGCCATTTTTGGTACGCTTTTTTGACCCACAGCCATGTGTTGTTCAGCATTTTGTGTGGTAGTTGGAGGGTGATACCCCTGCGCTGATCGATTTGGTCGAATGGGATCAACATACTGACATGAGCGCTCGCAACTCCATAGGACGTCAGTGGTTCAACCTGGTTCCATTAATTCACAGTGGGGGTGGGGTTCAACCTGGTTCCATGAATTGAGGTAAAAAGCCACGTATGTGTCTATGTTTGTGAGGATGGGTAGCAAACGCCCGTTTGGGGGGTGGTTTTACCACGGAGGAAAAAAAGAGAGAACTCCGAAGCCTTGTTTGGGGCGCCCCAGATTTTGACACAACTGCACGTTCATGTATACATATTGTTATTTATATGTATATGTATATGTATATATGCATATATATATATATGGTCCCGTGTTCCGTGTTGCTACCCCCCCCCCCCCCCCATATGGTATGGTCCCCCAGGACCCCCCCCCGGCCCGAGACCCCGAGCCCCCGGATCCTGGCACCTACGGTCCCACCCCCACCCCCCTGAACTCGCACCCCGACACCCCGGCACCCCCACCCCCAGGACAAGCCAACCCGCAACCAACCATAAACCAACCCTAAACTAACCCTAAACCATCCCTAAATACACCCTAAACCAAACCCTAAACCGTAGACCTCTAAACCTAAACCAACCCTAAATCAACCCTAAACCAACCCTAAATACACCCCAAACCAACACCCTAAACCAAACCCTAAACCGTACACCCTAAACCTAAACCAACCCTAAACCAACCCTAAATCAACATAAAGCAACCTAAATCAACCCTGAATCAACCCTAAACTAACCCTAAATACACCCTAAATATACCCTAAACCAATTCTAAACCAACCCCAAACCACCACAACCCAACCACAGGACCACAACCACAGGGGGGGGGGGTACTTGTCTGACCCATGACCATTGGGGGGGGAGGGGGGGGGGGCTGGCAACGCTGTACCATATATATATATATATATATCCAAGTGCACCTCTTTGACGAAACTGCGGAACGTTTCCCAAGCTCTGGCGGATGCCCTGTATACGTGTGAAGTGTAGGAGTCAAGGAGGAGGGTAGCAGCAAGGCACTCGGTTTTATCGAGGTGGCACACGCAAGCTGGGCCTGGCAGATCCCAATGATGTTGAAGACGGTTTCGCGGTTTCCGGAAAGACGTGGTAGTCTTTGTGGCTATGCAGCTGACCCTCTTGATCCTTTGAAAGGAAAGATTACCTGGATGCCTGGCCATCAACTTCCTACCTTTTCAGGTTCAGGACATTCAAAGAGACTCTTAAGACAGGATCGGCTGTCCACAGGTGTCCCGATGGGATGGCAGCCGTCTCTGGACCACATGAAGCACAATGCCATGATGGCAAAGGCTCAAGGCGTGGACGAAAAGGGCCTGGAACGGAGACAAGCTTGCGCAGGGGATGTCGAGGAGATCAGCGGCGTCATGGCGGGTTCAGATAGATGACCTCGTTTTGCGGCTCTACTGGAGCGGGGAAGATGATCCTGGAGACCCTCACGTGGATGTTTTGCCAGCCCAGACCATTCGAGGGGCACTTGTTTACGGGCCGAATTTTGGCCAGAGGGCGAATCTTCGCTTTTTCCGTTGGGAAACATGGGATGTACCCCCAATGTTTGGACTCGTTGGTCACCCCCAAATTTCCCCCAAATTTGCGGGGTAAATTACCACAAATAATATTTGCACAAAATCGCGCGTAAATTACCCCCCAACATGTCTCCCAATTTGCCCCTCAAATTTACACCCACATATACCCCCCAATATTGTACCCCCCAATTTACTGAAATCCCCCCAGCCCCCAACTTTACCCCCAATTTCCTCCCCCCCCCGAATTCACTGACAATTTACCACGCATTTGGGGTAAACGTTCCCCAGAATTAAGGGTAAATGTTGCCAAATTCAATGCGTGCCACCTGTATAACCCCGCCCCCCATCCTCGCAAAGAAGGCATGCAATTTATTGATAGAGGCAAGCCCTACTGCGTCCCCATTCAAATTTCCAAATTCTTGCACTGACTTGTTTGGCTTCCTGAATGCGCGGTTCCCCATACAGATTCCTTGGTTCCAAGATTACACTGAGTTTTGCCTTTGGGTGTAGTCACCATGTTCGCAGAACCGAACCGATTGTTTTTTTTTGATGCGCCGCAGGTCCAAGCCGCACGCTCTGGTGGAGCGGCGTGGCGAGGAGTTCGGTGGGTCAAACCTGTGCTGGTGGTGCTGGTGGTACATGACCTTGAATGGGAACCCCGGATTCATAAACCCCAGATGATTCATAAACCCCAGTTGATTCATAGACCCCAGTTGATTCACAAACCCCAGTTGATTCATAAACCCCAGTTTATTCATAGGGGGTGTAGTACATGGCCTGGGTACGGGTCAAGATTTAACCCGGGCACTCCTGCAAAACACACCAAACGTGGATGGGATGGGACAAGCATTCTGCGTTTTTTGCAGACACCCCATTCGGCACCGAGTTAAACCCAAATGAGTGTGGGTCAAAATGTAAACCACCAGGAACTGGACCGCAGGTTTGAACGTCCATGTTTCCACTTACCAGCCTTTTTTGACCCACACACACGCCTCTAATTAATGGGCACTCTGCATGAACAAGCCGCAGTTTATGCATACGGGGGCGTCTGTTTTGTTTAGTGGGACTGGAGGCAACACCCCCCCCATAGAAGAATATGACTCATAGACCCCGGTAGACGTCTTGTTTAGTCAACACCCACCATAGAAAAATAGGACAGGTTAAGACAAATCCGGGGTGAACATAGGTGCCACGGTCAAAAGGCCGGTTCCTTTGCGCGGGTCGACACTCGGATGGTCATCCACCTGGTACGGATGGGAGACATGGCCATAGGCCATAGGAGTTTCGACCATGGCTCTGGGGATGTCCCCTCCATTTTGGAGGCTCCCGGCACACATCTATATGGGTGTCTTGAGATAGGGGAACCTTCAAAGCCCTTTGAAAGCTGACTCAACCAGCTCAACACCTCGTGTGCCAGCAGGACCTGGTGCTGCGGTCCCGGGTGGGGTTGGGCACCACTGCGCGGGGCTCAAGGAGTGAGGGCTCTGCTTCAACGAATGGTCGTGTTTGAAGGGCACCCGCTGTTGGGGTTGTGTTAAAGGGGAGCCAAAACTTACCTCTTAAAAGCACAACTTTTCAACTTTTTGGGGGTAACATGGGCTATATGTCTGTAAAAGATTAACTTCCCCAGGGCTTGGAGTTTTAAGGGGTAAGAAAAGGAAACCACTCATTCTTGGGGTTCCCAGATCTGTTGACACTTGGATTGGGTTGTGATCCCATTTCCCATTTGCGCTCGCAATTCAAATCCCCAACACCATCCAAACCAATGAAGGATTGCCTCTGAAGAGGCCCGTTACAAAGCACTCACATCGATATTTTTTGGTTGAATTCCCATAAAACTGAAACAACTTGAGCAGCTAAAATCACGTTTGCCAACTGTTTAATGTTTGATCATGATTTCCAAAAGTATAACACGGCAACCATTGTAGTCAGTATTGCATGACTCTTATCCATGGACCTGATTTTTGAATTCACTTTATTAAACCCGTCCCATTATTAGGGGGGTGTTCCCTCCAACAGTGGTCTGAATCACCCCCCTATTAATCAACCAGGGGTTTATTAATCCGGGGTTAATATTATGACATATTTCGCCCATCCGCAGATTTGGCGAGGTTCAAAATGACCCGCTCATCTGGACGGAGGCCCGGCAGCTCCGGTTTGGCTGGGGGTTGGATTTTGGGGGACATCTGGGTTTGAGTGTTCCGGGTAGGCAAAGAAACGGGCTCCAAAAATAGAAATTGCCCCCCCTCCCCCCCCCAAACACAAATTGGTTGGTTTTGACTGGACACCAAGAGAACAACATGTTTAGGGTCCTCCATTTTTCAAGCACTTGGGCACCAGATTCTGGAGAGTAAGTTAGATCTCCCATTGGCAAGATCACATGAGCCACGGACAGCGCATGCCCATGGCTCAACTGGGGGCATTTGTTTCCTTTGGTGGAAGACACTCCAGTGTGGACATGATTCCCGTGGTGATTTTGCGCCGTGTTTGGGGTTTTATTTGACACCTGGAAGTCCATTTTCCAATTTTGGGGACCCCTGAAGTGCACGCTGACCTTGCAGTCCACCAACCACCTTCCGCAGACCGGAAGTGGAACCCAGTCTAGGTGAGCTCGCTTTAAGCCTAGGATCCCGCAAGGGCTCCTGATGGATTGCCTGGATGTCTCCAGACTAATTTCCTGGATCTCACCCCACTTGGGTGCCCGGCCAAGTTAGTAAGTGGTTAGTCACCTAGGTTGCAACCTACTTATGAGTGAGTTGGGCCGGTTGTAAGCAGGTTATGACCCAGGTTACTAACCACTTCCTAGCTTGGCCGAGCACCCAAGCAGGAAGTCAAAGTCTTGGTGAGACATGAACCTTCCCTGGCCTGGGAACAACAATTCGTCCTCCCAGACCAGTAGAACCAATGATAGTCTCAGCAACTCATCCGAGCAACTGAGAAATCGATAACCCCCACTTACGTTTTCAAGTCCGGCTGTTTCTGATAGAGGGTTATACCCTATGAATCCTCGATTTGTTTACAGGGGTCGACCGTGCACCCTTTCCGAAGGCAACGAATGCCGACCATTGCCTCTCCTTGGGGCCAGCCACTGGTTTTTCTAGGGAGGGTTTCGGCGCGTTTTTTTTCTTCTTCTTTTTCCCCCCCGCTTTCCTTCGCTCAGAGAGCAACCTCCCAGGCCACAGACTTCCAAGGAGCCTGCCCCCCCTCCCCCGCTGTTGGGGCCCATAAGCCAAGACGTAACAACATGTTCACAATGTTCCTTCCTTTTTTTACAATGACCAAGTTTCATCTCTCTGCTTGCGGAGCCAATAGCGGGTTGGGGGTTGGAACAACGCACGGGTATCCGCGCAGGTCCCTTCCGTCGGGGGGAGACACCTCCTGCTCTGGGGCCAAAATCCGCTTGGGGAGCCCAGTGTGGAGAGCTTGCTTCGTGCCTCAAAATCAAATTGACGCCGAGGGAAACGGGGATCACGCATGCACCTCAAGACGTGAACTGGGATAACTCTGGCCTGCCCTCTTTTGTTTTTCCCTCTATTTCCCCTTTTTGGTGGTCTTAAACATCACACGTCGTTAGGCTAGAAGAAATCGGACTCCGTTTTTTTTCCCGGAGGAATCTGCTTTTGGCCCCTTTCCGATTTTTTTTCCGTTTTGGAGACTTGACTGGGACTCTCCTCGGAACCACAGGCATTCGGGGCGAGAATGATCCGAGACCCCAAAGAGTCCCATCCAAGGGCTTACCTTCGAAGCCTGCCTTGAGCTTCATCTGCTTTGGTTGGGACTTTGTGTTTTGGTTCCATGTTCATATGGGGTGTGGGTCAAAATGAAACCAGGGGAGTGCAAGCTTTGAATTTGATTGTGATGTCCACCAAAGGGTCCCTGGGATAGCGGAAGCAAGGTTAGTATTCTCGAGGTTTTCTGCATTTTTTGACCAAACAACTCGACCTGGAGCAACTCCCAATGTGGCTTCTAGTTTTCCCGCGAGCTTTGTTTGTATGATGTATCTTGTTGGACAGTTCTCTACAGAATTGCGTGGCAGATGCAGACATTCTTCAGATGCTTTTGTTCCATAAGCCAACCGCTCAGGGAAACGTGTTCAAAGCAGGGGGGTTTCATGTGTCCCACTAGTCTGGCGCTAACTTCTTCCCCAGAGTTACTCCATGTTTTTTGCGTTTTTGGGGCTCCCTTTGTTTTGCCCGCACCCGGCGCGATGTTTTTTTTTTGGCAAGGGGGTCCTAGTTCATGCGTTCCTTTTGCACAGCTTCCTTTCAGCCGGCCGCCCGAGTCAACGTGGGAAACCGTGGAGAAGGAATTTATGTGGCGAAGGACCCCCAAGCCCTGGAAATATACGGCGGGTGCCCGAGATATTGCAAGGGAGCAAGGGAAACCCTTATTTTACTTGCAATATTTAGGGCGTCCACCGTAGCGGCAAGGCTTCCAAGAGTTCAACTTCCTTTTCCCTCTCTCCACACATCTGCTAAAGAACAAAAAACACTTGTTGGCCCCTGATTTGGGGCCGACTGGGGCACTGAGTTTGGGGGACCCTGCTTTCGGAACCCGCAACCTATTTCTCGACTCTCTACTAGGCCCCCAGCTAGGTGCCACTTTCTCACCCCTTTTTGGGGAGGGTTCCCCTACACAAATAGACTGCGAAAAAAGTTGGTACCCTCATTCTAACCTCTCTACTGGAGGACCTACGTGGTTTTGGGGTCCAACAAACAGCTTGGGGTCGAAAAGGCAGGCCTTTCCTCCACTGGACTCCAGAGGGTGTCACGCCGAGGTTCTACAACTCCACCCGTCCGGGCGAGCTGCGGGTGAAGGTGGGAAGCGCCAGGGGAGCTTGGCTGGCCGGCAAGGAGTTTGGGCATAAATCGGAAGGGGATTCACCTGCCCCAAAAATTCACCAATCCCCCAAAATGGCACCATTACCCCCAGTGAACATCCCAATCCAATCACTAAAATAGGTCCTAAAATGGGTGGTGAATCACTTAAAGGAAACTGGAAAGAATGATTCTGTGGATGGTTGCGAATTCCTGCACCACCTAAGAAACCCTCGAATGCAGGACTTCGTCCATCCACAGTAGGGGTCATTCCGAAATTCCCTGGTGAGAGTCAGCAAGTCAAAGCACCCTCTGATTTTAGGGGATAATAAGGATGGTCAGGGAGCCTTCTCAGGGAATTTGGGCTACCAAGATAAGGATGCCCAGCAAGAGAACCATGACCATGGCCAGGAGTTTTGACCACACCTCTGGGTGTGGGTGTATCCGTGTTTTTCCGGGTACCCTGTTTCGGGTTGATTTCAAGGGGAAGCATTTTGCACGTTCGCAGACTTTTGAAGCAACTCATTTGAGTCACCGACAATACGATTTGGAAGGAAAAGGGAGGCCTGAAGGACTCAGGCAAATGGTGGGGCATAACCTTTGGCGATCCCATTTTGGGGTGAATGAACATCCATGTGCCACCCATTTTGATCACGTCTCCTTAAAACGATACATGTTGCAACCATTTGAAGCATGGCTTTTTCCGCCAAAATCAAGGGAAACCACCATTTACAAGGCAATGTTCAGGTGTATAATGTAAGGATCCCTGTTGATGTTCACCAGGGGTACAGGGTTTTGACCCACAGCCAGATTGAATTCGGGCACTGGGACCCAATTCGCCCATGTCTTTTTTGGGGAGCGCTTGTAGCTCTGCCTGGTGCTCGTAGGTCCCTTTGCATCGCTCCGAAGGATGCTCGTTTCAATCAAACGAAGAGGCGATGGGGAGTTTGTCCGAAAGGGACAGTGCAACAGGGTTTCTTCCGTTTCCCTTTTTGGAACCTCCCAAAGTGGCAGCTTCAATGGAAGTGACCAGTAAATTGATCAGTTGAATGGAAGTTCCAGTGACCCCCGTGCAAGGACTGCTGCAACCAGCCCCTGACATACTTGCGGTTCTGACTTTCTCGGGAAGGTGGACCTCTAGGCACTGGAAGGTTTGTCCCCATACTGTTCATAACCCACATAAGGAGCTTTGATCGTAAATCCTTTGGTGCATTTTGCTTGGATGTTAGGACTCTAGCTTTTTGCCAACTAATAGGTTTTCCATTGCACCACTAAAGGTTAAACTTTTAGCAGGGGAGTAGGAAACAACGGAGAATCGGGTTGTCTCAAAATGCAACATGGAAACCACAGAACTAGTTTGCCCTGCCGCGCCGACCCCTCCAAGGTTGCTCGTGTTGCCCGAGTTACCAGCTCAAATTTGTTGGTGGACATCAATCCTATGGGTGAATTGTTTTCCCAACCGTTTCAGCCCTCGTTCTTTTTGGAAAAAACTCGCGGTTCTCCCCTGTTTTTTGTTTGTTTTCTGGACAGAAGGATCCCCGGTCTCGGAACGGTTAGAAGAGACTCCCATGTATTTCTCTAGCTGCCTTATTCTGTTCAGGGATCCTTTTCTTCAAAAAATCAACAGGCAGGGAAAAATTGGGTGTTTCTGAAAGGAAGGATGGGCCTTTGTCAGCCTTTCGAAACCCTGGTCGGGCTGACCGATTGGGTGGAGGATGTTCACCTCGGCCAGTGTCGCCCTGCTTTCATCAGTCGCAATAGTAGAGGAAGCTCACCGTGGGTAGACTGACCCATATGTTTAAGGGAGTGCAATTGTAAAGGGGCAACTGACATCTAAGAGTACACTCAACGCAGTACGCGTGACCAGCTCCTGGATGCCACTGGCACCAACGCTTTGTTGGCCGCGATGTCGCCGAGCTTCGTGGCAACCGCGAAGTTCGCGAATCGGCCGTCCGACCCCACTTAGTAACCTCCCTCCCAAGCTGGTTACCTACCTTACCTGGCTAGCAATGTCGCCCCCATATTCATCACCCCCTCTTTCTTAGCAGGGGGGTGTCCCTGAGTTTAGCCAAACGGGAACCATCACTTTCGGAGGGGAAACACCTAAAACACCCCCCCGAATTTAATAAACTGGGGGTGATGAATATTTGGTGTCAACCTTAACTGGATCCCCACCCCCTGCACCTCACTTGTCTGCCCAAACCTTCGCCAGGTGGAGGGCGAAGGCTTGAGCTCCAAGGGATCTCTGCACTTCACGCCAGCGCCCCAGAGGGTGGGATTTTGCCAGGGCTTGGACGTTCTGCACAGAATGGGCC